>CM061750.1:9351311-9739230 GCA_030979885.1 Lolium multiflorum
GGAAAGAAAAAGAATCAAACAATGAAGAAAAAATGGCTGCAGGCGTCTCCGGGATTCTTGGGCCCTTGCTGGCGCTGTTTCTTGGCCCGGCTCTCCCGGCGCGACGTGATCCCGCGCGGCGGCTCGCTCTTCTTTTGGGGGCGCGGAAGTGGCCGCGGCGACGGTGGCCGTGGACGCGGCCAGGGTCGTGGTGGTGGCGGCCGAGGCTCTCTCCTCTCCAGCACTCCGGCAAGGGGCGGCGGGTTATTGCTCCCACTTGGCATACAGTGGGGCACCACCGGCAGAGATCATCGTCGCCGACCTAGTCGCCAGCCCAGTCGTGGATCGATCCGGCGTCAGTCTTATCGCCAAGTCTGCCGTCCTCAGCCACCTTGGCGAGAGAAAATCTGAAAAGCAAGAACAGATGAATAACAAGTGGGCCGCAAGTCGAAAGGCGCAAGCTGAAACACAACTTACCAGCTCAGGCGGCGTGGTCCAGTCGTAAGGCGCACCCAGGCTTCCGGCATGCTGGCCTTGGTGATGTTGTTCACCCGGTGAGCAAACTGGGCCTTGTGGCCACAACTTCAGCGTCCGGGTGGTCCAGCCCGACCGGACATATGCCCGATCTGTGGACACGGCCACAGGTGGCGGCTTTGGCGCTCCATGTAAGTGCGAGAGATGCAAGCTCAGTAAAGCCCAGTGGCAGCACTCTACAAGTGTCAGGAGGGAGGTTGCGACCTCCCGCGTCGAGATCCACTTACGACTTGGCGTTGTGTTGATTAGACGAGCCGGAAGGTCGGAGGAGCGGATACGTCTCCCGGCAGTTGGTGATCAGTCGAAGGCCGTTGGCGTTCTTCAAATGCAGAAAAGATGACATGCTACAATTCTTCTGATCGGCAGTCGGGATCTTCGGGAAGAAGCGACGGCGCGGGGATATGGAGAAGCGGCGCCCCGCGGAGTCTCGACGGCCCTCGGTCATACACGCGACTTGAGGAGTAGAAGAGCGAGACCGAGGAACTCCCACGATCAGCCTGGCCGGCGTAGCCCTCGTGGCTCCATCACGTGACTCTCTGGGAGGACATGAGGCGTTGGCAACCAAGTGGTGGGTGCAGACAGAAAATCAGAAATCGACGGAAGAAGCGCAGGCAGCAGACCATCCACATGAGTCCAAGTGCCACGAGACCAGCGCGCTGTGGTCCAGCGTGGGCTCGATTCTCCTCGCCGAGCGTCCTCGTGATCACCTCTGAGAGATCAATGGGGCGCACCGACCGCCCATGTCGTCGTCATTGTGAATCCCTCACGACCACTGGTTGAGCCATGGACGGAGAAGAGGAGGAAGAAGACCCGGGGAAAGATCAAGAAGAGCGAGAGCCTTCTCTCACCGGAGGGCGCGACGGCGGCGTGACACTGGCGATGAGCAGCAGGCCCCGTGAACGGCTTGCACGCGACGTGTCGAACGGAGGGAGTTCCAGCCGCGTAGGATCGCCGGAGTTCGCCAGGGGAGAGAAGCGACAGCGTGCGAGAGCGCTCGAATGGAGTAGGAGAGAACGGCGTGCGAAGCGGAAGAGAAGAGAGAGCCTCGTACGCACCGGGGGGGCATTTATGTGTGTGCCCGATTGCGTGGCCACGTGGCGATCGTGGACACGTCGGGGTTACTCGACCTGCGCACCCCATTTTGCGGTTGAGAAACCGCCGGCGCCACTTCCCACGACCGCGCCAGGATCAGGAGGAAGCAGCGATGTGACTATACGAAACAGCCCACGCTGACCAACCGTCGGAAACCAGTCAAGTGGGCCGCGAGGACTGGCCAGCGGAGACGCCGGTCATCGCCGGGCGGATGATAAAATCGCCCCGGCCCCCAGTGCAGCAGCAAGCGGAAGCGTCATCGACACTTAAGAAAAGCGAAAGCAACGAAACGGCGTCCGGCTGGAGGCGGACGAGGCGAGCGGATGAGGCGCAGCCGTGAAGGAAAGTCTCGGTCAGGCCCTCCGGGAGCCACCGGACAAGCGAGAGGTGTTAGAAGTCGGGGAAAGCCTGCTGGTCCTTCTGCGCGGGACCTCGCCGGCTTGGGGGCTGGCTGTGGGGGAAGACCCTGGGTAGGGCGTGGACGCGGAGCGGCAGACGAGACGGCGGCTCGCGGCAAAGGCCCGGCGAGCAGCGAGGCTGGAGCCGTGGCCGGCTGCCTCGGGCCGGCTGGTGGATCCTCGACGGGTGAGCCCAGAAACGTGGTGAATTCTTGTGACGTGAGTCGGATCTTATTCCGATCCGCAGTTGTATTGAAACGAAAAAATTCAGCGCGCAAATCATAATGCAAAAAAATATTCGACCAAATAAATTTTGCAAATAATAATTAATTGAAAATATGGCACCTGATATTTTTGTATCGGATGTTCGTCGCTGATGAACTCAGATGGCTTGATCCGTGTAGGGAAGTAGCAGTCGATGGAGAGGGCGCGACCGATGTAGCTGATCCGCGATGATGAGTACGCGATGACTATGATCATCGAAATAAAGTAGTCCAAGCTTGTTTGGATGCGCGGCTTAACATCGGAGGACGACGAGTCCGCGTGCAGATACCCGGTGTCGGGGGAAGACCCAGGCCAAGGCAATGGAGCGAGCGAGCAGCAGACGACCGGCTCGCAGGCTTGGTGAGCAGCCGGCTGGAGCCGTGGCCGGCTGCCTCGGAGCCGAGGCGCTCTAAGTCTGAGTCCAACTTACAGCTGCGGCCTTCAACTGGTTGTCGCTGGGCCGGCTACCACAAGCCATATCAGTGGGGTTTGTACCTCGGACCAGCTCGAGGCAGCCGAGTCTTGCACCGGAAAGCTGGGTAGGTGATCCAGGTTTCAAGGACTCACAGCAGCCTGTCTCCGTAAAGAAATGCAGACCTTTGTCGAAACGGCAGGTGCCACGCGAACTTGAGCCATCATGGCGTACGTCGGGACCGCTACGCTACGAGCATGATCGCGACAACGCACCACCTCGCCATGCCATGACTTTGGCGAACGGATGGGGCTGCCACTCGCTCAACGGCTCCCTTTGATGTGAGCGCCTCGGAGGCGGGGCCGGGACGACCACTAGACTGTAGGGACTTATATGTAAAATCTGGGAATTTGCCCCTGTAAAGCGGGCTACCTCGTCTGGGGGGATACGATCCTTCTCTGACACACCCCTGATGCCATGACCTTACGAGAGAGAGACCTTCGTCCTTATGCTTTCCGGAGCGTGGATATACGACAGGAGCACCATTGTACTGTATGTCTTATCATGCCTCGTAGGGAGTGAGGTGTTACCTGTCAGCGCCGAGCACGGAGTGCGTCGCCGTGTCGCTCGTGCCCGTACCCGCATCCGGATACCACTGAGACCATTAGAGACCCCATGCGATTGGCCACCCTATGGCATATGTAGTAGCGATAAAACGCGGTTTCTTCAGGTTCGAGAGAAACAACGTTGTTGCTTTTCCTTCATAGTAGCGGTATGGAAAAGATTGCTTAATGCCATCACGTGCTCCGACAGCAAAGCAATGTACCGCCTGCCATGTTGGAACTATCGACTTGCACACCTATGATTGATTTGCCGGATTCTGCCCAATCCGACTCTTCATGTTTTTGGCAAAAGCGCCTTCAATCGTATATTTGACGCGTGGTAATCTGCCCTGACACGTGAAGCGTCGCTTAGGACCAAGATTGAATTCATGGCCTTCCAGAAAGTATTACTCTTCGCTTTTTTTATGGAACCTTGGATCAACAACTGAACTCAGGTCCCGTGTGTATGAGAAAATAGATCAGATTTGTTTGGATGGGTAGAAAATTTCCGCCGCTCGTCACCCGAAGCAGACTACCACAGGGAGCGGGCGGGCACAAATTCAGCGACTCGGCCTTGGAAACTGAAGCCGGACGCTGCTTCATTGATGAAGATTGAACGCAGTCGAGAAGATATTTGACTAAATCCGGCATCTAGTGGGCGAAGAACAGCAGTCCTTTCGGATCTGCAAAATCAGTCCTTAGCAGTTCAGAAGACAAACCAATTCGTGAGGTCATCGTAGTACATAGTTGGCTGGGTTTGGCGGGCTTGACGATGGAGATTCGGAGGCGATTGAAGTATTGCGATATCACTGACTTGGTCCCTCTTGGTGGAGGATCCTCGTACTGCTAGCAATCTATATGATCGTAAGTATGTTTACAGATATTGCCTTGTGTGAGCTACTAAACTCTTGCAGACAAGCATCAGACGTGCCCTGACTGGTTTTATATATGCAACCGGTCTAGGGTTTTAGAAGAGTTCTAGTCGACTACTACTCGGGTTGCCTTGTTGGGCGCTTCTCCATATTGGGCCGAGCCAGGCCAGGTATACTAATAATGGAGTGCCCGAAGGGTATATACCCATGTCGGTGGCACAGGAGGCGTTTTGGTTTTTTAGTTGATGGTTTTGGTTGGTTATCAACTGCCGTCTCTGTAGGTTTAGCAAGGTTGGTCAGGTGGCTTCGAGTTTGATCTTTTCTATTGCTCTTGTGAAGTGTTGTGAATAATCTAATAAAAAAAAGCCGTGTGCATCCCTTGAATGCAGAAGCTGGGGCGATATTTCCCTGATTTAAAAAAAAAATCAGTAAATATGTTGCCCTCGCATGTGCTAGTTTAGTTCAAGTCCATCACTTTGATAGGGTTGTTGGACAACGATACATGACTGGTGACTGCACATATCTAAATGCTTATTTCACATTGCTAAAGTTTCTTCATATAGAGACCACCTAAATCCAAGTGTGATCTTCAACAAACACTTTAGGTCTTTAGCTATGGTAATGTTATGCGCAAAAGTTACATGATGAATCTAGGAAAAATAAAGCATAGAGGTTGGTCGCACCTCTTATACATGATGAGGGGCTGATTGAGGGCCATGAGCAACTCAAATCTTAAATCACGAATTATTGCAAAGGTCTTTTTGGTCCTCCTGAAGAGAGCTCTTTCTCTCTCGATGAGACCTTAACAGATGACATAACCCAAGTGTCTATGGAAGAAAATGGGCATCTGACAGCTCCTTACTCGGAGGAAGAGGTAGCCATTTTTCAAATGGAACGTAATAAAGCACCTGGTCCGGATGGCTTCCCTGCAGAGTTTTATCAAAAAATTTAGGAGACTATCAAGGAAGACCTTCTAGAAATGTTCAGTTTTCTTCATGCTGGACAACTAGAACTATTTCGTCTAAATTTTGGTGAAGTAATCTTGTTACCAAAAGTTAATAAGGCAGAGAGGATCCAACAGTTTCGACCTATCTGCTTATTAAATGTAAGTTTCAAGATTTTCACAAGAGTGACCAATATTAGACTAAATACGGTGACAGATCATGTAGTTCAC
The DNA here is from genome assembly GCA_030979885.1 of Lolium multiflorum. Taxonomy (NCBI): domain Eukaryota; kingdom Viridiplantae; phylum Streptophyta; class Magnoliopsida; order Poales; family Poaceae; genus Lolium; species Lolium multiflorum. The sequence continues at coordinate 9,356,639 of CM061750.1, forward strand.
ACCTCGCAAACTGCTTTCATGCAAGGAAGAAATATCCTTGATAGCGTGGCGGTCTTGCATGAGGCGGTACATGAAATGCATACTAAGAAGTTACATGGGATTATTTTAAAGTTAGATTTTGAAAATGCCTATGATAAGGTTAAATGGTCTTTCCTAAAGCAGACTCTTAGGATGAAATGTTTTTCTCCTGAGTGGCGAGCGTTGATTAATGATTTCGTGCCTGGAGGTAGTGTGGCCATCAGAGTAAATGATGACTCTGGACATTACTTCCAGACACGAAAAGGCTTGCGCCAAGGCGATCCTTTATCACCAATGTTATTTAACATTGTGGCGGATATGCTAGCTATATTGATCAAACGTGCTAAGTCTGATGGTCAGATTGAAGGTGTGATACCACGTATGGTTGATGGTGGTTTATCAATCCTCTAGTACGCCAATGATACGATTCTTCTTATGGACCATGATCTTGAAAATCTTGTAACCTCAAATTGATTTTGGCGGTCTTCGAGCAACTTTCGGGTGTAAAAATTAATTTCCACAAAAGTGAATTGTTTTGTTTCGGCGATGCCCAGCATGAAGCAACTAGAGTTGTTTGGTTGTGGACAAGGCCAGTTTCCTATTCGTTATTTTGGGATTACGACTCACTATCGGAGACTAACAAATGCTGAATGGAAAACAGTTGTGAAAAGACTACAAAAGCGTCTTAGTAGTTGGAAAGATAAATTACTGTCCCTAGGAGAAAGCTTGGTACTCTTTAATTCATTATTGACAAATATGGTACTGCATATGATATCTTTCTTTCTTTTACCAAAAGGAGTCTTACAAAAACTCAATTATTATCGATCGAGATTCTTTTGGCAAGGGGATAGTGATAAGAAAAAAAAAATTACTGGTTAAATGGAGCATAGTTTGTAAACCAAAAGACCAAGAGGGGCTTGGTGTTCATGATCTTCATGTCAAGAACTCAGCTCTACTAGGTAAATGATTGTTTAAGCTCCTTAATGAGGATGAGGTTTGGCAAATTATATCGGTTTGAAAGCGTTATCCAAATGGTTTGGAAATCTGGGGATTTACATTTCTGGGTTGGGTTAATGGCATCGAAGAAAATTTTCTTTCGCCATGATACTTTCTCTATTAATGATGGAACCCATATACGGTTTTGAGAGGATATTTAGTTAGGCACCGTCCCCCTATGTGAACAGTATCATGGTTTGTATAGTATTGTTTGTCGCAAAAAGTGATACCATTGCTACAGTAATGGCTACCTCACCTCCGGATGTGACTTTCAGACGAGATTTGTTGGGTCCACGACTAGTAGCATGGAACTCCTTACTAGTTCGTTTGGAGGATATCTACCTATCGGACGCACCTGACGAATTTCGATGGAATCTACATGCCAAAGGCGAATTCTCGGTAGATTCCCTACACAAAGCAATCCTCCAATCAGATATGATAAAAACAAAAAAAAAATTGAAAGATGAGAATACCGTTGAAAAACAAATTTTTGCATGGTATCTTCGTCGCGGGGTTATTCTCACCAAAGGTAATATTGTTAAGCGGAATTGGCATGGAAGTACTCGGTGTGTATTCTGTCATCAAGACGAGACTATTAAACACTTGTTATTGCGATGTCGTTTTGCTAAATCTATATGGTCGATCATCCAACGTCTGTGGCAATTGGCTTCATGGTATCGATTTAAGGTTTATAAAACGTATTAGAATGGCTGCGCTTGCAGTTATCTGGACGTTATGGCTATGTAGAAACGATAAAATATTTAATGATAAAATTTGTTCTATCTTGCAGTTATCTACAGATGTACCGGTATTCTCCGTTTATGGTCGCCTCTTCAACGAGTGGAGAACCGCGGCCTCTTTATGAAGGTCTGTACACGATTGGATGCTACGGCCAGAAATATTTTTTTCCCTACATGGGTGGCCGCATTATCTGCGGATTGAAGCTCCTCCTGTTTCATAGGCGTTTTACATTTTCTCGTTACGACATGTATTTTGCCTTTTTTGTTTTTTCATGAATATTTGGAGAACTTTTAAATGGCTGTGTGCATGCAGGTTATAAAGATGTCGAATGTAATTTCTTGTTTTAAGTAATAAAAGCGTCCATAATCGAAAAGAGGTTTGTCGCACAGGTAGACACCCCCCCCACCCCATAACCTATTCACATCAACTACAGAGAATGTCTTTAACTTCCATTAAGCTTGAAAAAAAAGAGCGGCCAGCAGTTTCTACAGAGTTAAGGTACCATTCCTAGCTCGAGAGGGGATTTGGTGACTAGGTGTATACGTGAGCACCCTCTAGATGCCGCACGATCTGCTTTGAGATCCGGTTCTCGTCACTTGGATATGTTGTATTGACGTTGTCTTATCCATCGCTAAGCGTACTTGTCGTGGGCTGCGGGTCCCGCGTTTCAATGATTTGTAGCGTCAATCATTAGCGAAAGCTTTGGCGGGGGATTTGGAAGTGTTGTTAGTGCTGGTTTTTTTCGAAATGGAGTTGTTAGTGCTGATTTGGAAATATTGTTAGTGCTAATGTGGTTTGCTAACCCAATAATGATGGTAATAGGGGATTGCTAGATGTGACACATATCAACCAACGGATGCATGCTCATGTATACACCCGGTCACCAGGCTTCTTTTGTTCCTAGCTCTGACCATCTTGTGCAACTCCCGATATTCATTCTCTAATACTCAAGAATCTCATGTTCTTGGAATTTTAATTAATAACACATATGTCCCCTTTGATTATTGGATTGTCAAACATCAACCCATTTAAAAAGATGACACTTTCTAACCCCCTCTTCATGCTGCAAAAGTTACCTAGCTCGATATCCATACATTTCATAACTCACTGAATTATGAAAAAAAGCCGCTAGGCACATTACTTAGGAAAATTACAGTAAGGCTAAGTAAAATTGAGTCTATCTCCTAGAGAAAAAAACTTACGAGCTATCAGCTTTTTCTCCATTTTCCTCACAAGGTTTTTAATCAATATTACGTAGCCTTTTGTAATGCAGAGGTATACCCAAACATCTAAAAGGGAATTCACCAACGTTGCAAGTGAATATATCCCGGCTCGCCACCACGCTCGTCCCTGGGTGAGCTCGCCCGCCGCCGTCTTGATCTCCCTGCTCCGGCCACCTGCGCCGCGACCAGATCCTGGCTCGCCTCCGAGCGCTCTCTCTGCTCCTGCCGTAGCCCGCCTCATCCGCCGTCCGTGCCGGGGCAGTCGTGTTCCATCTTCCTGCCTCTTCTTGCAGATGAAGTGCAGTGGTGAGCTCGCGCCGGCGGCCATGTCGGCGAAGCTGCAGCCCCCGCCGTGCAGGTTTCGGAAGGAGAATGGGGGGGGGGGGGGGGTGATGGCCTCACGCTTGCCCCTCCCTAAGCCTGCCATGTCGGGAGCGCCGGGTCTGACGCCCGTTCTAGCTCCGCTCTCCGCCGGTACCTCCGGCTTGTCGCTGATGTCCTCGCTGTCGACCCTGGTCGGGCCTCCAATGCCTCCGACGGGCTGCTGCCCCGTACCTGGTGCTGAGTTGCTGATGTCCTTGTTGTCGATCCCGGTCGGGCCTCCAATGCCTCCGACGGGATGCTACCCCGTTCTGGTGTTGAGTTGCAGCTGTTGACATCCATAGGAGGCGCTGCTTCCGGCGAAGCTCGACGGACGGATGCTCACGATGAGAAGATGCTAGAGAAGACAGCTGATGAGGGCTGGGAGCATGTGGGTCGGGAGCCCCGACCTAGCCGGGGCGCTCCCCCCGAGCCGTCGAGGGAAGGTCTTAAGCGTTGCCTCGCCTTCAAGCGTTGGGCTCGTCGGAGGTGCTTCCATTGCCTCGAGCGTGACCATCGGGTCAGCGAATGCCGTGAGCCATTCAGATGCATTCGTTGTCGTCGCCCTGGTCATCGGGAGAGGTTCTGTCGCGCCCATTCTCCGATCACTCGTGCGTGCTCTCCGCCTGCCCGTGCTCGCTCTCCGGTCACTCGTGCCTCTTGTCAGCGGAGTTGCTCCCCCTCTGCCCAGTCTTGTCCTTCGCCGACCTGGACCCGGGCTGATGTTGTGAGCCCCTCGTCGCTGCGGGTGTCGGTGCCAATAAGGCCCCATTCTGGATGTTGTGAGGATTCCATTGGTAGTGCCATTTTGGGCTCTACTTTTGAATCTCAGTTTTCCTTACTACGCATGGAGCTTCTTCAGTTGGTCGTTGACCGCATCAAAGATGTGTCTTGTCCCTTGCGTGAAGAGGTGGCAACGATCAAGCTTTTGTTGACGCGTGTTACTGGTTCTTTGGAGTGTGGAGACTTGGGTGCTTCATGTGAATCCTCTGAGCAGGAGTCGTCTAGAGTTGCTACTGATGATGAGATTGAGACGACGTCAAAGGTGGGTGATGAAGCCATTGCGGACAAGAACCCAGAGGAGTCGTCTATGGTTGAAGAAGAATGCATCTATGGTTGTTTCTCCCCTCATGCTAGGTCGTTCCCTTCGCTGCAGCCTGATATGTCGGTTGCCTCTAGGTGTGAGGCCATTGATGGGACCTTGGTTCCGGTGATGTTGGTCATGCCCGAGCTACATGAGAGCATCTCCAGTCGCATCCCCCAAAGCGTCCCCCAAAGCGTCCCCCAAAGCGATTTGGGGACGCCGGCCAAAAAAACGTCCCAGTCGCGTGCCCCAAAGGCCGCTTCGGTCCGGACGTGCTCCAAATGTTGTCCGGCGTCCCTAGCCCATCGTGTATAGAGTCTCTACCGGGGACGCCGGACACGACTTTTACACTTACTTTTTGTTTGGAAGTCACGTTTGGGGGACGTAGCTAGAAAAGGGACCTTCCCCAAACGAAAATTTTGTCCGGACGTCCCCCAAACGACTAATCCGACGCTTTGCCCGGACATCATTTGGGGGACGCGACTGGAGATGCTCTGAGCTATGTAGGGAGGCCTCTTCTCCTCCGTCGATGACGCATCTGCAGGTAGACTCGCGTGAGACCTTGGTGGTGGCTGCCGCACATCCACCGGTGGAGCCTTGCCAACCGCTTGACTTTGTTGACCCTGGTGACAAAGTTACTGAGGCAGGTGCTTTAGCACCCGAGGCCGATGCTCTCTTTGCAAAAGAGCTTGGTGACCTGCTTGTTAGTCTAGAGGCGACGAGCCCTGGATATGACAAGGAGATTGCTTGCATCTTGGCGGGAAATGCTTCAGAGGACATGATCAAGAAGGTGGAGAAGTCTTTGTCTCACGAGATAGTAAGAAGGAGGAGGGGCTTTGCAAGGAAAGCTTCCGCAACTCCTTCATAGTCCCAATTTAGGTGGTTGTGTTGGTTTAGTAGGGTCATCTTTGTGGCTTGGTGTTCTTGGCGTCGTGAGTTCGTGGTGGTACTAGGCTAAGAGAGTTCGTGGTGGTACTAGGCTAAGAGAGTTCGTGGTTTTCTATTCGGTCGGATAGTTGCATGTGTTGGGTGTTGTCCGCTTGTGGTTTTGGTGTTGTTGTAACGGTTTTGCAAGATTTTCCGTTAATAAATCGGCATCTCTTCTTCTTAATTAATAGATTGGAGCAAAAAAATTGCCCCCGTTTCAAAAAAAAAAATTGCATATTAATCTTGCTTTAAGCTACATGTACGATGGTAGATGAAAATGTCCTTATCCTCGTTATATATACTCTCACATTGTTTCGAAGGAGCAGCCGATTTTAGCCTTTCTCTAGTAGAGCCACATGTAGAGACTTGTATTGCCCCCGAGACTTGGGCAAGACCATGACTCACAGACTATCAGCTCTCGTAGTCAGCCTACTACTGGTATTAGGAATCAGAGACATCGGAAGCACAAAGAAGATGCATCGCGAGCTATTGGCGCTGCCGTGAGAACATGGCCTGTGTCGAGACCCCTGAAGTAGCAGAATGCCCGCTCACGACAACATTTGCGCGCATGCCTTTCGCTGCCAAGCCATCAGCTCTCACCGTGAGCATGCGAAGAATGACTCCTGGCAAAATCAGCCGTTGTCTTCTTCGCACGAACCTACAGGCCTACAGGCTCAAAATCGCTCCTCTCGCCAACTCTCCCGACCAGGCTCATCAGGAGTTGGAGATGAGCAAGGGACACCTTACGAGCCTACAGCCCTGTAGGTTAAGTAATGCTACACCTACGTAGTTTTTTTACGGGAAAGCCTTACGGGATGACCTGGAGGCCACGATCCTGGCGCGAAGGAAGTGGACAGCGAAAAAACTGACCCAGCAATTTACGGGAGAATAGAGAGTAGATTACGGCGTCTACGAGTTAGCTGTAGTTCAGATTTTCGTCCTTCCAGATCGAAGAGACGGTATCTTTGATATCTCTTGATTCGATCAGGACATCTACTTCTTCACGTTCAGGCTTGATCGACGAGGACGCCAGCATCTGCTTCGTGACTGATGGACCAGGACGCCGGTATCTGCTCTTTCTTGTTCGTGACTTTTCTCGTTCGTGACTGATCGACCAGACCGCCGGCATCTGCTCTTTCTCATTCGTGACTGATCGACCGGGACGCAGGCATCTGCTCTTTCTCGTTCGTGACCGATCGACTGGGACACTGCTTCCTAGGCTAGTTCAATAATTTTCTGAACAATCTTTGTACAACAGTATAAGATTGATTAGAATTAGCAGGTAAACATATCCATCGGAAAGCTAGTATTTTCTTGCAATCATGGTTATCATGTGAACCAAGTATATTCATGCGTTCTGGTGATGGCTTATTCAACGTTTCTGAAATCTGATCGCATATGACACATCTCTACAGGTTAAACATAAGTTTAGCATTACGGTTCATTGAAGTTCATGCAGAAAAATCATATTCATGTGTTCTAGTGATGGCAAATTAATTGTTTCTGAATTCTAACTGCACATAACATCTTTCTAAAGGTTGAACATAATTTTACCATCGTGGTTCAGTAAACTCCCTGCCAAAATTGATACGACTTACTACAGTACGAATTTATGAATATTTCCATTCACCTAAAATTTCTAATGTGATGATTTTGTAGGAATGGATAATCAGACTAGTAATGTTCAAGATTCAAGTGACATATCTGTTACAAGAAACAATGATGGCTTTGAGCAAGAGACGGAAGCCAACGCAGAACCTGCACATGATCCCAATGAGGCTCAACCAGATGCCAACGCAGAACCTGCACATGATCCCAATGAGGCTCAACCAGACGCCTTACATGAAGATCCCGAGTTGGGTATGACCTTTGATAGTGAGAATGATGTGCGAGAATACTACAAAGAATATGCTAAATCTAAAGGATTCGGTGTCACGAAAAGAAGCTCGCATACTAATGATGATGGAGAGCTAAAGTACCTTACACTTTGTTGCTCTCGCTATGGCAAGACTCAGTCTAACTCAAAAAAATTGTTGAGACCAAATCCATCAGCTGGGTTAGGATGCAAAGACAAAATTAATATTACACGTCGTCATGATGGGAAGTTTCAAGTTTCAAAGGTCATTTTGGATCACAATCATACATTAAGTCCACTGAAATCTCGATTGTTCAGATGCAACAAGCGAATGGATTTTAATGTTAAGCGGAGGCTTCTGTTGAATGATCGGGCTGGAATACGAGTAAACAAGAATTTTAATTCCCTTGTTGTGTCAGCAGATGGTCATGAGAACCTAACTTTTCGTGAGAAAGATTGTCGCAATTTTCTAGAGAAAGAAAGAAGGTTGAAACTTGGAATTGGTGATGCTGAAGCGGTTCGTGACTATTTTGTGAAAATGCAATCCGACAATCCAAACTTTTTCATTGTTATGGATGTTGATGATGAATCTCGGCTAAGAAATGTTTTTTGGGCAGATGCAAGAAGCAGTGCATTGTATGAATCTTTTAATGACGTTATAAGTTTTGACACAACATATTTGATGAACAAATATGATATGCTTGCTTTATTCGTTGGTGTCAATCATCATGGCCAGTCGGTGTTGCTAGGATGTGCTTTATTATCAAATGAAGATACTGCAACATTTGTTTGGTTATTTGAAGCATGGCTCAAATGTATGACTGATCGTCAACCAAAAGCTATTATAACTGATCAAGCAATAGAAATCCAGAATGTTGTGGGGATAGTTTTTTCAGACTCTCGATATAGATGGTGCTTGTGGCATATAATGAAAAAATTACCTGAGAAGCTAGGTGGATATGATGAATATGATTACATCAAGGTTGCTATCGGTAATGTTGTTTATGATTCATTGACAATTACAGAGTTTGAAGTTTCTTGGATGCGTATGGTAGAGAGGTATACTCTTGGCGATAATGATTGGCTTAAAGGTCTTTATGACCATCGCCACCATTGGGTTCCTGAAAGTGCATGGAGCCCCCATGTGTGGTTTTGGTAATTAATGACAATCCCTATGGACTAATGCTTGCATTAAGTTATATTTGTAGGTGTTGTCCATAGGCAATGCTTGAACCATATGTTGGCTTCAAGGTTGCAATAAGAAGAAATTGATGAAGGATATCAAGTGTCAAGTATGTCTTGAAGATGAATATGAAGTGAGCCCTCAAGTTATCTCAAGACATCAACATGATGAAGAATGAAGAAATGGAGTGCAAGTTCAAGATGAGCCATCTCTAAGAGATCATTTGCTTGAATCTTGCCATCCATATGGTGTTCATGGATATGTGAAGATGTGCCGAAGAAGAAGCTCTCCCATGGTGGATTATGGGGGAGCAATCCACAAGACTTCATCAAGCAAGCACAATCAAGAAAGGCGTTTCATCTTGTTGTGATCAAGATCGTCTTCATCGAGCTCAAGAGGAACGCGCAAGGTTAAGGTTTGCTCTTGATAGGGTTTCTTTCTCACCGGTCTCATAGTGTAGTTGGAGACCGGTTTATAGTTTAGTTGCCGTACTATCAAGAGGGCTCTCGAGTGAGTAACTCGATCGTATCGTTCGGAGAGAGCTCAAATCTTTGCATCCTTGCATCATCTTTCTTGGTTGTTATTTGGATCTTATCCATGTGATGTTTTGGAGCTTGTGCTTATTCTCATGACAAGCTCTAGTTCATCGAAAACGGATTTTGCATAGATCTCTTGTTGCGTTTTCGAGTTTGGAGATTTTCTCGGTTTCTCATGTTGAGGTGTTGCACCTCTAAAATTAATAGAAAATCACCCCCAACTAGTTTCCATATTTTCACTTTTTGTTGGGTAGCTCTTGTCGTCTTCTTTCCAACAAAATTGGTTTCGTCTTGATCCGAGTTTCCAAACTCTTGATATTGTCTTTTGAAGTTTGTCTTCATATTTGGGTTTAAAAGAAAGAAAAGTAAAAAGAAAGGAAAAAGGGGAGGAGGGGCAGCCGCCGGAGGCACGGGCGGTACCACCGGCCTCACCATGGCCGGAGCCTCCGGGCTAGGTACCGCCCGTGGTACCGGGGAGCCATTTGTGGCTCAGTACATGTGCCAGGGAGGTTGGAGCCCCGGCGGTACCTTGGCCGGTACCCCGGCCGGAGGCTCCGGCCTCCCCTCCCGGCCCGCACCTCCTCCTCTCTGGCCGGTGCCGCTCGACCATGGGCCGGTAGTACCGGCCCTACCTGGCCGGTACCTCCGGCCTCCTCCCTCGCGCGCACCGGCCTCCAACGGGCAGATTTTGGGGCCTCCTTTTATGCCCCCTCTCTCTCTTGTTTTTTCACCTCTTGCTCTTTCTTCTTCCCTCTCTCTCTCAAGCTCACCTCCATTGTTGTTGACTTTTTGAAGCTTGAGATCTCTCTCCCCTCCCATGATTCTTGCATCTATTTGAGAGAAAGATTGAGGGGATCTAGATCCACACTTTGACCAAACCAAATCATATCTTTGTGAGTGAATCTTTGGGATCTAGATCTTGGGGAACTTTGTGTTCTTCTTTTGTTCTTCCTCTCTTATTCCCCCAATAGCTTTTGTAGCTTTGTTGGAATTTGAGAGAGAAGGACTTGAGCATCTTTGTGGTGTTCTTGCCATTGCATTTGGTGCATCGGTTTGAGTTCTCCACGGTGATTCGTGGTGGTGAAAGCAAGAAGGTTGTTACTCTTGGGTTCTTGGAACCCTAGACGGATTCTAGACCTTTGTGGTGATTTGTTGGGAGCCTCCGATTAAGTTGTGGATGTGTGCCCCAACCTTTGTGTAAGGCCCGGTTTCCGCCTCGAAGGAAATCCCTTAGTGGAACCGTGACCTAGGCCTTTGTGGCGAGGGTCACCGGAGATTTAGGTGAGGCGCCTTCGTGGCGTTCGGTGTGTGTGTGAGTACCACATCTTGGGGTGAGGCCTTTGTGGCGTTGGTGTGCATCGAGCAACCACACCTCAAGGTGAGCCTCTTGTGGCGTTCGGGAGCACTAAGCAACCGCACCTCTCCACCGGAGATTAGCACTCGCAAGAGTGTGAACTCCGGGATAAATCATCGTCTCCCGCGTGCCTCGGTTATCTCTATACCCGAGCTCTTTACTTATGCACTTTACCTTGTGATAGCCATCGTGCTTGAAGTTATATATATCTTGCTATCACATACTTGCTTGTATTGCTTAGCATAAGTTGTTGGTGCACATAGGTGAACCATAGTATATAGGCTTTGGGCTTGACAAAGTAAACGCTAGTTTATTCCGCATTTGTTAAGCCCATCTCGTAAAAGTTTTAAATCGCCTATTCACCCCCCTCTAGGCGACATCCGTGTCCTTTCAATTGGTATCAGAGCAAGGTCTCTCATTCTTAGGCTTCACCGCCTTGAGAGTAAAGATGTCGGCTAGGGGATTAGCGCACAATAACTTGTTTATATTTGATGGCACAAATTATGATCTATGGAAAATTTATGTGCTTAATATTTTGCGGCGTATGTCCCCGGACATGGAGCGATTTCTTGACATGGTTTTTTCTTCTCCTAAGGATCCTCAAAATTTATCTCTTGAGGAGGAGAAAAACTCTTGTCTCGATGCTCTTGCTTCTCATGTGTTTTCCATTGTTGTGAGCAATGTAGTTACTTCTTCAATCATGCCTTTTGGGAGCGCTCATGAATTATGGACAAAGCTTCAAGATAAATATGATGTGTCCAAGATTATTGAGGATGATTGTATTGCTTCCACTTCCGGCCGTGATGAGTTCTCATCTTCTTCCACTTCACCAAAGTGTGGTAAGACACAAGGTAATGATATGGTGAGTGGTGATGAAAATTGCAATGTTGATATTGAGCTTACTATTGATGATTCGTCATCTCTATCTCATTGCAATGCTTCATCTTTGGACTTAAACACATCTAGCACTAGAAATGATTTACATGCTTGTGTTGATAGTCCTTGCATATCATGTGTAAGTTGCTTGAATAAATCTAATGATGATATGCTTGCATTGTCTTGTGGCCATGATAAAAATGCTTCTATTTCCTCTAGTTGTTGTGTGTCTAACAATGTAGAGGAAACCAAAGATTCTATTGGTCAAGACAAGATCTTGAAAGGAGCCTCAAGTAACTCCTACTCTTTATCTCACGGTCCTCATATATGCCTTATGGCCAAGGGTTCCACGGTACCTCCTACCATGGAACCCAATATGTCTCGTGGTGATAAGGATGAGGATGAATATGAAGAAGAGGATTGGGTTGTCTCTCTACGCGATAAGGGTAAGAGCGTATTCAAGGTTATTTGCAAAGATAAAATTGCTAGCACTCACTTCTTTGAAATCTTGACTACCGCTATTGAGAGCCAAAAACTTATTTGGATGCATGAGAACACCATTGATAAAAAGGGTGCTCTTGAACGAGAGTATGCCGATGATGTAGCATCATTAAAAAATGAACTTGAAGAAGAACAAACCATCAAAGAAGCTCTTGAGGAGACCTTTGCTCTAGAATTGTCTAGAGAAAAGGAAAACCATGATAGAGCTCTTGAGATGGCAAATGAACTAAAGCTAAAAAATGATAAGCTTGTGTTTGTTAATGCTAAACTCCTTGAGGATTTTGAGCAACTCAAAAAGGGCTCAAGGGTCATTGAGAGTGCGCTCACCAAACTCACCGAGTCGCATGAGCAACTTAAAGCTTCTTATCTAAAAGAGCATGCCAACTTGCCTTCTCCTATTACTACTAATATTGATGCTTGTGCTACTAACTCTACTTCTTGTGAAGCATCTATCTTGAAGGAGAATGTTGAGCTAAGGGCTCAACTTGAGTTGCTAACTTGCAATTATGGGAAATTGGAAGAAAGTCATGGAAAGCTTTCTCGCTCCCATGAGGATCTTCTAGCCTCTCATGATAGGCTAAAGTTGGCTCATGAGGCTATCATATTTAAGGCAACACCTTGTGAGCCTCATGTGGATACTAGCACTACTACTCAAAATGCTATATTTCCATGTGCTAGTCCTAGTAATTCATCCACTCATAATATTGCTAAATCTTGTGATGAATTATCTTCCTTGCCTTGTTGCTCTAACAATGAAGATTCTACTTCCTCTAGTGCTTGTGTTGTTACTAACCATGTAGAGGAAATCAAAGAGCTCAAGGCCCAAGTCACTTCTTTGAAGAATGACTTGGTAAAGGGTCATGAAGGGAAATGCAAACTTGACACGATGTTGAGTATGCAACAATCCCCCAATGACAAGAGTGGACTTGGTTTCAAATCCAACAACAAGAACAAGTCCATGAACAACAATAAGAAGAAGGGCCAAGTACAAGTCAAAGACCCGACCAAGATTGTTTGCTTCAAGTGCAATATTGAAGGGCACCATGTTAGATCTTGCCCTTTGAAGAAGAAGCAAAAAGGGAAGCGGCCCCAAGCTCAAACTCATATTCAACCTCAAGTTGAAGAAATGCCACTTCCCAAGAAGAAACAAGCCAATGCTCCCATTGTGGAGAAACCTAGTGAGAAGAAGGAGAAGAAAAGAACTTGCTACATATGCCGTGAGAAGGGCCACATCTCCTCCTTGTGCACTATTGGTACCTCATCCAACTCTATCACCATTGATGATGTTTATTCTCTTCGTAAGGATGAGGGTGGCAATGTGTTTGCCAAATTTGTTGGTGCTCAAAGTGGTGTCAAGAAAAGAACCATTTGGGTTGCCAAGCCTATTGTGACTAACCTCTTAGGACCCAACTTAGTTGGGGACCAACAATCCAAAATTTGATCAATAGGTGCTTGTTGGAGGGCATTGGAGACTTGGCTACATCATGAAGAATTAAGGGATCTTCATCATTTATATTATATCAAGCCAAGTCTTTTGATTATCTTGCTACTATCATATATCCAATGTTCCTCCTTGCGGTAACATGTTCTCAACTCATTTATATTGAAAGTTACTCGCCCCTTTGCATGTGTTAGTTTCGTTCCTAACATGTGTTTGTATATGTTGTGCTTCCTAATAGTTTTGCTTGAGAAATCAAGTCTATGCATGTTGGGTTGCACACCATGTATTTGTGTTTGTGTTGGAGCCTCTTTGCATCTTGTTGTATCTTATATGGCTCTTATGAGCGATTAATGGACTATCCCATTTTGGGGGAGTGATATTCCTTTGGGAATTTCATGATCCTAACAATGTGTGTACATGAGGAATATCACTTAGAATTGATATTGCAAGATTATCTAGTCTCTATGTGGTATGTCATCTTCATGAGAAATTCAAATTCCAATGTCCATTAATATCTCTAGTTGGATCTTATTTGCCTCTTGTGAAAATAAATTCCTTATCACATTATGGGGGAGTAATAAGCTTTGTGCATATTACAAGCCTAGAAAATGTGAACATTTGAGGTTGTGTCACATAGATTTGATACCGTAAATTATCTCTCTCCTATGTGGCATGTTTGCTCAAACAAGCTCCAATTTGCTTAAATGGCTTCATTGCTAATATCTTTGTGGATCTTATTTGTGAAAGTTCTTCTTGGCATGGTTTTTCACAACGTGTCCCTCAATACATTTTTGGAAAACCATGTGCTTCAAGTCATACTATTAATTGCTTTGCATGTTGGTATGAATACTATTAATTGCTTTGCATGTTGGTATGAATACTATTAATTGCCTTGCATGTTGGTATGACTAAATGAAGCTATCAAGAAACTATCTTTGCATGATGGTTAACTCTTATCTTTTACCATATGCTTTATTCGTTGTAAATATGATCTTATGTATACTTACAAACTACCACCGGGAAATATTTCCTAATACCTCTTGTCCTAGGACAAGTGGTAATAAATTATGAGGTAGATATTTATTGATCATATATACATTGGCTCTTGTGTTTAAATTGTCTTATTTATTGCCATGAATGTGTTGTGCTTTGACTCCCATGTGTCTTCCTTGCATCTTATGGATCTAATTTGTCTATTCAAACTTTCTTAGCATTTTAGTAGATATAGGTAGCGTGATGATCCTAGTTTTGTGCATTTAGTATTCATATGCAAAATCCTAGATAATGCACTAATCTTGGGGGAGCTCTCCTATATTTGTTAGAATGCTTAACATCTCTTGATCATTATCAAAAATTTGGTTTTGGGAGACATAAACTTTCTTTTTGGTACTTTGTGCCATCATAAAAAGTGTTGAGGGTTTGGTTTGTTTGTTGGAACCTTGCTCTCTTGGGAGTTGGTTATCTCATTCCTTTGTGTTTAGGTTTAATTAGCTTCTTATAATGAGATAATTCTTTGGAGTCAATCTTGTGTTGATTTGATTCTTTGATATAAATTGGACAACCATTGTCTCTTGATTTATTTGGTGTCTTTTCCAAATTATATCTTTCTTTGGTTCTTGAAAGTATTGTGCATGCATCTTTAATATATGCATGTGTTACTTTCTTTGATCCAATATATAGGGTAAACTCCATCAAATCCTAATTTGGCTAAGATGTGCATGAAATTCAATTTCATATCTATATGCACATAGTATTGTGGAGTTTGTCCTATATGTTGTAGTGTGTCTAACTACTTTGGACCCAATTAGTTTGGGGACCTTTTTGTACTTATCTTTGTGTTAGGTACAATGGATATGCATTGGATGCTTGTCTCACTCTTGGGGAGAAGTGGTGACTCAATGGTAACTTGAGGCAAGCTAGGATGGTCAACGAACACATATCTACTACATCCTCACCAATGCTATCTCGGTAACAAGTATCTTCTCATGCATATTTTTCTAGCATCCAACCATGTGGTTGCATCTTGGCATGAATCTCTTGATTTGCAAATGTTGTGCTTCTTGCAAAAGTCTTAACGAAACCTCTTTATTGCGAATGTGAGTAATTTGAGATGAGTACATATGTTGGGAAGTATATAAAATCATGCTCATGATTCACCCATCCCATCTATGCCTATCTAGCAATTTTATTGCATATCAATTCCTCAAGCCTCTCACATGTGCAATATCGATGAAAGTGCAAATTGAGTTATTTCTTTTAGTATCCTCGTTTGTGATACTTGTTGCCTCTCTCTTCTATCCCTTGTTGATATTTGTGATGTATTTTAGTTGTTTGTGGTTGAAGTTCATGAATGTACAATAAGATAAAATTGAGCCTTTGGCCATGCTATTAAGCAAAAATTCTTATTGGTATATTGCATGACTTCGTCTTGGATATCATGCTATATTTCTTATGTATCTATTTTGTGTGTGCATATTTCTTTGTGGATAAATATCTTTGTGATATTGCTCACTTAGAGAAACTTATACACATAAGAGATGATACATCTCCATTTGACATCTTATTTATTTGTTGCGTGTTGATTGGTCATGCTAAGCAATATAATTCATTGAAGACTATGATGATGCTTTTTGCTCATCCTTGTAATAGTCTTATAATATGCTTTATCATGCCTTTCACATATCCTCTTGGTTGAGCCTTTTATTATGGTGCCTCTTAATTGTTGCTCAACCATTTGTTTGTTGCAAGTGTTAAGCTTAATTTTCTATCTATGATCTATTGCAAATGTTTGTGTTTTAAATGGTAATGAGGGAGTGAGGATTCCATGTTATGCATATTGTATTCAAATACAACATTTTAATTTATGCATGTACCTTGGGGAGCTTCCTCATTTGATTTAGAGCACTATCTTTTGGTGATCATTAGAGTTTGATTCACTTGGTATCTTTTGTTTTTGAATGATATTATGGGAGTGATGATTCCATGTTTGTGCACTTTATACTCCAATGCAAATTGTCTAGTTTTGTGCACAAACCTTGGGGAGCTTCCTCATATTATTTAGAGAAATCTTCTTGATCTTATCATAATATCTATCTTTATTTTGGTATCTTCTTTGGGGTTCATTTGGTTGCTTGCTTCATTTGTTGAAGCTTCTTGACTTTGTTATCTTTTTGCAATCTTTTGATCCTATCTATAGTGTGATTCCTTCCGAATATTCGTCATTGGATATGTGCATTTGAGTCCACTCAAATTATGAGAAATGCACACGCTATGAAGGAACTCTCACTATTTTAGCCTTCTAAATTTTTCACCCATTTCGGCAATTGGTGCCAATGGGGGAGAAGTTTGGAGGGTTTAAGGGAATTTGGCTATGTCTTTGCTTTGTGCTTAAGCATGTGCCTTTATTGCATTGCATCTTGTTGCTTTGCATAGTTGAATATTTAGAGGAAACTCCACTAGGCTTTGAATGCCAATATATGCAATGAAAGTCAAGATCATTCACACATGCATATATTATGGGGGAGTTTGCTCTATATGTTCAACTTGTTTGTTACTTAAATTCCTTATATAAACCCTCTCAAAGAGATTGTCATCAATTACCAAAATGGGGGAGATTGAAAGTGCATGGAGCCCCCATGTGTGGTTTTGGTAATTAATGACAATCCCTATGGACTAATGCTTGCATTAAGTTATATTTGTAGGTGTTGTCCATAGGCAATGCTTGAACCATATGTTGGCTTCAAGGTTGCAATAAGAAGAAATTGATGAAGGATATCAAGTGTCAAGTATGTCTTGAAGATGAAGATGAAGTGAGCCCTCAAGTTATCTCAAGACATCAACATGATGAAGAATGAAGAAATGGAGTGCAAGTTCAAGATGAGCCATCTCTAAGAGATCATTTGCTTGAATCTTGCCATCCATATGGTGTTCATGGATATGTGAAGATGTGCCGAAGAAGAAGCTCTCCCATGGTGGATTATGGGGGAGCAATCCACAAGACTTCATCAAGCAAGCACAATCAAGAAAGGCGTTTCATCTTGTTGTGATCAAGATCGTCTTCATCGAGCTCAAGAGGAACGCGCAAGGTTAAGGTTTGCTCTTGATAGGGTTTCTTTCTCACCGGTCTCATAGTGTAGTTGGAGACCGGTTTATAGTTTAGTTGCCGTACTATCAAGAGGGCTCTCGAGTGAGTAACTCGATCGTATCGTTCGGAGAGAGCTCAAACCTTTGCATCCTTGCATCATCTTTCTTGGTTGTTATTTGGATCTTATCCATGTGATGTTTTGGAGCTTGTGCTTATTCTCATGACAAGCTCTAGTTCATCGAAAACGGATTTTGCATAGATCTCTTGTTGCGTTTTCGAGTTTGGAGATTTTCTCGGTTTCTCATGTTGAGGTGTTGCACCTCTAAAATTAATAGAAAATCACCCCCAACTAGTTTCCATATTTTCACTTTTTGTTGGGTAGCTCTTGTCGTCTTCTTTCCAACAAAATTGGTTTCGTCTTGATCCGAGTTTCCAAACTCTTGATATTGTCTTTTGAAGTTTGTCTTCATATTTGGGTTTAAAAGAAAGAAAAGTAAAAAGAAAGGAAAAAGGGGAGGAGGGGCAGCCGCCGGAGGCACGGGCGGTACCACCGGCCTCACCATGGCCGGAGCCTCCGGGCTAGGTACCGCCCGTGGTACCGGGGAGCCATTTGTGGCTCAGTACATGTGCCAGGGAGGTTGGAGCCCCGGCGGTACCTTGGCCGGTACCATGGCCGGAGGCTCCGGCCTCCCCCTCCCAGCCCGCAGCACTCTCCGCCACCTCCTGCCATCTCTGGCCGGTAGTACCGGCCACCAAGGGCCGGTACTACCGGCCCCTTCTCCCGCGCCTGTGCCTCTCCCGGCCGGTCGACCATGGCCGGTAGTACCGCCCTACCTGGCCGGTACCGGCCTCCCCTCCTCGCGCGCACCGGCCTCCAACGGGCAGATTTTGGGCCTCCTTTTATGCCCCCTCTCTCTCTTGTTTTTCACCTCTTGCTCTTTCTTCTTCCCTCTCTCTCTCTCAAGCTCACCTCCATTGTTGTTGACTTTTTGAAGCTTGAGATCTCTCTCCCCCTCCCATGATTCTTGCATCTATTTGAGAGAAAGATTGAGGGGATCTAGATCCACACTTTGACCAAACCAAATCATATCTTTGTGAGTGAATCTTTGGGATCTAGATCTTGGGGAACTTTGTGTTCTTCTTTTGTTCTTCCTCTCTTATTCCCCCAATAGCTTTTGTAGCTTTGTTGGAATTTGAGAGAGAAGGACTTGAGCATCTTTGTGGTGTTCTTGCCATTGCATTTGGTGCATCGGTTTGAGTTCTCCACGGTGATTCGTGGTGGTGAAAGCAAGAAGGTTGTTACTCTTGGGTTCTTGGAACCCTAGACGGATTCTAGACCTTTGTGGTGATTTGTTGGGAGCCTCCGATTAAGTTGTGGATGTGTGCCCCAACCTTTGTGTAAGGCCCGGTTTCCGCCTCGAAGGAAATCCCTTAGTGGAACCGTGACCTAGGCCTTTGTGGCGAGGGTCACCGGAGATTTAGGTGAGGCGCCTTCGTGGCGTTCGGTGTGTGGTGTGAGTACCGCATCTTGGGGTGAGGCCTTTGTGGCGTTGGTGTGCATCGAGCAACCACACCTCAAGGTGAGCCTCTTGTGGCGTTCGGGAGCACTAAGCAACCGCACCTCTCCACCGGAGATTAGCACTCGCAAGAGTGTGAACTCCGGGATAAATCATCGTCTCCCGCGTGCCTCGGTTATCTCTATACCCGAGCTCTTTACTTATGCACTTTACCTTGTGATAGCCATCGTGCTTGAAGTTATATATATCTTGCTATCACATACTTGCTTGTATTGCTTAGCATAAGTTGTTGGTGCACATAGGTGAACCATAGTATATAGGCTTTGGGCTTGACAAAGTAAACGCTAGTTTAATTCCGCATTTGTTAAGCCCATCTCGTAGAAGTTTTAAATCGCCTATTCACCCCCCCCCCTCTAGGCGACATCTGTGTCCTTTCAGTTCCAACATTTGCGAAAGATGCCTTTTGGGCAGGTATGTCTACTACGCATCATAGCGAGAGTATGAATGCCTTCTTTGATGGTTATGTTAATGCAAAAACAACATTGAAGCATTTTGTTGGCCAATATGAGAATGCTCTTCGTGACAAAGTTTAGAAGGAGAAGATTGTTGATTTCAATTCTTTCAATTCAACCATACCTTGTGTCACACATTTTGACATTGAGAAGCAATTTCAGTCAGCCTATACAAATTCAAAGTTTAAAGAATTTCAAGAAGAGTTGACAAACAAGATGTATTGTGATCGGAACTTCATACAGAAAGAAGGGGCAATAGAATTGTATGAAATAACTGAAGAGGTGCTAATTAACGCAGAAACTGGATGGAAAAAGGACATTGTGTATCATGTATATTTTAATGATGAGGAGTTTGAAGTTAAGTGTTCATGTCGCCACTTTGAGTTCAGAGGTATTCTATCTAGTCATGTGTTAAGTGTGCTCACTCACAAGAAAATAAAGGAGGTTCCTTCACAATACATTGTTGATAGGTGGAGAAAAAATGTGAAAAGAAAACATAATTTTGTCAGGTGTACATATGCTGGCATGGAAGACACTCCTGTTGCAAAACGGTTTGATATGTTGTGCAATTACTTCCACCCAAACTGCAGAGATAGCCGCCATGTCAGATGATTCATGCAATGCTTTGATTGAAGAACTTCATTCCATAAAAATTAAGTTTTCTACTAACTCAAGTTCTGATAATAATGAGGAAGATGGTACAGAGGAAGCTGCACTTTCCAATGAGAACACAACATGTAAAACTATATTGAGCCCAATAGCTGTTAGATGTGCTGGACGTCCTCCTTTCATATGGAGTTATGCAGGTATATTTCTTTCTCATCTTCATTTCTAGTATAGTTGCTTCAACATTCAAGTCACTCCATGCCTATTTTTGGAACAGGAATCGCTTGACCTGGGCACTAGTAGTGAAAACATGAATCCAACGATCACAACTCCAGTACCATCAGGAGGTGTATCCACAATGGCCATGCCACCAATTCTAGGAGCATATACAAGCTTGTTGTCTGAAGTTCAACAAAACTCTGCTGGAGTGTCAAGTTCTACAGATATGGAATTTGATGGAGATTGAATGTGAAGCAATAGGATTAATTAGAGTTAGAGAATACAACCGTTCTCTTTTGCACTTAAAAGTTTAATGTAATTCTTTATTAGAGGTTCAGGCACCTTCTAATCAGCAGCCATCAGCCTAAAAGTGAAGTCTTTCATTACAGAAGTTGAACTGAGGGTGATTGTAACTCCTGGCTTGGTAACCACCCTTTTGTATTCCAAATTTGTGATTAGCAGTGAATGTTTGCACTTTGTAGTAAACCGTGTTTATCTGAATCTAAAGCTGACAGCTATACTGGATTTATCTCGCCCACAAGATTTTGTTTTTCAATATTTTGGAAAATCATCTTTGCTCCCAGATCATGTTATCTCTCGTGGATAGAGCATGTGAGCTATTAGCATTTATGCTATGTTGGTCACTTGATTTCTGTGCAGCTGTTATCACCCGATTTTGGCCAAATCAGGAGATGGGCCGTAAGTGAAGATGGGCTTGAAGGACGTACACATGGAGCATCTTCGAAGCGGCCTTGCGCTAAGAGTTTGGGCTAAATCGCCCGTGTATCTGTAATATAGTAGATCATATCGTATTTAGATTAAAAGATAGAGTCTGGCCCATGCACGGTTAGGTGCACGCCTCAATTAGAAAGTCCCTTGGACTATAAATATGTATCTAGGGTTATCGGAAAAGAAGGACAATCATCGTTCAAAAAACACAAATCAAAGCATCGCCACCCCTTTCTTCGAGGGTTTCTTCCGGTAGCACCATGTTGCCTAGATCGCATCTCGCGATCTAGGCGATATATTTATTCGTCTACCTTGTACGCTTCGTGCTTGCGTTGTTGATGGCGAGCATTATTTATCCTTAGGTGTTTAGGGGCTTGCATTGATGCTTTCTCGTGCATATCTGCGTGCAATGCCGTCCCTCGACACCTAGCTGCCCTTACACCTATCCAGGTGTAAGGGCGTGATCTTGCTTGTTCGTTTTAGTAGATCCGATCCGTTAGGTTGCTCTTGTTCGCAGGATTAGTTTAATATCTGCATAGTTAGGCCTTATGTTGGGGTCGGACGATCCGGTAGTGTTGTGGGTATACTTCATGGGTGTACCATCGACAGTGCCTAGATCCGGCAAGCCCGGGTGGCCCATAGACGGTGATGGTGGCATGAGGCCCATCGGGCGGCCCATTGTTGTTGATCATGAAGGATGAAGTCCGGCCCAGGATCAGATAGCCGGATCCGCACCGACCTTTGGAGGAACCCGGATCTGTGGAGGCCCATGAGGGACCCGGATCCATACGACGTATAGGGAGGCGGATCCTTGACGTACACGGCAAGATAATGTAACGTAGGCTAGGCAATCTGGGCTAGGACTCTCCATGTAAACCCTAGATCCGTGCGCCTTTATAAGCCGGATCCCGGAGCCCTAGAGGCACAACCGCAACCATTGTAACAACGCGCAAGCGCCCGATAATTCCGGCAAGCGCGTAGGCCCCGTCATCGTGTGTTCGGCCCTCTCGCGTACCACCGTCCCGTGTGCACTCCGCCCGATGGCCCCTACTTTTCTCCCCACGTGAGGATCCCTCCTCCGGGGAACCGTCGATTAGGCAACGATGCGCGCCACCGTGGGCCGAGGCGTCTGGAGGCCGGAACCGGGAGGGCTCCGCCATGGGAAGCTACGACGACTCGATCGCCGTGGGGCGCGTACTCTACGCCGGGAATTTTCCGATCGTCCGTCCGGACGAATTCTGGATTCCGGCTAGGACAAACCCCGTCAAGCTCTCCATCGTCCCAATCGGCGGCATCCACATCTTCATCGGCGAGACCGTCGATTCCGACGGAAACGCACTGGTACGCTGACGCGTCCGCCGCTGAGCTGGACGCGTCACGAAGATCCGATCTGAGTCGCAGCTTCTTAAGGAAGATTCGCCTTAGATCGGAAAATCAAAACCCACCCAATCCGCCCCGAGAGAAGCGTGGAAGACCAATGCGGATCCGCCGGGTCTCCCAGTGTTAGAGAAGCAAAGGTGTCACTGCACTTCTTGGCCCATACCGCAGGAGACGCCCTCCACCAGGACGAGGCGGATCCTTTGCAGGTTGAGGCACCCGGAAACAACGTAGCTCCGGATCTGCCAGAAGCAGTCGGAGACAGCGACGCTCCGGGACAAGAGGAAGCCGGAAACCCTGAGGAATCTATCCTCGGAAACTTGAGCCCAAATTCCGATGATGCCTCCTCAATAGGCACAGAAGAATACAATCGCTTGACGAAGGAGCTCGCAATCGGGGAAGAAGATGACGGCGCTTCATCCATGAACACAGAGGAATTCAACCGCAAGCTCGAGGAACTCGGAGGCGGTGAGCAAGCTGAAGTGGAATCCGCCCAGCCGATGCAGGTTCTAGCAACTGTGGCACCGCTGGATCAGCCGGACACGGAAGACGAAGCCTCCAACTCCGACCCAGGACCATCCAACGTAAGGTCTCCGTTAGATCGGGCACGACCGCGAAACGATGTCCTGTCACCAGAAGAGATGGTCGAGCAAGCACGCATGGATTTAGTCGCAAAGTCCGATATCCTCAACAAGCCAATAACTCCCGAGGAAGCTGCAGATCCGGCGGCCTTAGAAGCCAAAAGACAGGAGATGCTACAGCTCAGAAGTTCGCCAGGACCGCAGCCGCAATGGCGGAAGAAAGAACCATAGCGGCAAATTTCGTGGACCACTTTCAGAAGAAGGACCGCGAGGTCGATGAATCTCTCGAAAAGGTCAGGCAACTCGAGAAGCACTGGGAGGCCAAGGTAAAATTTGTGCAGGAGGAAGAAGCTAGAATCAGGCGAGAGGCCATCCTTCCCCGCAAGATTACCTTCGCAACACCCACCGAGCAGCAGCCGCTCGCAACTCCAAAGGATAACATGAAGAAGGCTGCGGAGCTCCTAAAGAAGAAGGACGAGGAGATTGACATCAACTACGTCCGGAAGCTCGTTGCCTCAGCAATGCAGCAACAGAGCAAGGCAGACACTTCGCGCAGGTTAGCATCCAATCCGGAGCAATGCATATCCACCGCGCAGAAGGACGCCATAGAAAGTCAACACCGTGATGGCGAGTCGCGCACCGGATCTACGGAGCGCAGGAGGAAAGTCAGAGACCATCCAAATCCAATCCCCATACCATCGGATTCAACTCCGAAAACCAGGCAAATGGAAAGGATGCGATGTATACTGGCAGAGATAAGTACCGTGTTCCATCACCGCCACCCCGAGCTTCGCGTCCTCCGCTACCCCCTCGACGTCGCAGTCCTGCCGGAAACCCCAGGCCCCATGGGCCAGGTGGAATCAACATCCGCGACAATATGCCGCCTCCTAGAGACAGGAGCAGGGAGCGTACGCCGGAACCACGCAGAAGCCGGAATCAAGACCGCGAGCCTGAGCCTCGTCGGAATCAAGAACGCGACCCTGAGCCTCGCAGAAGCCAAGGACGCGATCCGGAACCAAGGAGGAGCCGGAACGAAGAGTGCGCACCTGAGCCACGCAGGAGCCGGAACGACGGAGGCGACCACCACCAAGGTGAAAGGAGCCACCGAAGCCGGAGCCAGCCGAGGGAGCCACGCCGCGAGTCCGAAGGCGGAAGATCATCTTACAGGCCCCCTCGCAGATCTCCCTCGCCACCACCCAGTGGAGGCGGAGGTGGAGGCGGAGGCAGAGGCCGGAGATCCCGTTCCCGCTCAAAATCACCCGGTGGTGCCCCTCGTGATGCCCGGGATCGCCTCAACGAGTACAGATCCGACTACATCGGTCCAAGGTGCTTTGGCCAGATGATCCGAGAGGAACCAAAGCCAAGAAGCCTGAACCTTAAGCTACCAGGAAATCTGAAGCATTATGATGGCAGCGAGAGGCCGGATACCTGGATCGAGGATTACTACAATGCAGTAACCTTCGCCGGAGGAACCCCGAATATAGCCTGCCGCATGCTCCAGTTGTACCTTATTGGTCCAGCTCGTGTTTGGCTCAGTGACCTTGAGGAGAACACTATCTTTTGCTGGTTGGACCTGAAGAAGGCTTTCGAGAACCACTTCAGGGGCACCTACAAGAGACCGGCCACCACCAGCGATCTTCAAGCTTGCATCCAAAAGAAGGGCGAGACATCTAGAAGCTTCCTCACCCGATGGTTGGCAACCAGAAACGAGTGCGAGAACGTAGATAACCGCACAGCAATGCACGCCTTCATTGGTGGTTTGCAGCGTGGGGGGCTGCTGCGCCACAAGCTTACTTGTCTGGTGAACGCAAACAAGCTCACTCTTGATGAGATGATAAACATCGCCAGCGATCATACTGCCGCCGATGACGACGCAGGTGTAGATCTCGCAGCTACAGCCATACCCCCGCACCAACGAAGAAAACCGTGATAACGGCGTTAGCAGCAGCAACAAGCGGAAGAACCCCCTGAAGACCAGAAGGGCGGAGGATCCGACATGGTAGCCATGACGTTCCAACGCGGAGGTCCAGGAGGCGGAAGAGGCCGCGGACGTGGAGGCGGAGCAGGTAGGGCCAGCAGCGCGCCGACGAGGTCACCGCAGCCGGATCCCGCGCCCCAAACGTACGAAGAATACAGGGATATGCCGTGCCCGGCCCATCCGGATCCGGCTACGGCAAATCCACCCATACCAATCGCAACTGCAAGTGGGTCAACGATCTGAAGAATGACCCGGAGGCAGGATATAAGCGAGCCCGGAAGCCCGCCCACAGGCAAAGGAGGCAAGGGCAAGAACAAGGACAAAGAGGAGGACAGCCCGAAGCCATGGATGAGGATGACGCTCGCCGGAACCCAAGGAGGGTACCGCAGCTAACAAATCTAACCCCTTTGGCAAGAAGAGTGTCGGAACTTACCACACCTTCCTCGGAACCCCAACTGTCCGCGCGAAAAAATCAGCGCTCCGGATCTTGAACGCCACGGTTCCGGCTGTGCCGCAGATGTCAAGTGGTCGGAGAAAGCCTGTACCTTGACAGGTCGGATCACCCGGCCGTCTCCAAAGAGTGCTACGCCCTGGTTGTGAGTCCCCGCATAGACGGGTATGACTTCTCCAAGTGTCTTATGGACGGAGGAGCTAGCCTGAACATCATGTACCTGGAGACCCTGGAGAAGATGAACCTCACCAAGGAACAGCTCAAACACAACACCACTGAATTTCATGGTGTGGTTCCGGGTAAGAAGGCAAATTCTCTGGGTAGCATCAAACTTCCCGTGGCCTTCGGCAATGTGAACAACTACCGCGAAGAGATGATCACGTTTGAAGTGGTGCCCTTCAAAAGCTCCTACCACGTGATCTTCGGCAGGCCCACCTACCACAAGTTCCACGCCAGGGCATGCTACATCTACAACAAGCTCAAGATTCCGGGTCCTAACGGTTGGATCACCGTGTCCGGAGACTACAAGAAAGCTAGGGACTGCGAGAAGGCGAGGCCGCCTTTGCGAATCCGTCATATCTGGAGAGGAGCTGCAAGGCTACAGCAGCCGCGGTGGATCCGACTGAGATGCAGACACCAAGAAGCAGATCTCAACAAGACCTCGTTCAAGGCCGCGAGAAACCAAGAAGCATGACCTCGTCGAAGGTGACAGCTCCAAGCAGGTTTCAGTCGGAGCCAACATGGACCCCAAATAGGAAAGCGCGCTCGTCGAGTTCCTCGAGCTAACATGGATATCTTCGCATGGCAACCTTCACATGTCCGGAGTACCAAGGGAACTCGCCGAGCACTACCTCAACATAAATCCAGGTGCAAAACCGGTGAAGCAAGCTATGCGACGCTTTGGAGACAAGAAGCGCCGCGCCATAGGAATGGAATTAGCAAAGTTACTAGAGGCAGGTTTTGTAGTAGAAGTTATCCATACTGATTGGGTCGCAAACCCCGTCCTTGTACCCAAAGAGAATTCTGAAATACTAAGAATGTGCATCGATTACTCCGGCGTGAATAAGCATTGTCCGAAAGTTCCGTTCCCTTTGCCGCGCATTGACCAAGTCATTGATTCGACGGCAGGGGCGGAACTTCTGTGACGCATATTCCGGGTATCATCAGATCTTGATGAAGGAGTCCGACCAAAAGGCGACCTCTTTCATCACACCCTTTGGCACATACTCCTATTACCATGCCTTTTGGCTTGAAAAACGCAGGGGCCACATACCAACGCATACGATGCACGAAGGACCAAATCGGCCGGAACGTGCACGCCACGCCGACGACATCGCGGTCATGACCCGAAAGGGATCCGACCTGCTGAGCGACCTCAAGGAAACCTTTGATAATCTCCGACGGTACAAGATGATGTTAAATCCTCTGAAATGCATCTTTGGCGTACCAGCAGGAAAACTTCTTGGCTTCATTGTTTCTCACAGGGGCATTGAAGTTAACCCGGAAAAGATCAAGGCTATCCTGAACATCAAAAGGCCAACTTGTCTCAAAGATGTGCAACGATTAACTGGTTGCGTTGCGGCAATCAGTAGATTTGTTAGCCGTCTTGGCGAGAAAGCCCTACCTCTATACAAGCTGTGAAGAAAACAGATAAATTTGTCTGGGATGAGGCAGCAGATAAAGCACTTCAGGAGTTGAAGAACATACTCTCCTCCCCACCTATATTGGCAGCTCCAGCTGAGTCAGAGCCTATGCTCCTCTACATAGCGGCTACCAACAAAGTTATCAGCCTCGTAATCGTGGTGGTGCGAAAGGAAGAAGGATTTGAGCACGGAGTCCAAAGGCCTGTCTATTTAGCGAAGTCCTGACGGAGTCCAAGCAGAGATACCCTCACTTTCAGAAGCTAGCATACGGAGTTTTCCTAGGCAGCCGGAAGCTGAGACATTACTTCCAGGAGCACCCAATGACAGGTGAGCAAGGCTCCCCTGGCAACAATCATCAACAACTCCGACGCAACAGGCACGTAGCAAAATGGGGCATCGAGTTATCCCTTTGACATCAACTACGAAGCCCGAACTGCAATCAAGTCTCAAGTTCTAGCGGATTTCATCGCAGATTGGACTGAAGCACCGGAGGGCACACCTGCCGGAACCTGAAGCTTGGGTCATGCACTTTGACGGATCCAAACAACATCAAGGCTCGGGGGCTGGAGTCACCCTGAAGTCACCTACCGGAGAAGAACTGCAGTACGTTCCAGATTCACCGAAGCAACCAACAATATGGCGGAATACAAGGCTCTACTACACGGTCTGCGCATCGCTAAGGAAATTGGGATCAAGCACATCATATGTTGTGGAGATTCCGACCTGGTGGCACAAGTAGCCGGAACCTGGAACGCCAGAAACTCCGGCTGGCGGCTTACAGAGACGAAGTGGACGAGATCGCCAAGTGCTTCCTGATACGAAGTACGTCAGAGAGACGATACACAGCAGCAGACATGCTGTCCAAACTCGGATCCCGAGAACCAATTCCGCCAATTTTCCTGAGCATCTCGAGTACCCTCATGAAGGGTGCAAACCCGGAAAATCCGATCCGGCAGTTTCCCGGCTAAGGAAGTGATGGCAGTCATTCCGGCCTGGACTCAGCCGTTCTTGGATTACCTCATTGATCAAAAGTTGCCGGAGGACGAGGTCCACGCACGACAGATCATTAGACGAGCAAGATCCTACACAATTGTTGATGGACAGCTCTACAAACGAAGTGCAAACGGGGTATTTCTCAAATGCGTCTCTAGTCAAGATGGCATTGAAATCCTCCGAGAGATCCACGCAGGGGATTGCGGGCATCATGCCGCCCCCAGGTCCCTCGTTGCAAAAGCTTTTCGGTTAGGATTTTACTGGCTAACAGCTAAAGAAGACGCTGACAAGCTGGTGAAAACTTGCCGCGGTTGTCAGTACTACGCTACTCAACCAAACGCTCCAGCCCAAGAGCTGAGGACCATCCCTATCACCTGGCCGTTCGCGGTCTGGGGGCTCGATATGGTTGGTAAGTTAAAGAAATCATCTCCTGGTGGCCATGAATACCTCCTGGTCGCTATTGACAAGTTCAGTAAGTGGATCGAGGCAAAGCCAGTGAGAAAAGCCGATGGTGCTACGGCACTGAAATTTGTTTGCAGCCTCGTGACGAGATTCGGCATCCCACACAGCATAATCACAGACAATGGCACAAACTTTGCGCAGGGAGAACTCAAGGATTACTGCGATGAAGTTGGGATCCGGCTCGACCTTGCGTCTGTGGCTCATCCACAATCTAATGGTCAGGTCGAACGAGCCAATGGCCTTATACTAGCCGGAATCAAACCTCGCCTTGAAGAACCGCTGCGCCGCGCAGCCGGAGCTTGGGCTGATGAGCTGGACTCCGTTCTGTGAGTTTACGAACTACCCCTAACAGGTCAACCGGATTTACTCCTTTCTTCCTGGTATACGGATCCGAAGCTGTGCTCCCCACCGACATCATCCATGATTCACCGCGAGCTCCGCCTACAATGAAGAAACGCCGACGAGGCTCGACAGCTATCCGTGGACCTGATCGAAGAAGCTCGGAATCTAGCCGACCAACGTCCACCATTTACCACAGGCTCCGACGCTATCATAGCCGTCGAGTTCGGAACCGCTGTTCATGGTCGGAGACTTAGTCCTCCGCCTTCGCGGTGAAAGATCACAAGTTGCAACCCATGGGAAGGACCTTTTGTCATCAGCAAAGTACTACAACGGATCCTATTACCTCGTTGATTTCTGGAACTAAAGGATAGACCTGCCAACTGGCATCGAAACGAAACGAGAAGATCCGGGTGACATATATGATGAAATGATCGTCCTGGAACATAGCACAGCTACGTCCTTTCCACACTTAGCGCTTTACGCATTACATACCTTGTAATATCTATGATACATGGTAAATGAAATAAAGCTTTTGGTTCACTCTTAGAGTCATTTACCTCCTTTAATTTTTCATTTCTGGATCGTGTATGTTTTTTCCGACTAAAACCGCAGAGCTGGATCTTTCCGCCTAGGCGTGTATGAAAGTTGTGATTTTCAAAATCGTCCCTTAGGACGTAAGCTTAAGTTTTCTGGCGGAAATTTTTTCTGTTGCAAACCCATGGATTCCTGGTAGCGACTTCCGGCACTTGGGCTGGGGGCTTGTTTCCGCGGTTATTGACGGATTGCCATTGGGCTTCGTCGCCGCTGGCGAGCGTTTCCGGCACGGGTTTTCCGGCTCGTGGAAGGTCAAGTGGGCAAGCCGGAAATTATCAAACCAGCACTTGCTTTCAAGAAACAACACATGCACATAATATAAAAACGGATAGCAGGATAAGTATTTTCCGCCCACGCATGCATGCTTGTTTCGTCCCTAACTACTTAAGAATTTAAGTTATGTTACAAACCCACTCCGGGGCCAAAATGATGCAATTTGTTTCATTACAGGAACTCTACTCGGAGTCCTCTTCTTCAGATTGCTGGTAGGTGGAGCCGCCGTCGCTGTCACCAGATCCGGCTTTGGAGTCGTCACCAGAGTCCCCTCCGGAATGCTCGCCGCTTGACCCGGAGCCTTCCCCATAATACTCCGGTTCACCCGCTTCCTCCTCTGCATCGGAAAATCCCGAGGGCAGATCGTGTTGGTTGTACCAGAACGAGTGATCCACTCGCCTGACAAACAACTGCTCGTAGCCTTCGGTCTCCGCGAGGAGGGCACCCATGTCGGAATCCTCGGGGGCTCCGCGTGCAACATCCGCCAGGTTGAGCGTGGGGAAGTGAGCCTTGCAGGTGGCCAGGACTAGGGAGGCGGCTCCGCGTGCTGAAGATTTTTGCCAGTCCTTGATGAAATCCGGCACTTGTTGCATAAGTTTGGTCATTGTATCGATCACAGTGGTTTTTGCCTTCTTCAAAGACAAGGTCTTGGCAATTCCGCGACAGGCTTCGAATAGCGCGTCGATTGAAATCCGCGCTTCATCGTATGCCTCCGTCCTCTTCAGATTCGATTCCTTTGACCATTCAAAGCCGAGACTTGCTGTGAAACAAGGAAGGTTCAATTCCGTTAGAAAGAAAGCTTACAAGGTAGTCGGAGCAACGACACGGAAAGCGACTTACGGAAGATAAGTTTGTCAATGGCCTCCGCCTCCGCTTCCAGAACTTTGTTCTTGGATATCACGGAAATCACGCGGCCTTGGCTTTTCTCCAGTTTTTCATTCAGCTCCGCCAGGTCACGAGCATGTTTTTCGGACAGCTCTTTCCTCGCTTGATTCTCCTGGGAGGCGGATGTCTTCACAAAGTTCTTAAGGGATTCGTTCTCCGCCTCAAGCACCTGGACCTTGGCGGATAGCTCGTCAAACTTGGAGTGCTTGGCAGTCTCTTCTGAAGGTAGACAAAATTGCACATATTATGCATCCTGAACAATTATATCAGAACAAAAAAGCAGACCCAGATATCGTACCTTGAAGACGGGATTCAAGCAGCCGGATAGCTTGTTGGCTATTTTCCGCGTTCTGGCGCAGCCCCTCGATCTCCGTAATTTGCTCCAGCACGTGCACGCGCAGATCTTCGTGCAATTTCCGCGTGGTCTGCAAAGCAGCAAGGAGTTAGTCGGATATTTAAAATCTTGGGGGCTAGCGAGGAATTCAAAGTCTTGGTATAAAAATTTTAAATTTCCGCCTCAGGTACATTTTGGGAAAGCATCGGTTAATACATGTTACACGGAAATATATCACCCAATGCTTGGGGGCTAGTATTACCTGCCGCACTTCCCTGTGCTTGGCGAAAAATTCCTTCAGGCTGTCCTCCAGGTCGGCGAGTTCACGCACCTCCTCGTCCGGCTTCCCCCACACTTTGTTCAGCATGTCGGAAACTTCCGCGTGGCGCTGTGAGAGGGTAAGCTTTTGAAGGGACGGAGTTGGTTGGAGGTGGACTCGAGTCGCGTTGGTAACTTGAAGGAGCTTTGCCTTTTGCTCCTTTTCTTCTTCTGTCGGCCCCGCGAAAGCGGAGCTTGGCTGAGCTGACGGAGGAACGGGTGAGGAGGTCCCCTTGGCGGAGTCGCCGTGGTGGGCGGAATCTTCAGGAAGATCATCAACATTGATGATATCTTTCGGATCCGGCTTGGAGGCGGATGAAGCCTTGGGCGGAACTTCAACCTCAGGAGTAACAGGAATAGAAGCCGGAGATGGCTTGGCCTTCTTCTTCGGGGCCCTTGGGGCCTTGGGGGGCTGGCTTCCGGAACTTCAGAAAAAACATAAAAGTATAAGTTTGAGCGTGAAACCAGAACTTGGATCTCGGAAATAGGCGCTTACCCGGAAGGTTTGAAGAAATGCTGGACATCAGGTTGCCCCTTGTTGCTGGTGTCAATCAGTGAAAGGCGCTTCTTTTCCGCCTCCGCTCTCCGGGTAGCAGCAGTGCTAGGCACTTCGCGGGCGCGTTTCGCATGGGGGCTGGAAGGAGCGGCCTTCTTCCTCTTCGCGGGGCGGGAGGCCTCGGGAGCTTCCGCCTCCGACGCGGCTTCTGGATCCGTGTTGCCGGTGGAAGGAACTCGGAGAAGAGTTCCGAGTTCATTTTCTTCGAGCGCTTCGAGCTGGTACAGAGTTAAACACTTAGACAAAAATTTGAATGCGAAAAGAAACAAGAGATTACAGTCAAGCCGACGTACCGCGGTTCCGGAACCATTCATATGGATATCTTTGTTACACACGTGAACGTGGAGTTCACGCGGAACCTTGATGAGGACCCGGATTCTTTTGTCGAGGGCGTCGGCGGAGAGATTGTCTTTTGTGACGCGCATCGGGTCATCGCGCCCTGTGTATTGGAACATCAAGCGGTCCCTGTGTTGAAGCGGCTGGATCCGCTTGGTGAACCAGGAAAGGGTCAAGTCCTTCCCCGTCAGCCCTCCTCCGTCAATTTGCAGATCCGCCTGACGGCGCGCGTGAGCTGGAGTGACTCGGAGATGTGGGGGCAATGCGACCATGTCGGAAGCTCGGTGGCGGGGCAGTTCTTGAACGGTGGCAATTTTCTTGCGTTCGCGGGGTCGGAAACGTCCTTCAAATAGAAGAAGCCTGCGGACCAGTACCGCGCGGATTCATGGCGGTCGGTGTGGGGATAGACGCGGCCCGGGCGAATCATAAAGGTGATGGTTCCGCATGTCGCCAGCTCGGAGGACTGCCGGATCCTCTCCTTCTTGACAGTGAAATAATATTGGAACAAGGAGAGCTCGGGAGTTACCCGGAGATGGCCTTCGCAGAGAGTAACGTGATTGCTGATTGCAAGCACGCTGTTCGGAGAGATGTTGTGGGGTTGGAGCCCATAGGCCTTCAGAATCTCGAGGAAGAAGTCCGAAGGCGGAAATGAGAAGCCTCGCTCCACCAACGCCTTCGTCAGCACCATCTCGTTGTCCTGAGGGGCCGGAGCTAAGGCATTTGGAGTCGCCCTCCAGCTTCCGGGTTGCAAGAACCCTTCTCCCTCCAAGTTTTGCAGTTCGAAGTTAGTGGTGGTGCAAGGCCACCATTTACCTTTGGATTCCGAGTCCCGTTGGCGAGCTTTGGATTTTTTGGCAGCCATTTCTTCCGCCTTCTTCTCCGCCTCAGATGTTTTTTCAGGGACAGCTGAGGTGCCCTCGATGTCCTTGCCGGAATCCTTAGTAGGATCCAGCTGAACTGGGATGAAGGGAGGTGGAGCGGAGGAAAGGGGCGTCGCCATAATCGGCTCGTCGGCAGGAGGCGGAGTCATGGACGACATCTGAAGATGTAAAAGCAGTAGCGGAAAACGTAATTTAGTCGGATCCTCATCGTCAACCTAGCGATCATCCCTACCAACTACGGCAAAGGATCGAAGCTCGGAGAACTTACCGCAATGGACTTCGCGGTGGTCGGAGTCGCCGGCGGCGAGGTTTTTTGTGCGGTGGCTCGTCGGAGTTAAGAACACGAAGAACACCACGGTGGTGGACTCGCTCCGGTGATGCTCCGGCGACTTTTCCGGCGAGTTCCGGCACGGCGGAGGAAGAGCTCACGGGCGGCGCTGCGTAGAGAGGTGAGAATGGGGGGTGAATGAGAAGTTAGGGTTGACGGTGGATATTTATAGGCTGAGGGATGAGATTCGTGCTCCGCATCCTGTGGTCGGAACGCAAGCGTCGCACCGTTGGATGCATGACACGTGTCCCAAACCCTAACAGTAAAAATGGCTAGAGATAAGTTACCGCACAAACCGCGCGAAAATGGCGCCAGAATTGGCGGAACCGTTTGAGTTTGTTAAGACTCCGGGTAAAAGCGTGAAGATAAGCAGTTCACATTCGCAAGCAGGGGAGTAACCCGGAGACATGCTTTAAGGCTGTCGATGGATGAAGTCCCGCAGGATGGGAAATCTTCCGACTTATAGTTGGAAAAAAGAAGATATGAAGTTGGAGTTCTTCAACTTTCTCCGCGTTACCATCAATGCCGGAGATCATAAGGTACAAGCATGGCGGAAACTGCAGGAGAAACTCGGAGAACTCTGGGGGCTACTGTTGTGGGTATACTTCATGGGTGTACCATCGACAGTGCCTAGATCCGGCAAGCCCGGGTGGCCCATAGACGGTGATGGTGGCATGAGGCCCATCGGGCGGCCCAGTTGCTGTTGATCATGAAGGATGAAGTCCGGCCCAGGATCAGATAGCCGGATCCGCACCGACCTTTGGAGGAACCCGGATCCGTGGAGGCCCATGAGGGACCCGGATCCAGTACGACGTATAGGGGAGGCGGATCCTTGACGTACACGGCAAGATAATGTAACGTAGGCTAGGCAATCTGTAATCTGGCTAGGACTCTCCATGTAAACCCTAGATCCGTGCGCCTTTATAAGCCGGATCCCGGGAGCCCTAGAGGCACAACCGCAACCATTGTAACAACGCGCAAGCGCCCAGATAATTCCAGACAAGCAGCAGTAGGCCCTGTCATCGTGCAGGTGTTCCGAAGCTGGGTAACTCGCGTACCACCGTCCCGTGTGCACTCCGCCCGATGGCCCCTACTTCTTCTCCCCCACGTGAGGATCCCTCCTCCGGGGAACCGTCGATTAGGCAACGACAGGTAGTGCGTTAGGTGTTGTTCACCGTCCCTGCAAGGGATGTTCCGGGAATCAACGTTATGTTGGTTTTTAGGCCTCTCGTAGGGGTAGTTTGCATCATCTTCCGTAGCTGCTAGGCCCGATCACACGTAGGACGTTCCGGTTATGTGGTGAAAACCCTAAACTGTCGTAGATCGGTTTAGCTTTGTTTTGATCAACCAGGATCCCCATGTCATTGTAAATCCAACGTGAACCATGGGGCGATCGGCTCTTTGAGCCGATCCACAGGGCAACCTGAGAGCCGATAGGGCTCGTATTTAATGTTTACGTGTCTACCATGCAGGAACAATCGAAGCACGCTAACACCTTCCCGATCGGGTCTAGGTCGTGGCACGCCCTAGCAACCGCCAGGACGTGGCTGGAAGATTTGCGGGACAACGCGAGGTGCCAGGGTCCACTAAGCGGCCTTGGGAGCCTCCCGGCTCTTCGTGTTGCTTAGCCATTGCCCGTCGGTGGGTTTTGGAGGGTAACACATTCTGGCACGCCCGGTGGGACATCTTCTGCAACATCCACGTCAACACCGACACCCGAGATGGCAGAGGAATAGATCACATACGAGGATCTCCCTGCGGATCACAAGAAGAAGTACGATGAGCTGAAGGCCATCGTTGAAGCCGAACTCATCGGCTCCTTTGAGAAGACCCGTTCGCACGGCTTCAGGTTCAAAGGATTCACACCACAAGGCGTCCTCGACGGGTTGGATCTGTCTCTCCCTTCAGAGGAACGTACCAGAGCCCTGCGACAGGAGATCAACTACGTGGTGGCTCACTCGCTGCATCGGCATTCTGAGAGCCTGGTGAATACTTTGGAGCGCGTTGCGCTCCGTGTGGTGCAAGAGATCATGGAGCGTCGGTACTCCCCTTCAGGACCTGTTCTAGGAACTCACCAGGGAGAGGTGCAACTCCACACCAGGCCACCATTGCCGTACGCGATGGCAGCTCCGCAGCAACAAGGTTCACCGGCATACGTTGTCTACAAGGTTGGAGGTGATCCGGGCGACTATCAGTTCTTATATGAGCCGCCCAAGGAGATCCCACACGGATACGTGTGCACGTATGTGCCGGACTGCAACAACTGGACGCAGGCGATCCAGGCTCCAACAGGAGGGACGGCCGGAGCAGGAGCAATTGTTCCGGCAGGAGGGACGACTGCAGCGGCGGGAGTTTGGGAGCGAATGCTGAGAAACAGCGTGGCTAGCCAAGTATACCACTGCACCAATTCATGACAGCTCAGCTGCTACGTCCTCCACCGCGGATCAGATCAGTGCAGTCCTGAGAGATCAGTTCGGCATCCTGCCGAAGAAGAAGATAATCGGCTATTCCAAGCCGTACCCCAATGAGTTCGACCTGATCCCACTACCACCTAAGTACCGGCTTCCGGACTTCACCAAATTCAGTGGGTCAGAAGGATCTAGCTCCATCGAGCACGTGAGCCGATACTTGGCCCAGCTGGGCATGGTTTCGCATCGGATCAGCTACGGGTGAGGTTCTTTTCGCAATCCCTCACCGGTCCAGCTTTTGGATGATACACCTCGTTGCAGCCAAATTCGTACGATCATGGAAGCAGATGGAGGAACAGTTTCACACCCAATATCATTCGAAGCTACGTGGTATTGCCGAACTAGCACAGTTCGGCAGGCGAGAGAGACAGTGTCGAGTACATCCAACGTTTCAGAACTGTCAAGAACCGATGCTATTCGGTTCACTTAACTGAGAAAGAAGCAGTCGAGCTGGCCGTGGCAGGCCTTGCAGCGTCATTCAAGGACTGACGTTCCAAGTGGAGTACAACTCGCTGGCGCACATGGTCCAGAGACGACCTTTTATGAACAGCGCCATCCGAACTGTACAGGACAAGTTCAAGCGCGCGATAACCCTGGTCAATGCTGATGAGGATGAAGATTCTGCGGAAGACCAGGAAGTCGCAGTAGCTGAATGGACTCGGACGCCAGTACCCGTGTCCTGCAAATGGGTGAACCCACCAGGGCCTCCAAGAGGGTTAGACTTTGATGTGAGCAAAACTGAACAGATCTTCGATCTGCTACTGAAAGAGAAACAGTTGAAGCTACGAAGGCCACAAGATCCCTACGGCACAAGAGATGAACAAAAGGCCATACTGCAAATGGCATCATACGTTCACGCACGCCACCAACGACTGCAAAGTATTGCACGCACAAATTCAGATGGCGATAGAATCAGGCCGATTAACTTTCGGACAGTTTGCCATGAAGGTAGACATGCGTCCGTTTCCGGACGTTAACATGGTGGACCTAAGCCATTCCATAAGGGAGCCAGGGTTCTCTTTTGATGTCAATATGGCAGGGTTTGTGATCCGCCATGGCAAAGATAAAGCAGAGAGCAGCAACTCTCGTGGCAAAGATAAAGAGGAGGCCGTTCCACGCGATCGGCCCCAAGATGATGATAGACGGTACCTAACCGAGGAGGAGGTGAGAAGCATACGGTATCAGCGCCCACTCTCCGTGCATCTCCTCAACAAATACGAGCAGCAGTACGACCGACGTCGACGCCACGATGAAGACGACGAAAGATATCGTCGGTCGATGCGGATGTAAGGTACCGTCAGACGACGAAACAACGACGGGTACGAGTCTCACGCTAGAGGGAGGTCAAGGGAGAAAGATGACGTGGACAAGCACTGGAACTGTCCCTTCTTCAAACATTGCTGGGACTCAGGAATGAGCCGATTGCCAACAATCGAGAACTGCCCAGAGTGCAAGCAGCAAAGGAGGAAGACAAATGAAGTCTCAGTGTTCGAGCGTCTAGGGCCTCTCCCACCTCAGAATGAACGAGCTGAGTCATCTCAAGAAGAAGACTTTGAGGAGTCAGATGGAGAAGAAGATAGGTATCACCGACCAAGGTGGTGCCCCGATGGACTCAGCCATTCTCGAAGCGTAGAGTGCAGCGGCTGCGAAACCCGGAAGAAGCCGAGGCACAGTACCTGTATACGTTGCGAAAAGCGCGGCCCGATCTGGCCGCAAAAATTAAGCAAACATTGGAGACGGAGGTGCGCCCGCCAAAGAAAGTATGGCGCCCCAAACAGGCAAAAGCCGATGCACAGGCATCGGCTGATGCCGATGTAGGAACATCGGCTGACACAAACATGGTGTTCATACTCCCGCCGGAGTTTCGCGCTCCAAACGACGAGGAGGTATCGTGGCTCAATTCGACTGCGGTCCACGACCAGTTATCTTTGAGAAGCCACGAGATAGAAGCTATAGGCACTTGAAAGCCCTATACTTGAGGGGTTACATCAACGGGCAGCCTGTCAGCAAGATGTTGGTTGACACCGGAGCGGCAGTCAACATAATGCCGTATTCCGTGCTACGACGTTTGGGGCATTCCAGCGACGATCTGATCAAGACCAACATCACATTAAGCGACTTCAACGGCCAGGCGTCAGAAGCGAAAGGTGTTCTGAATGTAGAGCTTACTGTAGGCCGGAAAACCATACCTACCGCGTTCTTCATCGTCGACAGCAAAAGCAATTACGCCGTCCTATTAGGAAGGGATTGGATTCATGCTAACTGTTGCATTCCGTCTACAATGCACCAATGCATCATACAGTGGGATGGAGATGAAGTGGAAGTCGTTCAGGCGGATGACTCAATCGAGATATCGTTAGCTGCCATGAGCGTGTGGGAAGCAGATAACCAAGAGCCGCTCTCTGGAATCAGTTTAGAGGGCTGTGAGCGCATCGAAGCTTCAAAAAATGGGGTAAGGCTGGTCTTATCCACCGGCCTAACAGAGTAGCAGGTTCAAGACATTGGACGTACGTGGCAAGGCCGATCCCTGAGATCGGCCATCAAAAATGAAAAGCAAAGGATCTTATCTCCAGCATGCCACGTAGCTACAGTGGAAATCCGAGAAGTTGCAAACCATCGTCAAGCAGTGCAACGGAAAAGGAGGCCGATTCTGGCAATCGGCCAAAACTATCCTTAACACACCTTTGTCTGTGTTCAGCATTGATCCAACAGACGCCTGAAGAGCCGATACCATCAATTACTTGACAGAATCGGCTCGGGGGGCACATAGATGGATGAGACAAAGGATACAAAGCTGAGGATGCATGCCAAAGGCCCAGTAGCTCAAGGTTTAAAAATGGAAAATCCAAAAATTTTGAGCACAGCCGATGCGTAGACATCGACTTAAGAATGAAAAGCCGATGCACGGCCATCGACTCAAGGGATACAACTGTTACAAGCAGAAGCCTAATGGAGCAGTCACCGAGGTACGTAGCGAGGTTCTACTGAAGGAGTCCCTCAGTGGAATGGTTGGTGGCTCCATTAGCAAATCTTCAAGACCAGCAGCGCCTGCGTAAGCATGCAGATCAGGATAAGATCATGAGGACAGCCGATGACCATTCAATTGGCTGTGACATTTCCTCCTGGGGCTTGACCAAGGTGACAACTCCATCAAATATCTTCACCAGAAGCTGCATCAGTCTGCCCGAGGTGATGAACCAATCTGAGCAGCAAGGCGTAAGAAGGGAGCTAGGAGGAGTTTAAGGGCCGCTACGTTTGAGGCTTCTTAGTTCAAGGGAGCTGCTGATCCTTCCAGAGCCGTCCTAGTGCATTATCTCCTGGGGCTTAAGCTTTCCTACCCTGTTTTGATGAAGAGTTGGAGTGGCTCGGGGGGCAGCTCGCCTTGAAGGTTCTCTGCTATTGAAAGCCGATTTGGTCGGAATCGGCTGGTGCTGCACTACAATCGGGAAGCCGATGATGGCCCATCCGGTTGGTACATTTTTATCCTCGCCTTGACTGAAGCTCGGGGGGCAGCACGCCCTCAAGGTTCTTTGTTCTGAGTAGATAGAGCCACCAATTGGAAGAGGGAGCCATCATAATTGATAGGCTTTGGGCCAGTTTATTGCTATAGAGAGACAAAGCATCGCGGGGAAGCTATAGGCGATCAAGATTTTCAGCAATGGTCCTAGAGTGCTCCTAAAGGCATCAGTTCTGGAGTCCTGCCGATGAAAGCTAACATTAAGCTCAGGGGGCTTGGATTTCCAAGATTCAATGTTTGCGCGGTTACGATTTGGTCCTGTTCGACTGGAATTTGAGGATCTGGACTGATCTATCTCGAAATTATCAGAAGAGACCGATGCGTTGCTATCGGTTCATTGATCAGGCTAACAATTGGCAAAATCAACACAAGGGAGAATCGGCTAACAATTTGTAAAGAATCGGCAGAGTCAAATTGGGGAATTTCTTCATTGATAATCAGATTCCTTACATGAAAGAGTTGATTGCTCTCAAAAGGAAGGCCTAGGGGGATACATTACCCCTCCTACTACTACTGATCCTAGGCTAAGATCCTAATCTAGGGGCCATTGCTGCCCTCATCGTCGGCGTCATCGTCACCGATCGGCACTGCTCCCGGCCGGCTCGTCCTCGCTGCTGTAACGGCCGCCGGCGGGACCCTCGTTGTCGTCATCCTCCTCGTCACCATCGTCGCCTCGCTGTCGGGTCGCTGAGGTTCCCGGGCCAGGGCAATGGCGTTGGGCCGGCGGCTCGTCGGAGGAGCGCCGTCCTCCTCCTCCTCCTTCACCTCCTCGGAGGAGGTGACCCCGTCCCAGAAAGGCGGTCATCGTCGCTTTCCTCCACCGCTTCCTCATTGGCGAGGAAGCGGAGGTCACTCTCCCCGTCGGAGGACTTGTCATCCTCGGACCAGACGGAGAAGTCGTGGTCTTCCTGGTCCCACACTGTTGGGGCGAGGATATCGTACGCCGCCT
Organism: Lolium multiflorum; assembly: GCA_030979885.1. NCBI lineage: Eukaryota > Viridiplantae > Streptophyta > Magnoliopsida > Poales > Poaceae > Lolium > Lolium multiflorum. The sequence continues at coordinate 9,396,667 of CM061750.1, forward strand.
GCGTACCCCACTCCGGTGTTGATTCCCGGATGGGAGAGGACACGTAGGAAAGACCCGATGAAGTGGAGGAAGAAGAAGAGGAAGACATGGCGGTGGAGGAGGGCTTTTGGAAGTACTGGTGCGAGGAGGATGAAGAAAGGAACTGCAAGAAGTGGCCAAATAAAAAGGGGGATATAGTGGTTTAATGCCTAAGCAGTTCCCAAGGACGTGGTGCCAGAACTGTCAAATCGTGCAGAGAAGTTGAGAGGGCAAGACGTCATCATGAAGAAAACTGCGACGGTTCTGCCACGACATGACCCTTCGAAGGAGACAGATGGTTTTGCAATTATCATTATCAAAACCAGGGGGCATGTGTTATCACCCGATTTTGGCCAAATCAGGAGATGGGCCGTAAGTGAAGATGGGATTAAAGGACGTACACATGGAGCATCTTCGAAGCGGCCTTGCGCTAAGAGTTTGGGCTAAATCGCCCGTGTATCTGTAATTTTATTAGATCATATCGTATTTAGATTAAAAGATAGAGTCTGGCCCGTGCACGGTTAGGTGCACGCCTCAATTAGAAAGTCCCTTGGACTATAAATATGTATCTAGGGTTATCGGAAAAGAAGGACAATCATCGTTCAACAAACACAAATCAGGCGCATCGCCACCCCTTTCTTCGAAGGGTTTCTTCCGGTAAGCACCATGCTGCCTAGATCGCATCTCGCGATCTAGGCAGATACGTTTATTCGTCTACCTTGTACCGCTCGTGCTGAAGCGTTGTTGATGGCGAGCATTACTATTTATCCTTAGGTGTTTAGGGCCTTGCATTGATGCTTTCTCGTGCATATCTGCGTGGCAATGCCGTCCCTCGACACCTAGCTGCCCTTACACCTATCCAGCATCTTGCTTGTTCGTTACTTAGTAGATCCGATCCGTTATAGTTGCTCCTTGCTCCGCAGGGATTAGTTTAATATCTGCATAGTTAGGCCTTATGTTGGGGTCGGACGATCCGGTAGTGCGTTAGGTGTTGTTCACCGTCCCTGCAAGGGATGTTCCGGGAATCAACGTTATGTTGGTTTTTAGGCCTCTCGTAGGGGTAGTTTGCATCATCTTCCGTAGCTGCTAGGCCCGATCACACGTAGGACGTTCCGGTTATGCGGTGAAAACCCTAAACTGTCGTAGATCGGTTTAGCTTTGTTTTGATCAAGCAGGATCCCCATGTCATTGTAAATCCAACGTGAACCATGGGGCGATCGGCTCTTTGAGCCGATCCACAGGGCAACTGAGAGCCGATAGGGCTCGTATTTAATGTTTACGTGTCTACCATGCAGGAACAATCGAAGCACGCTAACACCTTCCTGATCGGGTCTAGGTCAGGTGGCACGCCCTAGCAACCGCCAGGACGTGGCTGGAAGATTTGCGGGACGACGCGAGGTGCCAGGGTCCACTAAGCGGCCTTGGGAGCCTCCCGGCTCTTCGTGTTGCTTAGCCATTGCCCGTCGGTGGGTTTTGGAGGGTCACAGCAGCAGCCACTGCATCTAAAGAAGACATGTGAAAGAACATCTCTCACAATGTGTTTTGTGTGTTTGATATCAATGCATGTGATACACTAACGTTTGATGAAGTGGTGCAGGAATTATATAGATACATGTATGTGAGTGACATGTGTGGAAAAACGAGTCAAAAGAAAGCAGAAAAAGTTCACCAGGCCGGATAATCCGGGCCGGATATTTGCAAAATATCCGGCCCCCAATTTGGCTAAGGACTCGAGGCAATGTGGCTCAGTACACCCGGATTATTGGCCGGACATTTGCCGGATTTGCCCGGAATTTCCCGGCCGGATATTTCCAAAATATCCGGCCCCCAAAAATCGTCTAAGGACCAGAGGCGACGCGCTCTCCCTGGACATAGGCCGGACATTTGGCCGGATTTTCCCCAGGGCCGGATTTTTGGTGGGGGCGGATTATCCGGCCCCAACTTAGGCCGGATTATCCGGCCCCCGAAAGTCTCCAACGGCTGGATTTTGGAGGGGGGTATTTATACCCCCCTTCTTCTACCTTGCTCCTTGCTCAATCATTGCACAAAAATCTGCCAAGTCTCACCACCATTAGAGCCACCTCAAGAACTCAAGATTTGCAAGATCTCCTCCCTCACCCAACCAAAGCTCTTGATCTTTGGAGATTCGAAGGAGAAGACACCGATCTACATCCTCACCGAAGCGATTTACATTTCCCCCTCATTTGTTTGAGGGCCCCCTTGCTAGTGTTCCTCTTTGGATCCCTAGTTGGTTTGTGTTGATGTATTGTTGTTGATTGTTGTGTTGTTATAGATTTGGGAGCCTCCAATTTGGTTGTGGATGTGTGCCCCAAGAACTTTGTAAAGGCCCGGTTTCCGCCTCGAGGAAATCCCTTAGTGGAAGTGGGCTAGGCCTTCGTGGCGTTGCTCACATGAGACCTGAGTGAAGTCTTCGTGATTGTTGGTCTGGCTTTCGTAGCGACCACACTCCTCCGAACGTAGACGTACCTTCTTGCAAAGGAAGGGAACTACGGGAATCAACTCCGTGTCTCCGTGTGCTCCACTCTCGGTTACCTCTATCCTTTATCTCCTCTATATTGTATTGCTATATCTTGCTTAGTCGTTAACCTTGTCATATAGGGAAATTCACATAGTTGCATATCTAGAGAATTTTCCTTTGTGTCAAGCCTAAATTGAAAAAGAACTAAAAATTGGTTAGCACCTATTCACCCCCCCCTCTAGGTGCGGCATACGATCCTTTCAATTGGTATCAGAGCCTCGGCTCTTATTTCGGGCTTAACCGCCTAAGAGTATGCCGGACGATGGGCCTGCGGAAGGGGCCGCTAAGATGGTCTCCATGGATGACTTCAATTCGTTGAGGTCCTCCATGGAAGCTCAAATGGAAGGCATGAGAAAAATGATTTCCGAGCTTTTGACTCCGGTCCCTCCCATGGCTCCCGCCGTAGAGGTAAAGGACACGGGTGTGTTAGAAGAGGGAGGTGCTTCGGCATTACCCTCCTCTACCAAACCCGTGGATGGTGATAACTCAACTACTATCAAATCTCCCATTGCATCTCCTAGGGGAACTAGTGGAGGTGAGAGCTACAATCGAGTGGCTCCGCCTTTCCTATCTCCCGATATCCCGGTTCCCCATCCTCATATGAACATTCGGGGTGACCCACCTAAGTTTAATGTTAAAGACTTCGATACATGGCAATTTGAGTTTCGCTCTCATGTTTGTAGTGCCTCCAATGAACTTTGGAGAATCATCGTGGAGGGCTTCAAGCCCTACAACCCCGACAAGTTGACTAGAAGAGAAGCGGTTGATAGTCAACTCAATGTCACGGCCTTGCACATGATCCAAACTAGTGTGGGGACAAAGGAATTGTCTCGTGTTCGGAACTTCACCACCGCCAAGGAAGCTTGGGATGGTTTGGCCGCTAGTTGCATTGGAAGTGAAAGCACGAGAAGAAACAAGTACAATTCTCTTCGGAATAAAGCCGAAGGATTCATGAGGCTACCGGATGAAGATCATGAAGACATGTATGCAAGACTCATCACCGTTGCCGATGCTTTCCGGAATGTGGGTGCCACCCACATCAATGACTCTTGGATCAAGGATAAGTACATTGATTGCATGATGCCGTTTGAACCCATTGATGTCAAGACTCTTGTTGGGAGAGAATGCTATTCCTCTCTCACGTCTCAACAAGCCGTGCATGAGATGCAAGCCCTCAAGGTGCTCGAGCAAAACTCCCATGATTCTCGCAATCGTGCCATTGGTATGTCAAAAGGGAACAATCTTGCCTTGACGGTCAACTCCGTAGAAGAAGTGCACCCTCAAGAACAATATAGGGCATCTTGGAGTATGACCTATCCGGAAGATTTGAAATGCCACTATCATGATCACATGGCCTTCCATGCAAAGTCCTTTTGGGTTGATCCTTCCAAGGCCAAGGAAGACAACATCAAGAGAAACAACAAAAGTGGGTTCACTAGCTTTGGTCCAAAAACAAGATCATGCTACAACTGTGATGACAAGCGCCATTTCATCGCCGAATGCCCCTATGAGAATAGGGAGAATCATAATGGAAGGCTCATTCCCAAGGACAAGAGCAAAGACTCAAAGGGCAAATATTCAAAAGCCCCCAACAAGAAATTCTACAACAACAAGACCAAGAAGGGCAAGAGGCCCCCAAGAGTTGTGCTAGTGACTAGGGAAGAATATTCTTCCGATGAAGTTGAAAGCTCTAGTGATGATGAAGAAGAAGAAAGCTCAAAGGAAGTGGCCGCCATTGTCACTACCAACATTCCCTCTTCATCTCTCTTTGAATCCCCCAATGAGAATCCTCATATCAAGAATGCACATTGCTTCATGGCAAGGTCCTCCTTGGACACATCTATTGTGCTATCAACTCAAGAAGAATATACCTCCGGAGATGATGATGTTGATGATGAAGAAGATGCAACCTCTAATGGATTGGTCGCTCTTGCCTCCCTCTCCACTAACTCTTCATCACCAAGTGAATCCCCCAATGAGGTCATTCTTGTGGAGGAAGAAAGTTGTCTCATGGCTAAATCCTCCGAGGTATCATCTCCTAGCCCCTCTATGCCTAACATATCAAGTGATCTAGGGGTTGATGATGCTAGTCTAAAAGTGAAACAAGAAATGCTAGAGTTTGATGAATTCATTTTTAACCTACAAGGTAACACTAAAAAGCATGTTTCAAATCTCATGGTTCGTATAGCTCAACAAAATGATACTCTTGAGAAAAAAGGTCAAATAGAGAGAGAAGACTCTCTTGAAATCCATGCTCTTAAAAATGCTCTTGAGGAAAGTCAAGAAACTATAGCTTCTCTTGAGGAGAGGCTAGAAAATCTTGAAGGGCCTCAAGATAAAATTAACAAACTCATCAAAGCTAGAGATCTTGCTAGGGCTAAGACTAAAGTGCTTAAAAAGGAAAAGGCCCAATTTGGTGTTGATCATGAGAAACTTGTGAAGGATCTAGATGAACTAGACAAAGCTCACAAAGCTTTGAAGAGTGAATACACTCTCCTATCCAAGTCAAATGAGCAACTTAAAATTAGGCTTGCTTCATATGATGTGCCTAGTTCCTCTACCCCTTCATGTGATCATGCAAATATTATTGAGGAAAATGCTAGGTTGAAGGATGAACTTGCTAAGGCCTCCTCTCCCCAAAGTAAACTTTCTTTGGATGATCTTTTGAGTAAGCAAAGATCAAACAATGGGAAGGAGGGCCTTGGTTATAAGGCCAAGGCAAAGAAGGCAAACAAGCAAAAGGCCAAGCCCGCACAAGAGAAGAAGAAAGATATCACTAATGGTGAAGCCCCTAAGGGCAAAACCATTAATGATGATGATGCGGGAAATGCTAACCCTCACTATGTTCTATTTAAAGATTATTATGGTGATGTTTATGCTAAATATGTTGGTCCATATGATGGTTATGTTGCTTGGTCTATTTGGGTCCCAAAGACCCTTGTTGCTAACAAAAGAGGACCCATTGTGAAATGGGTACCTAAATCCAAGAATTGATCTCATGTAGGACTATGCCGCCGGAGGTTCAAAATGGGTACTTGATAGTGGATGTACAAGTCATATGACCAGCGGCAAGAACCTCGTCAAGGAGTTGAGGCCCAATATAAATAATATCACCGTCTCCTTTGGCGATAATTCTACATCCGAGGTATTGGGTTTTGGCAAGGTTGTGGTTGCACACAACATTACTCTTGTGGATGTCATGCTTGTCAAAACCCTTGGTTACAATTTGCTTTCCGTTTCCGCCCTTGGCAAGATGGGTTTCGCCGTCTTTATTGATAATGATATTGTGGTCCTCTTGTGGAGCAAGACTCTAAAAGTCGCTTTCGTTGGGTATCGCGAACATAACTTGTATGTGGTGGACTTTTCGGGGACCACCACTTCAAGTGCGATGTGCCTATTCGGAAAGGCGGATGTGGGTTGGTTGTGGCATCGCCGCTTGGCCCATGTCAACATGAGAACTTTGCAAAGTCTTCACAAGGGGAACCATATTGTGGGACTAATGGAAAATGTTTCTTTTGCCAAAGATCGTGTTTGTAGGGCTTGTGTTGAAGGAAAAATGCATGACTCTCCGCACCCAAGCAAGACTATCATCTCTTCCAAGAGGATCTTGGAGCTCCTTCATGTGGATCTCTTTGGTCCTACCACTCATGCAAGCTTTGGTGGGAAGAAATATTGCTTGGTAATTGTTGATGACTATTCAAGATACACTTGGGTCTTCTTTCTCAAATCGAAAGATGAGACTCAACAAATCTTCATTGACTTTGCCACCGAGGTTCAACGCCAACACAACCTCCTTATTATGGCAATAAGAAGTGACAACGGCTCCGAGTTCAAGAACTACACACTCAATGATTTTCTTAGTGATGAGGGGATAAGACATCAATATTCCGCTGCATACACCCCTCAACAAAATGGTGTTGCGGAGAGGAAGAACCGGACTCTCTTGGATATGGCAAGGTCTATGATGGCGGAATACAAATCCCGCTATAATTTTTGGGCCGAAGCCATCTCCACCGCTTGTCATTCTTCTAACCGGCTCTATCTCCGTAAGGGCTTGAACAAGACTCCATATGAAATACTCACCGGGAACAAGCCTAATATCTCATACTTCAAGGTGTTCGGGTGTAAGTGTTTCTATAAAATCAAAGGAGTTCGTTTGTCTAAATTTGCTCCTAAAGCTTTGGAGGGTATATTTGTTGGTTACGGTGCCGAATCTCACACTTATAGAGTCTTTGATATATCTTCCAAGATTATCATCGAATCTTGTAGTGTGAAGTTCGAAGAAAATGATGGCTCCCAAGTGGGGCAAGTTGATGTATGTGCAGGTGATGAAATACCTCAAGATGCCATAGTAAGAATGGGTGTGGGATTTTTCCGCCCCATTGAGGGACACGGTGTGGCGTCTCGGGAAGGACTATGCTCTACCACGGTGGAGCCCTCATCTTCTCAACATCAACAAACCCCATCTCTTGAAGCTAATGATGCACCAACCCAAGAACAAGAAGAAAACCCTCCCTCTCATGTACAAGATCAAGGACAAGATCAATCAAGGATTCATGATGGCTCCGATGAGTTTCCATTCGATGTTTGCACTTCACCAAATATTGTCCAAGATCAAGCACATGAGGTTGAGCATTCTCAAGAAATTGAGGAAGCTCAAATTGAAGGTCAAGACGGGGACCCAAATGATCAAGTTGATCAAGTGAAACCTCCAAGGCCAAGAAGAACCAAGGAGGAGATCGAGGCCCGTCGTCTAGCAAGAAGAGATAGGAACTTGGAAATTCTTGGACACACTCATGACAAGGTCCTAAGTGATGTAAGAGGAAGAGTTTCCACAAGAAGGCAATTGGCTAACTTTAGCAATCATCATGCTTATATCTCCTTAGTGGAACCCAAGAAAGTATTTGAAGCCCTTGAAGATTCGGATTGGTTGGAAGCTATGCACGAGGAACTCAACAACTTCAAGCGCAACAAAGTGTGGACCTTAGTAGAGAAGCCAAAGGAGTGCTGCAATGTTATAGGCACTAAATGGATATTCAAGAACAAGCAAGATGAGTTTGGAAATGTTGTGAGGAACAAGGCAAGATTGGTGGCTCAAGGTTTCTCTCAAGTTGAAGGAATTGACTTTGGAGAAACTTATGCTCCCGTGGCTCGCCTTGAGTCCATCCGTATCCTTCTTGCTTATGCATCGCATCATAACTTTAAGTTACAACAAATGGATGTGAAAAGTGCATTTCTTAATGGTCCTTTGCATGAAGAGGTTTATGTTAAGCAACCCCCGGGGTTCGAGGATCTCAACTTTCCTAACCATGTCTACAAGCTTGATAAAGCACTTTATGGTCTCAAACAAGCTCCTAGAGCTTGGTACGAGCACCTTAAAGAATTGTTGGTAGACCGTGGGTTTGATGTTGGGCTAATCGATCCCACTCTTTTTACTAAGAGGGTCAATGGGGAGCTTTTCGTTTGCCAATTATATGTTGATGATATTATCTTTGGCTCTACTAACCAAGCTTTCAATGATGAATTTTCAAAGCTTATGACCGATAGGTTTGAGATGTCTATGATGGGAGAGATGAAGTTCTTCCTTGGTTTTGAGATCAAGCAATTGAGAGAAGGAACCTTCATCAATCAAGCAAAATATCTCCAAGACATGCTCAAGAGGTTCAAGATGACCGAGTTGAAGGGTGTAGCCACTCCTATGGTTACTAAATGTCATCTTGCACTTGATCCCAATGGTAAAGAGGTGGATCAAAAGGTATATCGCTCCATGATTGGATCCTTGCTTTACCTTTGTGCATCTAGACCGGACATAGTGTTGAGTGTTGGTGTGTGTGCAAGGTATCAAGCTTCTCCTAAAGAGAGTCACATGATGGCTCTCAAAAGAATCTTTCGATATTTAGTTGATACCCCAAGATATGGTATTTGGTATCCTAAAGGCTCAAGTTTTATTCTCAATGGATACACCGATGCGGATTGGGCGGGAGACAAGGATGATAGGAAATCAACCTCCGGGGCTTGCCAATTCCTTGGTAGGTCCTTGGTGTGTTGGTCTTCTAAGAAGCAAAATTGTATATCTCTCTCCACCGCCGAAGCCGAATATGTTGCCGCCGCAAGTGGATGCACTCAATTGTTATGGATGAGGAAAACTTTTGAAAGATCGAGATGTCGCCTAGAGGGGGGGGTGAATAGGCAATTACAAACTCTTTCGGATTTGTCTTGTAAGAATGCGGAATTAAACTATCGTTTAGTTTACAAGCACAAACCCTAGATATGCTAAGCTCAACTAGGTATAACAATAAGAACTAGAGCTAAGCAAGATAGGCACAAAATATATGTAGCACAAGTGATAGCAAGATATATATATATATATACTTCAAGCACGATGGCTATCACAAGGAAAGAGAGCTCGGGTATAGAAATAACCGAGGCACGCGGAGACGAGGATGTATTCCCGTGTTCCCTTGCTTTGCAACAAGGTACGTCACGTTTGGAGGAGTGGAGGTCCACGAAGGATTCCCCGCGCCACGAAGGCTCACCCTATTCTCCGAACCACACCCACGAAGGATAATGGCCCTTTCCTTATGGTTAGCTTTTCCTCCGCTCCGGAGATGGCAAGCTCCACAACCACTTCACAAGCTCCACGAAGGAGAAGCCCGGGCCCCTTCACAATCTTCACGAAGAGATCACCGGGACACCAACCAAGCCAACTAGGAGGTCACCCTCCAAGAGTAACAAGCTCACGGTCTCTCACTCGAACAAATCGTGGTGGAGAGCTCAACACTATGCAATGATGCAAAGCAAGAACACCGAGGTGTTCAAGTCCTTCACACTCAAATCCCACCAAAGCAACGAATGCTAGGATGAGATTGGAGAGGAAGAACAAGGGGAAAGTCAACCAAAGACTCCAAGATCTAGATCCCAAGAGATTCCCTCACTTAGAGAAGAAACGGTTTGGTGGAAGTGTAGATCTAGATCTCCTCTCTCAAATCCTCAAATATGAGCAAGAATGGTTGGAGGAATCAAGGGGGAGAGCAAGTTCTTCAAATAGCAACAATGGAGGTGAGAGAATAGGAAGAACCAATTGCTCAAGGTGGAAGAAGGGCTATTTATAGTCTAGGGAGAAAAATAACCGTTGGGGAGAAAACCATGTGAAAAACGCATTAAAATCGGACTAAAAAAGACAGCCCAGCCGGCCAGCAGGCCGGCCGACCGGAGCCTGGGCCAGAGAGGCTGGTGGCCTGCCCGGTCGGACCGGCCCACCGACCGGGCTGGGCAGAGGCGCGGGGGCGAAGAACTGCCTTAGGCCGCGGGGGAAAGGCCAGGCCGTGTGGGCCATGGCGCGTGAGGCGGCCCGGTGCGCAGCCTTGCTGGACCGGAGGCAGCGGGCCTGCGCCGGACGGGGGCAAGGCCGGTCGGGCCGGGGCGGCTTGAGGCCCAGGTGGAGATGCGGCCCGGCCCATCCGGGACCGAGATGCGGCTGGCCGGTCGTGGACCGGGCCTGCAACCGGTCAAGGCCCCGCGGCCACGGACACCGGATGGCACCAGTCCGGACCCGGTCGCGGACCGGGTGGGCCGGTTGCTGGGCCGGTCGGCCGGCCGGCTCCCTCCCCTTTTTTTTTTTCTTTTTATTCTTTTCTCATCTTTCCTTTTTCTTTAATAACTATTGCTCCCGAACTCCGATTGACATGAAACAAATTCCGTTGGAAAGATAATAACAAATGCCATCCAATAGAAAGTGCAAACTCAAGAAATTGTAGGAGGGGATTTTATCATGAATATAAAAGGGTAGAACCTTATATCATGAATAACCGGTAAAATCACCCAACCTCGAAAACGCAATAGAAGATGCATGCGAACTTTTCGATGAACTTGGGCTTGTTGTAAAGCTAGCAACAAGCTCAAGAACCTCACATAGAGAAACACCAAGAAGCAATAAGGATATGCAAAGTATGCAAAGGATTGAGCTCCCTAAGACGATGTGATCAAGTTACCCAACCGAAAGCCCCTCTTGATAGTGCGGCTATCTATCCTATAATCCGGTCTCCCAACAACCACCTTGAGACCGGTAAAAGGAAAACCTATCAAGGTCATACCTTTGCCTTGCGCATCCCGCTTGATCTTGATGATAGCTCTTCACGCTCCACTCAAGCCGGAATGCCTCACTTGACCAATGTTGCTTTGTGAAGACTCACAAATGCTCCCCCATACACTATGATGGGAAAGTTCCATTGATGCACATCTTCACATGTCTAATGTCACCAAATGGACGGCAAGCTTCAAGCATGTGATCCACTTGAGATGCTCATCTTGAACTTGCACGAATCAACCTTGTATCTTCTCATACTCACTTAAGATAGAGCATGGCTAATATTGAGTTCCACATAAGAACTCCATCTTCATTTCTTCTTGTTGATCATATCACATATTTATCTTCAAACCGATGATCTTGATGCCAATACACAAGGTATATCTTTATCTTCATGGCATCCATACTTGAATCCAACATATGGAGTACAAGTAGTACCTATGGAATATTCCTTCATATAAACTCAATGAAAACATTAGTCCATAGGGGTTGTCATTAATTACCAAAACCACACATAGGGGCAATATACCCTTACAATCTCCCCCATTTTGGTAATTGATGACAACCACAATAAGAGGGTTTATATAATGAATATTAGAGACAAGTACGCAACTTATCCGAGAATAAGTTGTATACAAGAGGTTGTATTTGATATGGTCAAGTAACACAAAGCTACTATCCCATATCAAAACCAACTCTACTCACACAACTACAACTAATGCAAGGGATGTGAGTAGAACCAATATATATAGAGAAAACTCCCCCACAATGTATGCACGTGTGATGAACATGAATTCATTGCATACATTGTCAAGATTAACCTTTGGGACAATTTCCACTATATATATATACAACCATGCAAGACATATAAATATGGAATGCATGAGAGGCAAAACACTTAAGCACAAACCAAACTTAAGTATAAAACCATTCCCTTAAACCCTCTAAACTTCTCCCCCATTGGCATCGATTGTCAAAATGGGTGAAAAATTTAGAAAGCCAATATAATGTGAGTTCCTCCCCAAGGTGTGCACTTCTCATAATTTGAGTGGAATCAAATGCACATATCCAATGATGAATATTTGAAGGAAGTCAAACTATATTGAGGATCAAAGATTGCACAAGGATAACATGGTGAAGGAAGCTTTAACAAATAAAGCAAGCAATCAAAGATCCAATTGGACGAACAAAGATATCATGATAAGAGAGATATAGTGCTCTAAATAAAAATAAGGAAGCTCCCCAAGGTTCGTGCATAATTTATAATGTTTGCATTTGAATACAATATGCATAAACATGGAATCCTCACTCCCTATATATCATTTAGAACGCAACTAGGATAAAGAGAATATGCTTATCAAGAACAACTTTAGTCCAACAATTACGAGATATGAGTGCAAGAAGGAAAACAAATAAACCAAGCACTCATAAATCTCCTTTACCAACACCACTAAGAAACAAAGGATAAAAGATGGTTGGCAAAGAACAAAGATATCAAGGTGATGGATTAACGCTCTTATGTATATAAGTTTCTAAAGTGGACAAAATGATCCATAAAGAAACATGCACACACAAGAGGTTAACAAAATAAATAGGACTAGATATCCAAAATGAAGTCATAAAATATACCAAAGGATGTTTGCTTAAAAGCATATATAGCCTATGGCTCCACTTTTCACTTATGGTATATAAATGAACTTCAACCAAATAAAATCTCAAAAACATCACAACTAACAATAAGGGAAGTAAGGCTAGTTGGAATGTTTTGAGAAAGGCAACAAGTATCTCAAATACGGATTTATTTCACAAATTCATCAATATTGCACACAAGAGCTCTTTGAGGAATTGATATGCAATAAATTGCTAGAGGGCATATTTGAGATAGGTGAATCATAAACATGATATATATATATATATATATATATATATATATATATATATATATATATATATATATATATATACAATCTTCTTAAATTACTCAAATGTACAATAAGAAGTTTTCTTTAAAAGGATTTTTCAAGAATCGCAATATTTTCGAAATAAAGAATTTCATGCCAAGATGCAACCTACAAGAGGTTGGATGCTATATGAGTATGCATGAATAAGATACTTGTTACCGTGATAGCAATGGCATGATGTAGTAGATAAGAGTTCATCGATCATCCTAGCTTGACTCCAATTTTCATATGGTGACAACACCTTCCTTATAGATGAGACAAGCATCCATTGCATCTCCAATGTACCTAAAACAACATTCAAGTACATCTTGGTCCCCAAACTCATTGGGTCCAAAATGGTTAGACTAACCACAATACATAGGATACACTCCATATCAATATGTGCATATTTATAGATGAAATTTGAATTTCATGCACATCTTAGCCGTTTAGGATTTGATGGAGTATACCCTATATAATGGATCGAAGAAAGAAAGCATGCTATAAATATAAATAAGTTGCATATAAGCACGCACAAAGACTTTTAAAGATCCAAGAAAGATATACTTTGGACAAAACACCAAATGAATTGAATAAGGCATAAAGGTGTGACCAAACAAATTTGTTGTCCAAATTATATCAAAGACGCAAATCACAAAAGATTTGTTCAACAAAGTTCAACAAATGAACTAAGAAGAAACCATTGAGCATAAAGGATGAAATAAAGCAAACATGCTCAAAGACTTATCTCATTCAACAAATAAAGCATAGAAGAAGGAATGAGATAGCAAAACTCCTAAACAGAGCAAGGTTCGAACAAATAAACCAAACCCTTCTACACTTTTCACAATGGCACAATGTACCGTAAGGAAAAAGGTTTGTCTTCCAAAATAAACACTTGATATGAATCAAGAGAATTTATCAAAATATTTTTCAAAGGGACAAAGAAGACACATGGGAGCAACAAAGATTTCTTGGAAATAAAATAAGTAAGTAAGAAGCAATCCAAGGTGAAGATGATCCATGAATTCAACCACATACAAGGTTATCAATTGTCAAAGACAATGAGTATATTGGAAATAATTTCCGGTGGTGAATTGACAATGATAGTAAGGATCAACTTCACAATAAAAGGCATAGGATAAGTATATAGAATTAAGCACTATGCACGGATGAAGATTCTTGATAGCTTCAATTAGTCAAACAATCACGCACGGCAATGATTAGAATAACTTGAAGCAAACGGTGTCCCAAATAAGATATAGAGATATGTATTTGAGGAAAAACCGTACCAAGAATTTCTTACTCAAACAAGAATCCATAAGATGAGCCAATAAAAGTTTTTCAATAGAAATGGAGCTTGTTTGAGCAAACATGCCACCTAGAAACAAGATAATTAAGAGCATCAACTCTAAGTGGCAAAACCTCATATGTTCACATTTTCTAGGCTTGTGATATGTACAAAACATATTACTCCCCCATAATGTGATAAAACATTTCTTCTAAACAAGAGGCAACTAAAATTCAACTAGATATGATTAATGGACATTTAGAATTTGAATTTCTCATGAGTATGACACACCACATAGTGACTAGATAATCTTGCAATATCAATACTAAGTGGTGGTACCCACATACACACATTTTAGAGAAAGAGAGATGCACAATGCATATTACTCCCCCAAAATGGGATGTTCCATTAATCACTCAAAGAGAGCCAAATAAGATATCATCAAGATGCATTAGGCTCAAAACAATACACAAGTATATGATGAGACAAACAAACATACTTGAATACACAAGATAGGCAAGTAAGACTCAACACATACAAACACATATTTGATACAAAACCAAACATGCAAAGGGGCAAGTAACTTACAATGAATATGAAGAGTTGAAGTATAAGTTACCGCTAGGAGGAACATTGGATATAAGATATAGACGATGATCCATACGACTTGGCTTGGTCAAAATATAATATATGAAGATCCCTTAATTCTTCATGAATTAGCCAAGTCTCCAATGACCTCCACATGCACCTATTGATCACGTTTGAGCTTGTTGGTCCCCAACCAAGTTGGGTCCTAAGAGGTTAGTCACAATAGGCTTGGCAACCCAAATGGTCCTTTTCTTGAGACCACTTTGAGTTCCAACAAACTTGGCAAACACATTGCCATCCTTATCCTTCCCTAGAGAATAATCATTATCAACAATTATAGGGTTAGATAAGGTACCACTTAAACATGAAGAAGCAAAGTGCCCCTTCACACGGCATAAGTAGCAAGTGTTCCCCTTTCTCTTCTTTATTGATTTCTTCTCTTGGGGAACAACATCTTGATTCTTCTTGGGAAGTGGCCTATCTTCAACTTGAGGTCGAGCATGAGCTTGACCTTGACCTTGTGGCCGTTTCCCTTGTTGTTTCTCACTCAAGTGCTTCTTCTTCTTCAATGGGCATGATCTAACATGATGCCCTTCAACCTTGCACTTGAAGCAAACCAACTTGGCCGGATCCTTGACTTTGTCTTGGCCCTTCTTCTTGTTGCTCTTGCTCTTGGACTTGTTCTTGTTATTGGATTTGAATCCAAGTCCACTCTTGTCATTGGGGGATTGTTGCATACTCAACATCTTGTCAAGTGCGGATTTCCCTTCATGACGCTTTTCCAAGTCTTTCTTCAAAGAAAGGACTTGGGCCTCGAGCTCTTTGATTTCCTCTACATGGTTAGTAGAAATACAAGTACTAGAGGAAGTAGAAGCTTCATTGTTAGAGCAACAAGGCAAAGCAAGTAATCCAACACAAGGTGTATCACTAGTTTGACTAGATGGACTACTAGGACTAGCACATGTCAATATAGCATTTGTAGTAGAGATTGTGCTAATGTCCACATGAGGCTCACAAGATGTTACCTTAGTGATACAAGCCTCATGAGCTAACTTTAGCCCATCATAGGAAATTAGAAGATCATTATGAGAGCTTGAGAGCTTTTTATGACTTTCTTCCAATTCCCTATAATTGCTAGTTAGCAACTCAAGTTGAGCCCTTAGCTCAACATTCTCCTCTAAGGTAGATGCTTCACAAGAATTAGAGTTAGTAGCACAAGCATCAATAGTTTTCTCATTTTCATGCATATAGGATTCAATTTTTTGTGTAAGCATAAAATTAGTATGCTTCTCATCTTTTAGCTCATGCTTGAGGAGAGTGAATCTCATTTCCCCATTTTCAACATGGGACTCCAACTCCACTATGGTTTCCCTATATTTACTCAAGGTATCCATAGAGTGTTCGAGATTAGCACGAGCTTCTTTATTACCATGAAGAGAAGCATATACCATTGCCATATTATGCACCAAGATATTATATTCTTCATCATTATCATCATCATCACTCTCATCATTAGAGGAAGTGTTAGGAGTCAAAGTAGGAGATACCTTTGATCCATTTGCCATAAGGCACATGTGCATACCGGAGGATGAAGATGAAGAAATTCTTGAATCCTCATTTGAAAACATGTCTTGATCCATAGAGTGTTTGGTTTCCTCTACATTGTTAGTCAACAAACAACTAGAGGAAATAGAAGCATTTTGATTATGGGAGCAAGACAAGGCAAGCATATCATCATGGGATTTATGTAAGCAATTTACACATGATATGCAAGGACTATCAACACAAGCATGTAGATTATTTTCAATGCTAGATGTGTTTAAGTCCAAAGAGGAAACATTGCAATGAGATAGAGATGAAGAGTCATCAATATTGAGCACAATATCAACATTGCAATTTCCCTCACCACTCACCATATCATTACCTTGTGTCTTGCAACACGTTGGTGAAGTGGAAGTAGATGATATATCATCACGGCCGGAGGTGGAAGCAACTTGGAGCTCTTCATGATGTGAAGGGGAAGAGAGCTCCTCGGAGACACCACCGACCAAATGAGAAATGGATCCACCAAACATTTCTTTAAGCTTGATCCACATCTCATGAGACGACTTTCGCTTTATATATATCAAGAACCTACGAAAATCGGGTCTCAAGGAGAATAAAAGCTCATTAGATACTAGAGCTTCAAGATGTAAGTTTTTCTCATCCTCTAAAGATAGATTTTGAGAATCCATCGGAGGAGAAAAACCGACATCTAGAAATTGCTCTATATGTGGACACAAGGTCCGAAGATTACAAAGCAAGCAATTTCGCCACAAAAGATAATTTGTGCCATTAAAGACAATTGTGTCATTGTGCACTATACTAGCCGACATCTTTACTCTCAAGGCGGTGAAGCCTTAAACAAGGAGAGACCTTGCTCTGATACCAATTGAAAGATCGAGATGTCGCCTAGAGGGGGGGTGAATAGGCAATTACAAACTCTTTCGGATTTGTCTTGTAAGAATGCGGAATTAAACTATCGTTTAGTTTACAAGCACAAACCCTAGATATGCTAAGCTCAACTAGGTATAACAATAAGAACTAGAGCTAAGCAAGATAGGCACAAGATATATGTAGCACAAGTGATAGCAAGATATATATATATACTTCAAGCACGATGGCTATCACAAGGAAAGAGAGCTCGGGTATAGAAATAACCGAGGCACGCGGAGACGAGGATGTATTCCCGTGTTCCCTTGCTTTGCAACAAGGTACGTCACGTTTGGAGGAGTGGAGGTCCCACGAAGGATTCCCCGCGCCACGAAGGCTCACCCTATTCTCCGAACCACACCCACGAAGGATAATGGCCCTTTCCTTATGGTTAGCTTTTCCTCCGCTCCGGAGATGGCAAGCTCCACAACCACTTCACAAGCTCCACGAAGGAGAAGCCCGGGCCCCTTCACAATCTTCACGAAGAGATCACCGGGACACCAACCAAGCCAACTAGGAGGTCACCCTCCAAGAGTAACAAGCTCACGGTCTCTCACTCGAACAAATCGTGGTGGAGAGCTCAACACTATGCAATGATGCAAAGCAAGAACACCGGAGGTGTTCAAGTCCTTCACACTCAAATCCCACCAAAGCAACGAATGCTAGGATGAGATTGGAGAGGAAGAACAAGGGGAAAGTCAACCAAAGACTCCAAGATCTAGATCCCAAGAGATTCCCTCACTTAGAGAAGAAACGGTTTGGTGGAAGTGTAGATCTAGATCTCCTCTCTCAAATCCTCAAATATGAGCAAGAATGGTTGGAGGAATCAAGGGGGAGAGCAAGTTCTTCAAATAGCAACAATGGAGGTGAGAGAATATGAAGAACCAATTGCTCAAGGTGGAAGAAGGGCTATTTATAGTCTAGGGAGAAAAATAACCGTTGGGGGAAAAAGTGAAAAAACGCTAAAAACAGCCCAGCCGGCCAGCAGGCCGGCCGACCGGAGCCTGGGCCGGAGAGGCCGGTGGCCTGCCCGGTCGGACCGGCCCACCGACCGGGTGGGCAGGGGCGCTGGGCGGCGAACTGCCTTAGCCGCGGGGGAAAGGCCAGGTCGCGTGGGCCATGGCGCGTGAGGCAGCCCGGCGCAGCCTTGCTGGACCGGAGGTGCAGCTGGGCCTGCCAGCCGGACAAGGGGCAAGGCCGGTCGGGCCGGGGGCTTGAGGCCCACTGGTGGAGATGCGGCCCGGTCAGCCATCCGGCGGACCGAGATGCAGCTGCTGGCCGGTCGTGGACCGGGCCTGCAACCGGTCAAGGCCCCGCGGCCACTAGACACAGGCCGGATGGCACCAGTGCCGGACCCGGTCGCGGACCGGGTGGGCCGGTTGCTGGGCCGGTCGGCCGGCCGGCTCCCTCCCCCCTTTTTCTTTTTCTCTTTTATTCTTTTCTCATCTTTCCTTTTTCTTTAATAACTATTGCTCCCGAACTCCGATTGACATGAAACAAATTCCGTTGGAAAGATAATAACAAATGCCATCCAATAGAAAGTGCAAACTCAAGAAATTGTAGGAGGGGATTTTATCATGAATATAAAAGGGTAGAACCTTATATCATGAATAACCGGTAAAATCACCCAACCTCGAAAACGCAATAGAAGATGCATGCGAACACCGTTTTCGATGAACTTGGGCTTGTTGTAAAGCTAGCAACAAGCTCAAGAACCTCACATAGAGAAACACCAAGAAGCAATAAGGATATGCAAAGTATGCAAAGGATTGAGCTCCCTAAGACGATGTGATCAAGTTACCCAACCGAAAGCCCCTCTTGATAGTGCGGCTATCTATCCTATAATCCGGTCTCCCAACAACCACCTTGAGACCGGTAAAAGGAAAACCTATCAAGGTCATACCTTTGCCTTGCGCATCCCGCTTGATCTTGATGATAGCTCTTCACGCTCCACTCAAGCCGGAATGCCTCACTTGACCAATGTTGCTTTGTGAAGACTCACAAATGCTCCCCCATACACTATGATGGGAAAGTTCCATTGATGCACATCTTCACATGTCTAATGTCACCAAATGGACGGCAAGCTTCAAGCATGTGATCCACTTGAGATGCTCATCTTGAACTTGCACGAATCAACCTTGTATCTTCTCATACTCACTTAAGATAGAGCATGGCTAATATTGAGTTCCACATAAGAACTCCATCTTCATTTCTTCTTGTTGATCATATCACATATTTATCTTCAAACCGATGATCTTGATGCCAATACACAAGGTATATCTTTATCTTCATGGCATCCATACTTGAATCCAACATATGGAGTACAAGTAGTACCTATGGAATATTCCTTCATATAAACTCAATGAAAAACATTAGTCCATAGGGGTTGTCATTAATTACCAAAACCACACATAGGGGCAATATACCCTTACAACTTTAAAGGAATACGTTGTCATTTGTGAAAAAGTGCCTCTATTATGTGACAATGAAAGTGCTATCAAGATTGCCTATAATCCGGTGCAACATTCAAGAACGAAGCATATTGAGATCCGGAATCATTTTATTAGGGATCATGTTGCCCGTGGTGATATTGAGCTTATCTATGTTCCTACCAAAGACCAACTTGCCGATATATTCACGAAGCCTCTTGATGAAGCAAGGTTTTGCTATTTGAGGAATGAGCTAAATATCATTGATTCAAGGAGTATAGCTTGACCATCTTGCAAACACACTTTTATCTCAAAACTTTATTTGGTTTAGATGTGGGCATGGAGATAGGGGGAGTGCGGTTTAAACTATTGAGCTATCCCTCCCCCATAATGCCAACATTAAAGAAATCATTCTCTTTATATCATATGATGATATGTGAGCTTCAATGATGAGTAGTGGTTTTGGGCCCAAGATATATCTTCGCGGTGCCATGCCATAACACTCATATATGGTGGCCTAGGCCACCACACTCTTCTTTGTGAAGAGTTGGAGTTATTTGGATCTTCATGTCTTTTATTTGACAACTCCTTGTTCTTATGGGAAATCACTCTAGTTTGGCCTTATTCGCTCGTATCTTGCAAACTTGAGTGATCATGTACCATTGACAGTTTGAGCTTTCTAAACCCAAGCCTACACTCATCTATAAGCCATTTCCATCTTGCTCATTTGTCATGTTTTGGTAAAAACTTGGAGTTTGAGGAATTTCGGTCGGATG
The DNA here is from genome assembly GCA_030979885.1 of Lolium multiflorum. Lineage (NCBI taxonomy): Eukaryota > Viridiplantae > Streptophyta > Magnoliopsida > Poales > Poaceae > Lolium > Lolium multiflorum. The sequence continues at coordinate 9,416,806 of CM061750.1, forward strand.
ATCTAGGTTGCCCCATCTTATTGGTCAATATGCATCTTATATGTGTTGTGATACTTCATTACTTCACATATGGGGTATGCAAATAACCAACAAAAGATAGGCAGGATTTCCGGTGTTCTGGAATTTTCCAGAAAACCGGATAATCCGGCCCCTGGACACCCCGGAAAATCCGGCCCGGCCGGATTATCCGCCCTAAACTAGGGCCGGATTATCCGACCTGGGCAGGTCCGAGGCGGGGGGCAAACGGTTCACAACCAGCCCCCACGCGCCTCTCTCTCCTCTCTCTCCCCTCAAGGTCGCCGGAGCTCCTCCTCCTCGCCGGAGCCGCCCCGTCCACTCCCTCCCGGCGTTTTTGGGTGGATCGGGTGCTCCTCCTCCCTAGCTCTCATCTCCTCCAAGCGGCTCCTCCAATGGATGGGGGTATGGTTCACAATCCCTAACCCTAGGTGTTGTGTTTTATACATGCTATTTTCTTGGTGGAGATGTTGTCTAGTTGTTCCAAATCATGTGTAGTATACTCCTCTTGCATGCTATGAGGCCGATCTGGTCATAGACAAGTTTTTGATTGGCGATTTCATCCGCAGGGCCGGATTATCCGGCCCCCGCGATGGCCGGATTATCCGGCCCGGCCGGATTATCCGCCCCTCGGGGACACCGGATTATCCGGCCTGGAGCTTCATCACTAGTGCAGTTCGATTCAAACTTTCATGTCTAGACTTGTACCAACTCATAGTATATTTCTAGAGTACATTACTGTATCTTACATGACTTATGAGCATCATCTTCTCTTTGCTATCCGTCTTTTCTTCTCACAGGTAGTGGTTCTCGGGGTACTCGGAGACGCCCAAGACAGAACCGGTCAAGTGATGAGTATGCTTCGAATGCTCCTCGCAAGTCCAACGCTAGTAGGAGGAAGAACAAGGAAACTAGGGACAACTACAAGTCAATGGATAGTGTTTCTTATGCAGCTATCCGTCAGAAGAACTGGTATGAAGATGTTCAGAGGGATGATGAGATAGAGGACAAGCGCTTCTGGTGCTTGGAGCAGGAGTTTATCTTCAAGGACATTTATGAACCCATGAGGAAAGTGAGACCCATGCAAGCTATCAATGTGGAGAAACTGAGTGTCAATGATCATTTTGCTGATGCCATCTGGGTGACTGGTAGGATGGGCTTGCGAGATCTGATGAAGATACAGTGTGACTATAGCCCCGTGTTGATCAAGCAATTCTTTGCCACCCTTGCTTTCAAGAAAGATGATGACTGCACTATGGAGTGGATGATTGGCTCCACTCATTGCCATGCTACCTGGCGCCGCTTTGCTTCAATTCTTGGAGTTCCCATGGGAGGGACTCATCGCCTTCATGGCCCCCAGAAGACAGACAAGAATGTGCTCTATGATCTCTATGACTCTTCTGGAGTTGTTGGTTCTAACAAGGGTCTCCTCCCTATCTATGGTCAGCTGCTCCGATTCTTTCGAGCCACCATTGCTCCAAGTGGTGGAAACAATGACGCACTCCGTGGAGCCCTTGTGGATCTTATGCACCTCAGCTATAAGTGTGCTCGTGATGGTAATGAGAGGTCAGACTTCACCCTTGATATTATGGACTTCATCTTCAATGAAATTCATGATGCCATGGTCTCCCGGACTACCATGCCCTATGCACCATATATCCAGCTCCTCATCAACAACTCTGCTATGGATGAAGACTTGGTCGGTTCCCAAAGGAGAAGCACTCTGTCAAGAAGGCTTACAAGAAGCCAGTTCCCCGTGCTGCTCCTGCTCCTGACTCCTTCATGGGAGATGCCCGCTCTAGTGGCTTTGCCCCTGCTCGTCATGCTGATATTCCTGCCATGAAGAAGCAAGTGAAGAAGCTTAGTTGGTTTCAGCGTCACATCCTGTGCATGAACATTGAGATCCATAAGGAGAACTATGCGGCCAGCCGAGAGCGTTCTGAGATTAAGCATACTCAGGCGGTTATTCTTCACAAGCTCAGTGGTGAGCAAGGTCCTCCGCCTCAGCCTCCAGTTCACCCAGGTTACAGTGGGTGGCACTCATCACAGGTTCCTTGGAATGATATTGAGGATTGCATTCAGAGGGCCAACTACACTCGCAGCTCTCCTCCTGCCCCTGACACTGAAGATGAAGATGAAGAGGAAGAGGAAGAGGAACTGAGACCGATGATGACGAGGGCTCCGAGTGATCTCCTTGGGACGAGTAGCATCGCGCTTTTCCCTTTTTGGCGTTTCGATGCCAAAGGGGGAGAAGTGTTCTATTAGGTTATTCTACGGGATTTGCATGGCGTTAGGGCACAAGCATATGCGTTTATCATTCTTTTATTGCTTGTGTCCTTCTTTATGTCGTCTATTTGAACTATTTGGCTTTGTGGTTTATCCGTTCAAAACTATGTGCTATGTGGTTGTGAGACATCGTATTAAGGATTTCGGATTTCTATATGTTGAGACCAAGGTTTATTATATGGTGTGTGATATTATATATTCGGTATTATATATCTCCACATGGGTATGATCTCTATCACCTTGTCTCAACTCCATATATGTCTATGTCTCTTGTTTCAAGCTCATGTTGGATATCTCTTGTGTTGAGGCACCTCACACCTATATGATTGTGTATTTGTATTCAAATGCAAATTACTTGTATGCACACATGTAGGGGGAGTGCCTCTATGTTTTGCCAACATGTTTGCTTTCTATTGTGCTTTCCTTGCAAATCCGTGTATTGTCATCAAACACCAAAAAGGGGGAGATTGAAAGAACATCTCTCACAATGTGTTTTGTGTGTTTGATGCCAATGCATGTGATACACTAATGTTTGATGAAGTGGTGCAGGAATTATATAGATACATGTATATGAGTGACTTGTGTGGAAAAACGAGTCAAAAGAAAGCTGAAAAAGATTCACCAGGCCGGATAATCCGGGCCGGATATTTGCAAAATATCCGGCCCCCAATTTCTGGCTAAGGACTCGAGGCAATGTGGCTCAGACAAGGGCCGGATTATTGGCCGACATTTGCCCGGATTCCCCCCGGATAATCTGGGCCGGATATTTCCAAAATATTCGGCCCCCAAAATCTTCTAAGGACCGAGGCGACGCGCTCATTCTCTGACATAGGCCGGACATTTGGCCGGATTTTCCCCAGGGCCGGATTTTTGGTGGGGGCGGATTATCCGGCCCCAACTTAGGCCGGATTATCCGGCCCCCGAAAGTCTCCAACGGCTGGATTTTAGAGGGGGGGGGATATTTATACCCCCTTCTTCTACCTTGCTCCTTGCTCAATCATTGCACAAAAATCTGCCAAGTCTCACCACCATTAGAGCCACCTCAAGAACTCAAGATTTGCAAGATCTCCTCCCTCACCCAACCAAAGCTCTTGATCTTTGGAGATTCGAAGGAGAAGACACCGATCTACATCCTCACCGAAGCGATTTACATTTCCCCCTCATTTGTTTGAGGGCCCCCTTGGGATTTGGATCCCTAGTTGGTTTGTGTTGATGTATTGTTGTTGATTGTTGTGTTGTTATAGATTTGGGAGCCTCCAATTTGGTTGTGGATGTGTGCCCCAAGAACTTTGTAAAGGCCCGGTTTCCGCCTCGAGGAAATCCCTTAGTGGAAGTGGGCTAGGCCTTCGTGGCGTTGCTCACAGGAGACCTGAGTGAAGTCTTCGTGACTGTTGGTCTGGCTTTCGTAGCGACCACACTCCTCCGAACGTAGACGTACCTTCTTGCAAAGGAAGGGAACTACGGGAATCAACTCCGTGTCTCCGTGTGCTCCACTCTCGGTTACCTCTATCCTTTATCTCCTCTATATTGTATTGCTATATCTTGCTTAGTCGTTAACCTTGTCATATAGGTAAATTCACATAGTTGCATATCTAGAGAATTTTCCTTTGTGTCAAGACTAAATTGAAAAAGAACTAAAAATTGGTTAGCACCTATTCACCCCCTCTAGGTGCGGCATAAGATCCTTTCAACATGCTCTGATGGATCACGTCTTAGAGCATCCCCACTCGTTTGCCCTCCCCACGCCGAAATCCGGGGTAAGTTACGTCCGGATTGGACGTAAATTTGGCGTGGGAAGGACCAGTTTCCCAGCCGCGATCTCAGGCGAAGACGCCGATCTAGATTTGAAAAACGAAAACTTGACGAAATACGGCAAAAAACGATTGAATTTAGACTAAATTTAATGATATTTACTATATAGAGGGCGAAGTTCATACATAGAGGCCGAATTCGAATATATTTCGACTTCGGCCGGGGGACACAAATTAAAATATTAAAACACGGCGCTCTACATGCCGAAATGGCGGTAGAATACCGTGTACTCCTCGTCGCCGTCGCCGTCGTCGTCGCTGCCATCATCGGAACGCGGCGGCGCCTAGCTGCTGGTGCCCTTGCCGGGGTCTCCCCACCGGACTCCTCGAGGTCGATGACGGGCACGATGACGCCGGATGGAGGGGTCGCAGGCCGGCGGTAGCGAGCGAGGAGCCTCGAGGCGCTCCTCTCCTCCTCTCCTTGCTCGACCGGCGCAGGCGGTCGAGGGCATGGCGTTCGGCGGGACGAGGTCCTGGAGGGACCTCGCCTTGACGGCCTCGAGGATCGCGGCGTCCTCGGCCGTTGGGATCCTCCACCTTCACCTTCGCCGGCTTGCTCCGCTCGCCGGAGGTGTCTGGTTCGCGCTTGGGGCGGAGGCGTCCTCGTGCCGTCGACGGCTCGCGGATGACGATCCCGCCTCCGCTGCGCGCACGGTTGCTCGGCGGGGAAACCGCCTCCTGTTTCACCGGCGCCCATGACGGCGCCAACCTGGAACTCGGCGTCGACCTCGACGCCGAGCCGGACGACGACGAGCTGGCAGCCATGCGCCGTGGCTGCCAGGTGTTCCCCCGGCGAGCTCTGGCCGATGCCCTTGATACGTCCAAAATGTATCTACTTTCCCGAACACTTTTGCTATTATTTTGCCTCTAATTTGTGTATTTTGGATGCAACTAACACGAACTAACGCTGTTTTCAGCAGAATTGCTCTGTGTCTCGTTTTTGTGCAGAAATCCAACTTTCAGAAAATCCTCGGAATTTATGCGAAAGGTCCTATTTTCCCAGAATATTGACGGAGCCGAAGGGCAAGCCGGTGGGGGCCCGAGGCCCCCCACACTAGGCCGGCGCGGCCCGGGGGGGGCGCGCCGCCCTACTGTGTGGCCGCCTCGGCTGGCCCCCGACGCCCCCCTTTGGACTACTTAAGGGTTTCGATCTAAAAACGCGAGACGGGAAGTCGAAGTCGCCAGAAACCATCTAGTACGCCGCCACCGTCGCGAAACTCCGTCTCGGGACCAGAAACTCCGTTCTGGCACTCCGCCGGGATGGGGAATTGGAGGGGATCATCACCGCCATCACCACCGACGCCTCTCCATCGACCAGCCATGTTTCCCCCATCCATGTGTGAGTAATTCCCCCGCTGTAGGCTGAAGGGGATGGTAGGGATTGGATGAGATTGATCATGTAATAGTCACAAGATTGTTAGGGCATGGTGCCTAGTATCCGTAGATGTTACTTTTATGATATTGTTGCAACTTGTTATGCTTAATGCTTGTCACTAGGGCCCGAGTGCCATGATCTCAGATCTGAACATGTTATTGTTTCATCATGATATGCATTGTTTTATGATCTTACCTGCAAGTTGTATACACACGTTGTTGTCCGGAACCCGAGGCCCCAAAGTGACAAGAATTGGGACAACCGGAGGGGAAGGCGGTGATGTGAGGATCACATGTGTTCATGGAGTGTTAATGCTTTGCTCCGGTACTCTATTAAAAGGAGTACCTTAATTTCCAGTAGTTTCCCTAGAGGCCCGGCTGCCACCGGTTGGTAGGACAAAAGATGTTGTGCAAGTTTCTCATTGCGAGCACGTACGACTATATACGGAACACATGCCTATGGATTGATTAGTACTTGGATACCGCTTTATTATTACCTGCAAATGCCCTACCATGATTGTTATATGAATTCTCTCATCCATGCAACGCCCGTTCATCCATCCCTGTGCCTACAGTATTTTAATCATGTTGTTTACTATAATCACTACTGCTGTCTTTATTTCACTTGATTATGACTTTTCTCTTGATTTATCTCATATATCTATTGTTGAGAAAACACCTTTCTGTGGTACTGAAAAAAAAGTGTTGTAGAGCACATGAATGAGCTTTCTACTTTAAGTAGCTTGTTTTCTGATGATGTTAAGATGCGTACTTATTTTGTTGCTAATATTTTCCCTTTCTCATTAAAGGATGATGCTAAGATTTGGTATAATAATTTGCCTCCTGATTCTATTGATAGTCCAAGTTGTTTGCTTGATGTTTTCTTCCGGAAATACTTTCCCGCTAGTGCTCAACATATTGCTCTGCAGAGAATTTATAGTTTTGATCAAGAAGATGGAGAGAAATTGCCGAAGCTTGGGCAAGATTTTGCTCTCTTATTAGAGCTCGGCCTGGACATGATTTGGAAAAGCATGATTTACTTGATATATTTTATAGTGGACTAACCATTGAGTCTAGGGCATACCTGGATAGTTGTGCTGATTGTGTTTTCAGGAAGAGAACTCCGGACGAAGCTAAAGAATTATTGGCAAAGATAAGCAAAAATCATGATGATTGGTCTACACCTGAACCAACCCCGACACCAATATTGAAGAAGAGGGGTATGATTGAATTAAATGATGAAGATATGAGGGAAGCCAAGAAATCTCTTGTGGAGAAAGGTATTAAATCTGAAGATGTGAAGAATTTACCTCCTATAGAAGACCTATGTAAGATAATTCCCCCTTCATCCACAATTGAGGTACATTCCCTTCAACGCTTTGATAGAGGAGATATCCCTTATTCAAAACCTCCTGATCAATGTTTAGATGAATTTGATAATTATATTGTTAAGCAAAATAATTTTAATATGAGAGTAGAGAATCATCTAATGGAAAATTCTCAAGCTATTAGTAAATTGCATGATATTGTGGAGAGAACCTCCAATGATGTTAAGATGCTTGTTAAACATTTTAATATGATTCAAACTCAAATTGGTCAGCTTACTAAAGTGCAAAATGACTTGCTAAAAAATACTCATGAAGAAAAACATGCTTATGAAGTAACAACTAGAGGCGGTGTTTCTACCCAGGATCCTCTATATCCTGAAGGGCACCCCAAAAGAATTGAACAAGATTCTCAACGAACTAAAGAAACTAGTAGTCCTTCTAAGAAAAAGAAGAAGAAACATAAAAATGTTGTAGAATCCTATGAACCTGTTAATGATCCTAATAGTATTTCTATTTCTAATGCTGAAACTGAAAGTGGTAATGAACATGATGAAGATACTGATAAGAATGATACTCCTGATAAAGAAGAAATTTAAAAAGAACCTGAAAATCATACTAAAAATAAAAAGTACACTAAAGAAGATTTTATTACAAAGTAACATGGTAATGAAAGAGAACCTTGGGTTCACAAGCAAATGCCTTTTCCTGCTAAGAAACTGAAATCAAAGGAGGAGGAACATTATAATAAATTTTGTGATTGGATGAAACCTTTATTTTTGCAAATCCCTTTGACCGATGCTATTAAATTGCCTCCTTATTCAAAGTATATGAAAGATATTGTCTCTAACAAAAGGAAAATTCCTAATGAGGAGATTTCCACTATGCTCGCTAATTACTCTTTCAATGGTAAGGTTCCAAAGAAGCTGGGAGACCCAGGTATACCGACTATTCCTTGTTCCATCAAGAATAATTATGTTAGAACTGCTCTATGTGATTTGGGAGCAGGAGTTAGTGTGATGCCTTTTTCTCTTTACAAGAGACTTGATTTAGATAAGTTGATACCAACCGATATATCTTTGCAAATGGCTGATAAATCTACTGCTATTCCTGTTGGTGTATGTGAAAATGTTCCTGTTCAAGTTACTCAAAATTGCTTAATATTAACTGATTTTGTTGTGTTGGAAATGCCTAAAGATGATAATATGTCTATTATTCTTGGAAGACCCTTTCTTAATACTGCAGGGGCTGTTATTGATTGCAATAAAGGAAAAGTTACTTTCAATGTTGAAGATAAGGAACATACTGTCTATTTTCCCAAGAAGATCGATAAAGTATATGGAGTTAATACAATTTGTAATTTGAAAACTATCAAGGTGGGATCCATTGACTGTCCTATATATGAGCCTAAAGAAGAATATCAAACTCTTGTGGTTGGATCCATATCAATTCAATATAAGGTAACATGATTGATTTGAGGTTTATTTCTTCTTATGTCATATAAAATTTATTTGGTAGCAAGACTTGATCAACCTTGTTAACAAGTATGTTTTAAATGCATAAGAGAGCTAAACAACATTTCTTTCTTCCTCCACTTGTTTTACTTGTTGTAGCACTTTTTGTTTTGCAAGATGCTTTAGTTGTTTAAGATTTTGGAAAACATTTTCCTACGCTGTAATAATTACTTTAACACCCAGAAATGTGCATTTTTTGAAGTTCTCAAAAATTTACAAAAATTATACTGGTAGTCTTATTTTTCGAAGGTGCACTGGAGCACTGGGGATGACCAGTGGGGCACCCCTGGGTGGCACCCCACAGGCCGGCGCGGCCAGCAAGGGGGGCGCGCCACCCTGTTGTGTGGGGCCCTCCTTGCCCCACCACTTCATCTTTTCCTCCCATTCTCTTCTCTCTCCCAAAAACTCGCACCAGCTCTCACGTTTCTGCTCAAGAGCTCAAGATTTCTCGATCTCTTTGCTCAGCCCAGATTTCTGTCTGAAATTTGGCACATTTGCTCTCCGGTATGTGACTCCTTTGATTATCCAATTAGAATTTTGTTTGGTTGAGTATATCTTGAATATTTTGCTGCTGTAGGTAACATGTTTAGTGAGCTTGCATGCTTGTTCTAAGTGGTAGAAACTAGTTTTGATGCATGTTTAGTACTCTAGCAAGTTCCTATAGTAGTTTCCCAATTATATACCTTGAAATCAAATTTTATAATGATTGTTGAAAAATTTCAGAAAATGGAAGGGAGTAGGCACCAACTAAATCAACAAGAATTGGAGGTGCAAGAAGTCATGAGAGTTCACCGCGAAGAGGGAGTATACCCCTCTTATTACCCATGCACTGATTTTATGCGGAATGCAGGAATCTTGCAAGATGTTCAAAAATGATTTCCAATGCAGGGTTGGAAAGTTTTGCTGTTGGTGAACCTTACCAATATGCAAAACTAACCATGTCAGTGGTGCAGGATTTCGAATTCAATCGGTCCCAAACTAACCCCATGGTTCGATACAAAATTTATAATAAAACTGTCAACTTGCCCTTTAATGATTTTTGTGCAGCAATTAGAGTGCCACAGTGGGGATCATGCGAGAAGGTTAGGGGAACGCCGCGGGAGCTCTCGAGTCTTTATACGATGATTTGTCAAGGGCGAAGCTTATCCGATGATTGGTGGTAAAATTAGTAGTATTCAACTCCCAGCTATTCGCTACTTTGCTTATTTCATCACAAAGTGCGTTCTTGCCAGAAAGAATGCAAGTAAGTTGTCTATCCAAGATATGACTTTCTTAGCTGCTGCATTGCAACAGGATAGGACTTATAATTTGGGTGCTTTGATAGCTTGTAGACTTGCTACTAACCGTGGGAAGGGAGGAATTTGTGGAGGTCTCATCGCCTCTCGTTTATTAGCTATGCATGGTGTAGAACCTCACCATCTAGATATTCAGCTCTCCATAGAAAAACTTGATGTTGTTTCCATGATTAAACATGAATTTATTTCGGATACGTCTAATTTGAGCAACCTGTCTTATAAGATAACATTCTATAAGAAAACTTGGAGAACAACTAAGAAAACTGAAAAGCTAGTACGATTGCCTGCACCTGTTCTGTTTAACCTTGATTCCAGGGAAGGGTGGTCGGTCACAGAAAATAAGCTAAATGCATACATAGAAAGAGAAGGCCATCATGCAAGGGACGACACGGAGGAGGCCGAGGAGCACCTCGATTCATCATCCGACGCAGCGAGCTCCTCACATCAACATTATGGTCATGTGGAGCCTCCACGCTATTCTTCTGCGCATGGACCTTATTATCACACCATGTACGATCCACCGGCGTGGAACCCCGATCCTCGCTGGGGTTGAACTCCACTTAGGCCAAAAGCCTAAGCTTGGGGGGAGGTATACCGGCATCACTCATTCTTTGCATATTATGGTTGCTGGATACTTGTACATACTTGTTTAGTTTCTTAAAGTGGTTTTCTAATGAGAGGGAGATGATATTTGGGAAGTGCTGTCCGAAAACAGATTCTGGGCTGTTACCAAAAAAATACGCACAGCCAGAACGTTATTTTGAGTTGAAACTTTTTGCGCATGTCCCCAGGTTGTTATCTAACTTTCATTAGTTGAACACTTTTCGAATTGAGCAATGGAAGATTTTTTGTTAAAATCGATTTCTGTACAGCTGTCAGGTTTTGGCAGATTTCTGTCATCCTGCTTTTCTGTGTTTCTGTTAGTTTACATTCTCTTGTTTTTGCTTTGCTTCTTTCCTAAAACACAAAAAGACCAAAAATATTTATGTTGTTTTTCTTCACCATTTGTTTATTTGGTTCTTTGCTCTTATTTTACTTTATTTGCTATCATTGGTTTGCTATGAGAAAATCCAAAAAGATTTTGCTTTGTTTGCTTGTTTCCTTTTGTTCTTGTTCTAACCCGAAAACACCAAAAATATTTGTTGTTCTTCTTTGGTTTTTTTAAACTTTATTAGGGAGTTCAGAGGTCTCCGGTGGTTGGAGCTTGGTTTCATTCCATATTATTATTCAAGCTGCACAAGTGAAAGGCAATAATGACGATCTACGGCAATTTGATTGTGGTGAGAGGCTGATATGAACTCTATTTGTTTTCATTTTTGTACATATACTCATCCATGTGAGCATGCTTAGTTGGTTCATGTGAGGTATATGTCATTTAATGAAAGTCTAGTAGTTCATGATCTCTCATGATTAGTTCCAATCTATTAATAATGAGTAGAATGTCATGAATATTTGCTTGCATTGTTTTATTCATAGATCGGTATGACATTGTGGTATCCTCCTCTGAATAATTCACTTGAATCGACTCGGCACATGCTCACGCATGCATATGACTAAAACAAAAGTCAATTAAGCCTCGATGATTTACTTTGCTTCAGAGTTCTTGTATCACTTTTATGCATCCGTTAATTTTATTTTGTCGCAAGCATGATTATGACGGTTATTGCTCTCTTGATTGGGCTTCCCAGTCTATTGCTAGCCTTCACTTGTACTGAGCGGGAACGCTGCTCGTGCTTCCAAATACTGAAAACCAAGTTATTCCAAAGTGTCCACCATAAATACCTATGCATGGCATTTCAAACCATTCCAAGTAAATTCTCATGTGCTACCTTTAAACCTTCAAATTACTTCCCAATTTGTGTTAATGTTTTATAGCTCATGAAGAAATATGTGGTGTTTTATCTTTCAACCTTGTCATTTACTCCGGACAGACTTTCACTAATGGACTAGTGGCACATCCGCTTATCCAATAATTTTGCAAAAAGAGCTAGCAATGGGGTTCCCAGCCCCAATTAATTAACCTTCATTAATAATTCTCTTCACGTGTTTTGCTCTGATTCATCAGTAAGCAACTTAACCTGCAAATAGACACTTCCCCATGGTATGTGAATGTTGGAAGGCACCCGAGGATTCGGTTAGCCATGGCTTGTGTAAGCAAAGGTTGGGGGAGTGTCATCCATAATGAAACTAAAATGCATGTGTAAACAAAAGAGAAGAGGGATAATCTACCTTGCTGGTAGAGATGACGTCCTTCATGGGAGCCGCTCTTGAGAGTCTGGTTGGCGAGGTGGTTAGAGTACCCACTATCATTCGTTGACAACAACAAACACCTCTCAAAATAATTTTGCTTCTGTTTTGAAAAAATGAAAAGCTCTAGCACATGTTAATCCCTGCTTCCCGAAGGGTCAATCTTTTACTTTTATGTTGAGTCACCATCCTTTCTTTGAGCACCTTCTTGAGAGCATAACTCATTCTTAGTATAATATGCTTGTCCCAAAATATGATCAGCTGTGGTATAACTTTGATGCTTTTATCTTTGACAAATTTACTTCTAGTCTTTCTATGAACTTCAGAGGTGCCTGGGCATTTATGTTTTGCTGTACAAATACAGGCAAGCGAGATACCACTTTATCATATCTTTCTATGAACATTGCAATCCTGCTTATTGAAGTGTTTCATGATGCTTGTTATTAGTTTGTTGGTATCTCTTTCATGATTGACGCAGCTATTAGATGACTTTATTTGCATGTACCTTATTATGAATTGCTTAAGCACTTGCCATATCATGAGAATATTTACATCATATGAACAAATGTGTTCATGAAAGTTCTTTTATCGCACTCAGTTGTTAACTGAATTGCTTGAGGACAAGCAATAAGCTAAGCTTGGGGGAGTTGATACGTCTAAAACGTATCTACTTTCCCGAACACTTTTGCTATTGTTTTGCCTCTAATTTGTGTATTTTGGATGCAACTAACACGGACTAACGCTGTTTTCAGCAGAATTGCTCGTGTCTCGTTTTTGTGCAGAATCCAACTTTCAGGAAAATCCTCGGAATTTATGCGAAAGGTCCTATTTTCCCAGAATATTGACGGAGCCTGGGCAAGCCGTGGGGCCCGAGGTCCCCACACTAGGCCGGCGCGCCCGGAGGGGCGCGCGCCGACCGTGTGGCCGCCTCGGCTGGCCCCCGACGCCCCCTTTGGACTACTTAAGGGTTTCGATCTAAAAACACGAGACGGAAGTCGAAGTCGCCAAATCATCCAGACGCCGCCACCGTCGCGAAACTCCGTCTCGAGACCGAAACTCCGTTTCGGCACCCGCGGACGGGAATTGGAGGGGATCATCGCCGCCATCACCACCGACGCCTCTCCATCGACCAGCCATGTTTCCCCCATCCATTTGTGAGTAATTCCCCCACTGTAGGCTGAAGGGGATGGTAGGGATTGGATGAGATTGATCATGTAATAGTCACAAGATTGTTAGGGCATGGTGTCTAGTATCCGAAGATGTTACTTTTATGATATTGTTGCAACTTGTTATGCTTAATGCTTGTCACTAGGGCCCGAGTGCCATGATCTCAGATCTGAACATGTTATTGTTTCATCATGATATGCATTGTTTTATGATCTTACCTGCAAGTTGTATACACACGTTGCTGTCCGGAACCCGAGGCCCCAAAGTGACAAGAATTGGGACAACCGGAGGGGAAGGCGGTGATGTGAGGATCACATGTGTTCACGGAGTGTTAATGCTTTGCTCCGGTACTCTATTAAAAGGAGTACCTTAATTTCCAAGTTTCCCTAGAGGCCCGGCTGCCACCGGCTGGTAGGACAAAAGATGTTGTGCAAGTTTCTCATTGCGAGCACGTACGACTATATACGGAACACATGCCTATGGATTGATTAGTACTTGGATACCGCTTTATTATTACCGCAAATGCCCTACCATGATTGTTATATGAATTCTCTCATCCATGCAACGCCCGTTCATCCATCCATGTGCCTACAATATTTTAATCATGTTGTTTACTATAATCACTACTGCTGTCTTTATTTCACCGCCGCTGTTATTTCACTACTCCTATGCTATAAAACTGTTGCTACGATAAACTCTTGCGAGCAAGTCTATTTCCAGTTGCAGCTGAATTGACAACTCCATTGTTAAGGCTTACAAGTATTCTTTGTCTCCCCTTGTGTCGAATTAATAAATTGGGTAATACTTCCCTCGAAGACTGTTGCGATCCCCTATACTTGTGGGTCATCAGCCCTCGATGGTGGGGGCATCGTCAGAACGGGCGCATTGCCGCCCTCGATGTGCTCGATGACGGCCTGGAGCGTCCGGCCTGGCACGCTCCACCAACGCCGGCGTCCCGCGGCGTTGTTGCGCGGAGGCGGAGGCGGCGGGCCGTCGTAGGAGGCGAGCTCCCGCTCCCACCACCGCAGGAAGTACGAGTTCCACCTCGTGTAGTTGTCGGGGTGGTAGCGTGGCTCGGCGCGCTCCTGGTCCGACAAGGTCAGCCGGGCCTCCTCGATGGCGACGTCGAGGGCGTGTCCCTGGGGCGGCGGCGGGATTGGCACGCCGCCCGCACTTAGCCGCCACCCGCCGCCGGAGGCCTCGTGTCCGGCGGGCAGGGGTACCCCGCCTAGTGGAGGAGGTGCCCCTCCCACGCGTGGAGCGACCGGCGGGGAAAGCCGTTGTTGGCCGCGCCGTCTTCCTCGTTGAACGCCATGGATCTCGTCGAGGGAGTGGTGCTACGCGTCGCGGCGAGCGGGGTATTTAGGCGGGCCTGGAGCCGGCGATTTAATGCCGCGTGGAATGCTACGCGTCCGCGGCGAGCTGACCGGCGGCAGCCTTTACTGCGCGGAAGACGATGCGTGTGCCGCTGACCGGCCGGGTCCACCTCTGCCGAAGCGAAAGCGCGGGAGAGAATTCTCGGCGTTTCGCGCGCTTTCGCTTCGTCCGGACTCCCCGAGCGCGCCCCGGTAGGCCGGGGTTGGCGTGGGCTCGCCGGATGGATGAAGGCCCAAATCCGGCGAAAAACGAGGAACTGGGGACGCGGCTGGACCATTTTTCGCCGTCCGGATGGAAAAATAGCACGCCGGAAACCTGTTCGGGGAGACGAGTGGAGATGCTCTTAGGGCAGCACAAGGACCAGGAGACAATTTATACCTTGTTTTGATTGCTTCATCACTTAGTTTGAATAAAATTCAGTGCTGGAGCTTGAGTGCAATTATTTTTTGTGTAACTGGAATGGTATTTTAGCTACATCTCAGACTTAACTGAACTTTAAAACCTATGGTCAGAACAAATCACAATGAGCAAGCTTTACAATCTTTTACATATATATGTACTGATACTGAACAAGTAAAGGTACATGACTGCGCATCTCACACATGTCATGCCTTCTACCAAATTTAAAGCTTGTGCATAGCTTGAACTTGTCTGAAGCATCGTGAAGCATCTTAGGTAATGCGTGGATTGCCGTAGCCCCGGCTATGAAGCAGAATTATTTCGAGGCCAGGTCTGCCCGGCCGTGAGCACCGCCGCGCCGCAAGAGTGCTCAACGCATCACACCTAGCCGGAGGCCTCCGACCTGGGAGAGTCTGCGGTGATCTTGCAGAGTCCATGACGCCCTCACGTCTTCCGGCAGTTCACATCACTGGTGGCTGTCTGACCGCGCCGCTTCCGGCGATGGGATGCTCAGCGCGCGCAGATGCTACAGATGAAGGAGCCCGCCGCTGCGCCGCAGGGGCGTCGCCGCTACCGACGAAGGAGCCTACTGTCGCGCCTCTGAACAAACTACTGGGGAGCTTGCCTCGATGCGCCTAGAAGCGGCATCGATCCACTTTCGCCGTCTCGGAGGACTAGACCTTGCCGCTCGGGCCGCCGATTTAAGATCGCCGTCGTCCCATAGCCTGAGGATGAAGGGATGGGGATTGGGAGATTTATAACGGGAGCGTGACTATTTTTCCTGCCCACTATTTTTTCCCTTCGCGCGAGCAGATAGTGGCCTCTCCACGTCATCCCGTAAGGTTTTCTCGTAAAAAAATTATGTAGGTGTAGCATTATCGATCTCCTAGTGATTAAAAAACTACCTTACGAGCTAGTAGTGTCACGACCCCTGAACTAGCGTAATGCCCGATCACGGCAATATTTGCGTGTATGCCTTTTGCCGCCACGACCTCAGCGCTCTCACTGTGAGCATGCGCCTGACCTCCGCGTGGCTGCTAATAATGCTACACCGGCGGAGGACCGACGGAATTTTACGTGCTGACTAGGAACAATTCCCACGGCTACTGCTGAACAAGAAAAGAAAAAATATGGAGAATGTGCCGATAATAATAACGCATGGAAATTAAACTGCAATGTTTGTCCTTTATATTTTTTTCTTGAGAAACACAGTACAACGTACGTAGACGGTCATATACATGCGCATAAACTCACCCCTATGAAGACGCACACGCACACCCTATCACTATAAGCACCTTCAGAAGACTGAGCCGGCAGATTGGACGTCTACTTTCTTCAGCAAAGTTTGCCGTGAGATCTTCAAGTGACTGCAAGGGCGAGCGACATCCACATTCATATTGAACTGAAGCCTATGACGTGACATCCCTTGGCGGGCGACGGCTCCATGCCGCCGATGATAATCCGTGAGCATCGAATGCAATATAAAATCACGTGGTTCGTCTAGAAAAGTTTGATATTAGAGTTCGTGTGGACTCAGAACCATTGTTTTAAAAACCGGACCGGCGAGTGAACTGGCGAAGTATAAATTACTATGTTATTCTTGGGAAATATTAGAATGTCATCCTATATATTGTATTTACTTATGTAATATATCACAATCAAGCCTAGCAGAGGTGTTATTGGGTTACAGGTGAGCAGTTTTGAGCATTGTGACAGGTCATAGGTTTTTTCTGGTTTTTTTGCTAATTAGACCAGTGCCACTTAAAAAACCAGACAGGCGTCGGTTCCGCCTTTTTCCGATCGGACTGCCGGTCCGATCCGATTTTTTAAACTATGCTCAAGACACTCGAATCTAAATATCAGATTGGATAATTTCTTGAACAGAAATTAGAAAAAAATAAATAGACATGAGATATTTTATTTACCGCAATATTTGTGATGGTCATAGAACCATACTATTATATATCCATCATACTATGAATATTCACGAGACGATAAATGGCTTCTCAAACATTATAAAATTAGTCGCATGTGCTAGTTTAGTTAAAGTCCATCACTTTGACAGGGTCGTTCGACAACGGTACACGACTGCACAAATCTAAATGCTTATTTCACATTGCTAAAGTTTCTTCATATAGAGACCACCTAAACCCAAGTGTGATATTCAACAAACACTTCAGATATGGTATGCGCAAAAGTTACATGATGAATCTAGGAAAAATAAAGCATAACCTAGTTTTGTCATTCCCGATTACTTATTCACATCAACTACAAAGAATGTCTTTAACTTCCATTAAGCTTTGATTAAAAAAAACTTCCGTTAAGCTTGAAAAAAAAGAGAACGGCCAACATAGTTTGTACAGATTTAAGGTACCATTTCCTAGGTGTTTAGCTCTGACCATCTTCTGCCACTCCCGATATTCATTCTCTAATATCTAAAGAAACTTACACAAGAATCTCATGTTATTGGAATTTTAATTAATAACACATATGCCCCCTTTGATCATTGGATTGTCAAAACATCAACCCATTTTAAAAGATGACACTTCCTAACCCCCTCTTCATCTTGCAAAAGTTACCTAGCTCGATAGTCATACATTTCATAACTCCTTGAATTATTAAAAAAGGCCGCATAATACTAGGCACATTACTTAGGAAAATTTCTGTAAGGTTGAGTAATATCGAGTCTATCTCCTAGAGATAAGAAAAAAAAAATCCTTACAACCTAATAGTTTTTTCTCCATTTTCCTCGCAAGGTTTCCAATCAATATTACTTAGAGCTCCTTTGATTTATAGGGTAGGATAAACATAGGAAAAAGAAAATCATATGATTGGGATGTTATACCCATGTGAATCCTATGGGAAGATGGAATATTTTTGACTGTAGCAAAGGAATTTTTCTATTAGGTATGACCTAATGCTTTTTTTTATAGAAATTTCACTGCAAGATTTCTATAGGATTAGTTTCTATAGGATGTGTTCCTGTGAATTAAACAACTTGTATAGGAAAATTTCTCGTAGGATCCAAATCCTACACAATTTCTTTACAAACCCTATAAATCAAAGGAGCTCTTAGCCTTTTGTGATGCAGAGGAATACCCAAACATCTAAGAGGGAATTCACCAACGTTGCAAGTGAATATATGTGCGCATTCATCTTGCTTTACGCTACGTGTACGATGGTAGATGAAAACACCCTTCTCCTCGTTATATATACCCTCACATTGAGCACAAAAATTTAGCCTTTCTCTAGTAGAGCCACATGTAGAGACTTATGTTCCCCACGAGACTAGGGCAAGGGCATGGCTCACAGACTACCAGCTGCTCTCGTGGTCAACCTACTAGCGGTATCAGGAATTAGAGGCGTCGGGAGCACCAGAAGATGCATCGCGAGGTATTGATGCTTCCGTGAAAACATGGCTAGTGTCGCGACCCCTGAACTAGCGTAATTCCCGATCACGGCAACATTTTCGCGTGTGCATTTTGCTGCCATGGACTCAGGTAGTATCACGGTGAGCCTGCGCATGGGCTCCGTGTGAGCGCGTGGCTGCCAATAATACTACACCCAAAGAGCACCTATTATTACACGCTGAACGGGAAAATTAAACTATGGGGGCGCGCGACTGCTGCCACAATTCCTATGGGGGAGCGGAGGAGCAGTATCATGGGAAGCCACGAGGCATTGCTGTCGGGACCCCGGCGACGGTGTCACAGAATCCAGGAAGACCGGAGAGAGGATGCCAACCGGACTCCGGATCTGGTTGGGGTGGAAGCGGAGGTGGCCTTCCTTGGGAGATCAAGGCTGCGGGGTGTCATCCCTGCACGCGACCATGGTCGAGCGAGACTCTTTCCTTAGTTATTTGTCCTGGTTAAAGCGGGCAGAAAACAGTGGCAAGGAAATAGTTTCCATTACACCCCCGAAGCAAACAAAATTACTAGCACTTTCCCATTAAGTTTACGTTACCACCTATTAGTTGAGTGCAATGCACACGTATTCTTACACGCTGACTAGGAACAATTCCTAGCGTTGCTGCTGAACGGGAAAATTAAACTATGGAGGCTCGCGCCTGCTGCCACAATTCCTATGGGGGAGCGGAGGAGCATCGTCATGGGGAGCCACGGGGTAAGAGCATCTCCACCGTCGCACTCTAAATAGTCGTCGGCAGAGGCGTCGACACTTTCATATGGGACCGTCGACACTGCATTCTTTATTTGGGATGTTGTTCCCACACCGGCACCCTTAAACTGGCGATCCCGATAGATAATTTGAATTAAAATCTTAAATAAAATTATATAAATTCAAATAAAGAGAAGAAACATTCCAAAAACTAATACATAATTGGGAACATGGTTTTCCACAAACTAATACATAGTTTGAACCATGATTGACACAAATATAAAACATTGCAAAATAAAACCTAACTAGTGTTGGCATCGCAGATCTCGTGTGTTCGTTGCCAAGAAAGAACACTCTCAGAAACTCTCAGTCACCCAAACTGGAAAAGCCAGCTGGTGACGGTACCCTGTTGGTTCTTCCGAGGAAGAAAACATCTAAAAACATGCGTGCCTATTTTCGCTGCGAAGAAACAACACTCAGTCGTCCTCCTCATCGGTGTAGCCGTGGTAGTAACGGCGGCAGTGCGTCTCGTCGAACACCTTGACGCTCATATCCCCCTCGCCAAAGTAGGAGAATGTGAGCATGAAGCCGACTTTGAGGTGGTGGTAGCGCACGAACTTCTCACAACCGATGTGGAGGTACATCTTGTCGTGCGCGTCGCGGATCACGTCCACAATCCACCGGCAGCAGCCGCAGGCAGCCTCCCGCAGATGCAGAGAGGCCGGCTCGTTGCCGGCGACGAAGTCGGGAAACTTGTCCGACACCCTCTAGATGCCGAGTGGGTCGCCCTTGAGGACGACGACGAACTCGAACAACACTTTCTGCTCCACCTCCTGCAGGTCCGATGATGTAGACGACGGCGTCGCAGGCGACGACGAGCGTGCAACTCTGTCGCGACCACGACCACGACCACGGCCGCGACCTCGGCCTCGACCAGACATGGTGTCGTCTTCAGATGGTGACGGCTAGGGTTGGGGAGAGGCGCTAGGGTTTGTGTGGGAGGGACGATGCGAGAGCGCCCTTTTATAGGTCGAAGGGAGGCAGGGGAGCGGTGGCGCTCATTAACGCCGGCACGGAGAGCTAGGCGCGACGGGACAGTTCGCTGCACGTCTGCGGAAACTGCACCGCCGCTGCGCGCCAATAACTCCCGTCATGAGGTAGGCTACAGTTAGGTTAAAATTGAATGTGCCGCTGACGCGTCGGCCCCGCCACTCTGCGCTGGCGTCGACTTTTGGGACGTGTGGCTGACAGGCGGCTTCCACGCCTAAAATTTTCCGCCTCGCGAGGCGCCGGCGCGCCCGATTCGCCCTTGGGCAAGGGGCCGTCACGGGGTTGCCGACGCTTCTATTGGGCTCGAAAAAGCGTCGACGCTATTTGGGGCGCGCTGGTGTGAGCCCATTTTCGCTCCCGGCCCCTAAATCGCTATCGGGGCTGCTATGGGGCGCGGCGGTGAAGATGCTCTAAGGCACTGTTGTCTCGACCACGGCGACGACGTCACGAACTTCAGGAAGAGCGGAGAGAGGATGCCAACCGGACTCCAGATCTGGTTGGGATGGAAGCAGAGGAGGCCTTCCTTAGGAGATCAAGGCGGCGGCGTGTTGTCCCTGCACGCAACCATGGTCGAGCGAGCCCTCTTTCCTTCGTTATTTGTTCTGGTTAAAGCTGGCAGAAAACAATGGCAAGAAAATAGTTCCCATTATACCCTCGAAGCAACTTTTAGAGGTTCAACAATGGAGTATTAGGATGTGTTTGGTTGGGGGTTCAGACTGCATGGGTTGTGGCCAACCATATTTTGCCGGGCCACCCCATTCGTCTGAGTGTTTGGTTGTCTGAGTGGAGCGAAACGAGTTTCGTGATTGGTTTCCTGAGTGGGAGCGAATGGAACAACCCACTCTCGTGTTTGGTTGTTTGAGTGTGAGTAAAATGGTGCGAGTAATGGAGGCCGCCGGTGTCCCATTCCGTCGCTGCTACTTCTTCACAGGTCGCCGCTCCTTCCCGTGCTCCTTCCAGGATCTTGGATGGGAACCTCCGCCGCCGCTCCTTCCCGTGCCTACGGCTGCCGCCGCTCCTTCCCGTCCCGCCGCCGCTCCTTCCCGTCCCGCTGCCGCTGCTCCTTCCCGTCCCGCCGCCGCCGCTCCTTCCCGTCCCGCCGCCGCCGCTCCTTCCCGTCCCGCCGCCGCCGCTGCTTCCCGTCCCGCCGCCGCTGCTCCTTCCCGCACCGGCCGCCGCTGCTCCTTCCAGTACCCGCGCGGATCGTGGAGGGAGCCAGGAGAGGTCGAGGACTCGAGGGGTGAGCGAAGGGGGCGATTGAGCGAGTCCACTCGCGGGCCGCATGATTCCACCGATTTTGCCGTTTCGCCCGATACAGCATATTTTGGGTATATTCCCTCCCTGGCCGCTCCGCCCCTACCGCTCTCGAACCAAACAACGGGCCAACCGGTGCAACCCGACGCGAGTCGACCCAGCTCCCCCAACCAAACACATCCTTAGAGAGAGACATGAATGGTTGACCTAACCTCCTCAAGGAGGAAGAAATGTTATTTATAGTCCTAGGGAGAAAACTAGCCGTTTGAGGGGAATCTTGCGACCCAATTTGGCTGTAAATTCGGCGATGCTGAGCACCACGCTGGATGGTGTGGCGGACAAACTGGCGAACCGGAATCGCTGGAATGGATACTAGCACACAAGGTTTGACCGGCCTAGTTCGGCGGGACGGATTCCTCGCCGGTTTGTTTTTGGCGAACTAGATCCATTTCGGCGGCCGCCGGAATAACTCTCAGTACAACCTTTCGACATATAGCAGAAATTCCCGTGGCTGTCGGTTGGTTCCGATGGTAAGTTCAACGGCACTGGTTTGCCGATTTCGTAGAGCTCCTTCAAAATGCAGTTTTCTCAAATGAATTAAACTCTTACAATGTTTTCGATCTCCGATTAAGATGAAACCAATTTTATTGAAATGATAACTATAAATATTAGAAACTAACAAAGAATCTTTTTTACAAGAATTTAGAGGTGAAACCTCCCTATAAGAAAAACCGGTAAAAACAACCAAACTCATAGAAGATGCATACGTTTTCGATCCTGAGTTTATTGAAAAGCTATAGCATGAAGAGAGTAGAGTAAGCTAGCATGATGCGGATCTTGATTGTTTGAGAAACAAATCCATATGCGGGATTTGGTACGATGGGTTATGATTCTTTTATTTATTTTGCGAAGGATGCCATGATTAAGGAAGGTCCCAAACATTGCATCACTAGTTGAATGCACGTGTGTTGCTACGGCTCTCGTATTTTTTTATCAGTTATGCATATAGATGCCAATTTTCTTAAAAAAATCTAACATAATAAAATAGGTCACACCATGTTTAATTGATGTGTTCTTATCTACCATCAAACAAATGCACTTTTGAACCATGTGGTGACAAGCTACAATTTTCTCTCAGACACTCTTCACAATGTATCCTCTATGTTCCATGTTAACCTCTTGGTTTTGCCTGTTCTTCACTTTTTTGTCCGTAACCAACTTCTAATGGAGGCACATGAAACACATCTACTTCATATTTCTCCCTCATTATGTTGTGGCCAGTATACATGATCTGACGATTCCTTGCCCCTCTAATGTTGTTTAGCATTTCTACTCTTCGCTCGCCAAAGAAAGCATCCTTGTGCCGCAAGAGTGTGGCCTTGTCATGGTTGATCAAGAGGTGGCTGGAGACGGTCACGACGGTGGGGGTGTCGATCACATCGACGAGGCTGTCGGTGCAGGACTCCAGCGAGAAGCGGAGTAGATGACGCTCATGATGACATGTCGTCGCCTTCCGACATTTGGCAGTCCTTCACCTGTCGCCATGCAGACATGCCTGGGTTGCGTATGGTGATGCGCCGCTCTGGCGGTCGCCGCGGCCGTCCAATGTCTTGTGCGAGCTTACGTCGAGCACTTGCTTGAGTCAGATCATCATGTTGCGGTCGAAGACGATCGTAGCTAGCAAGACAGAAATGAAAACGACGGCGGTGGCAACTCCATTTTTTAATTTCGTTAATGCGGTGTGCTTTTCAGTTTTTTTTCTAAAAAAATAGGTGGCACGTCCATGCGTTGGTACTCATCTTGATTGCTTTCTATGTATTACCAATTGTTGTCTCCTAATTGATCCTGATGATCGGTCATCCCTTTATTGTAGCGATTTGATGATTAATACTTTTTGTTTATGTTTAGTTCCTTATTTAGCAGTTCCTTATTCAACTGCATAGGGTTGTTTCGTCTTCCCCGCACACCCCTACCGTTGATGTACCGAGCTGATGCCACAGACGCCTCTGCTGACCCATTGTACCGAGCGCTGGCATACCATTTGTGATGCGGGTGTTTTGCAGCCTCTTGTGATCCTCCTCGGACAAGTAAACATGAAAACATCACCCGGCTTGCAGCAGGATACATATGCATGAACTCATTATAGCCACGCACATGCACATCAAGATGCATCTAACATAACATGTGGTTCGATTGGCATGCAGGGGCGTCGTACTCCTAATCATCCTTATCCTGGTCCTGCACAACCTATGCATACAAATCACTTTAAGATCATACACTATTATCTTTTTTTTGTGTGAAGAAAGATCATACTCAATTTAATTTGCTGAGTGTATGGCTTTACGCATGGTATCCCATTAATTAACTGATCCCTACGCGAACAATGGATATGCTTCAAGCGCCCCAGATGGTGTTCCCTACATCATGCACTTGAACTCGCCGAAGTCGACGCCGTCGCCGTCACGGTCGACGTTGCAGATCATCTTGCACACGGTGGCATGGTTGCTGCCCTGGGAGAGTCCCAGCTTCTTGAGCACCTCTTGGAGCTCGGCGGCTAAAATGAACCTACCGACATATGTCCATGTCGAACACCTTGAATGTCTCCCTCATCTCCTCCCCATCCCATCGCCAGCGGCCGCCTTGCCGTCCTAGGTCACGTCATCCAGCGCATCGTCAAGGGCGTGGTGGAGGAATGCGGAGTCCTCGAACCAGAGACCTACCATGCCCTCGTGGACATACACACCCATGGTGGTGGTCAGGCAGTGTGGCCCGCGATGAGGCTGAGCGAATTGAGCGCCATCACCATCTTGTCCATCGTGATCTCTCTGTCGCTGTTGTTGTCAAACAGATCAAACACACGCCGGAGACGGACTGTGTTCATGCCGCAGTTGCAGAGTTGGAATGACGACGTAGCGGCACCAGCACCAGCATCACCACTGCATGTGGGGAGCGACAGGTTTACAGCCGCCGCGACTCTCTGCTTCGTGTGTCCGTATGCACGGTACCTCTTTAAAAGTATATGAGGAAACTATCCGTGATTGAGGTGATATATCTGATGCCTAATACATGATTTTTCTAAATGAGGTGATATTTGTTAGGCAAAATAAGGAAATAGTTGGCTTGATTGACGTGACACATTTTGATGAAAATAAGGAAATTTAGGTATATTAATTTATTTTCTGATGATAGCCTTCCAAATTTAGAAAAGATTGATTGGAAATATATCATTAGCTTTCCTTTTACTCAGGATTTCCCACGTTCAAATATAGGCAAAGATATCCGACGGTGGGCGTGAATCAAATGTTAACTGAAGATGTTGAATGGCCATGATTTTTTCAATGTTTGATGTCAAAGTGCACACCATCCCCAACTCCAATATAATAGTAAAGATTTCCCACGTTCAAATATAGGCAAAGATATCCGACGGTGGGCGTGAATCAAATGTTAACTGAAGATGTTGAATGGCCATGATTTTTTCAATGTTTGATGTCAAAGTGCACACCATTCCCAACTCCAATATAATAGTAAAGATAGTAAAGATGTAAAATTATTTGCTGCAACAAACAGACTGTCATGATTTTTTGTTGTTGAGAAAAACAGACTGTCATGATGACGTGAGAACAATCACATGGTCATTAGTGGAAACAACCTAAACCGGAATAAGAATTATTTGAAATTCAAGAATACAGTGAGCTTAAGATACAAGCCGAAAGCTTTCTAAAGAGATGAAACCGAAGAAAGCAATACCATGTCATCTTGCAAGGAAGGATATAAGATTGTGGTGACAGAGTTTGTACAACATCGATGCCAAATAATTATGACGTGACACGCACTATCCTAGATGACATAACAATGTGTATAGCAACAAAATAATTTAAGAGTGAAAATGGTGGTTTTTTGTTTCTTAAAAATCATCAGCTTAGCATGTACATGTATCTAGATAAAATTGAACAATTTTTTTAAAGACGGAGGGAGCAGTAAATTTTATCCTACAAAATCCAAAAGTTGCCTTAAAAGAAGTGCTCGCGAGGCTATGATTTTCTTGAAATGCAGTAGATTTTGCCATACAAATTCCAAAAGTTACATTAAAAAGAAGTGCTCGCGAAGCTGTGGTTTTCTTGAAATTCGCTCTTATCTTATCTTGAACCTCTGAAAACTTACCTTCGTCTCCACTCCGCCGCCCGTACGACGTAGGCATCTCGTGCTCCGGCCAACCCAAAGGTCCAATCCACCGCTGACGCCTCCCGCCGGTCCACGCGCGTCGCCGCCGGTCACGCCGGTTCTATCTCATCGCGTACCTCTGCTTTCTCCACCCCCGCAATCTTAATTTGGGGATCTAAGGAGGGAGAAGTAGGGAGCAGGAGATAGTATTGGATGGAGGATTAAATTTGGGGTTAACTGCTTGTGATTACTTAGACTCAAACTGATTAGCCTCCACGGAGTTTTGCTTCTTATCTTTTCCTACTATACTCTGCGAATCAATCAGCAATATTCGCTTGCTGTGCACTGCAGATTACAGCATGCTTTCCTTGAGATACGGAACGCCTGCATTTGGTCTAGTGTTGGAGAGAGCCGCCGACGCGCATTTTCGAAAGTTCAACTCTGTAGTGGTGAGCTCCATTTGCCTCTGTACCATGTTTGCTTCCTGAAAATTTGGTGGTACTGGTGCTAATCCTGATTACAACCTTGTGGCTGGAGCACAGGTATGTGGTGCCAGGGGTCCGAGACCAAGGTATCCTAGAGTGTGGAAAACAGATAAGAGGATCGGAACCGTTTCCAAGTCGCAGAAGCTTGTCAAATGTGTAAGGTTCTTGTACATTCAACTGTTGCGATTGTAATTAGAGTCTTTACTCTGTATACATTCATTTGTTGCTCAGATGTGTAAGGTTCTTGTACATTCCGCTATTCCACTGTTGCTCGTTTCTGCTAAGACGCTAGATTACCTCGAAGCTGCATCCTGCACATACACAACTGTTCTCTACCGCAGCTCTCTGATGGAACTCCACATAATTCAGTGCATGTAGTCATTTCGAATTAAATTTTGAGTGCACATCTTATTCCAAAAAAATAGCTTCTGTCCAACAGAAATTATATGTTCTTTATAGTTTTTGCACCAAGCGTTATGTCCAGTGTTCTGTTTATTTTGCAGGTACAATTTGATTTTTGTTGAGTGGTTTCAAGTCCCTAAGTCTTTTGTCTTCTCCTGCAGGTTAAAGATTTATCTAATGTAAAGGAGGAAGTCTATGGTGCTCTTGATTCATTTGTTGCATGGGAACTGGAGTTTCCCTTGATAGCGGTAAAGAAGGCACTGCATACGCTTGAGGAGGAAAAGGAATGGAAAAGAATAATTCAGGTATTCAATGGGAGTTCATAATTTTTGGAGTGATGCATTGATTATTTTGTCTGATATGTTTTGAACATGTATTTCTAATGAAATTGTTGCTGAATATTGTTTATCTACCAAAGGAAGTTAAATCTTGAATATGTAGAATTAGCTCCTCCCCTTTAAGAGTATTCCGTTTTCGGTATCAATAAAACAATTGTGTGACCACCGATCTAGGTTATCAAGTGGATGTTCAATAAAGGTCAAGGAAAAACCATGGGAAGCTATCAGACTTTATTAACTGCCTTAATTGAGGATGGACGAGTTGATGAAGCAGAGGAGCTATTTGGAAAGATATTTTCGAGATACATGGAGGGTCTACCTCGTATTTTTTTCATGAAGATGATCTCCTTGTATTACAGTTCGGGGTCATATCAGAAGATGTTTGAGGTAGGAAAACTAAGTATACTATTTTTATTTTCAGTGTGCAAATCTTATAGGTGTTGATTTTGCACAATTTGGTCCTACTTGCATTGAGGGACAATAACTGTACTGCTGAAAACTGTCTACATACTTTTTCGTGAAAATGCAAAAGGCTTGTGTTTTGATGCATTGATAGAAAAGAGGGATTTTACATATTTACAAGCTCAGGACGAGGCAACACCGCACCATAGAACTTAACCCACTAGATCTATGTGACGGCGGGGATCAAGGCATTTAAGCCGGTCGCGCCTGCGGTAGCCCAAGATCGAGCCTTGGATTGAATCGTATCAAGGAGACTACGTGTTAGGAGTCGCATTGTCGAAGTTGACCGAGTTGCGATGCTTCCAAATCCACCACGCCGTGAGCATGACAAGCGACAGAGTTCCCTTGCGCAGAGCACGGTGGTTAGATTGAATAGCCATCGTCCACAGTTCGACGAAATCTGTCTACATACTTAGCTGACACATAGTAGGATGTGAATCGATATTGCTTTTATTTTCCACCTAACTGTTTGCTGGTTTTAAAATATTTGGAGTTTGAGTTGGTTGTATTCTACATGGTATTGACCTTCTACTGAATGTCATCGACACACTTTTTTTTTCTGATAGAAAAGCTATGCTTGAAAAAAACATAGGTAAAGAAATGATGCTTGCCCCAATGGTTGTTTCCTTTCTAACCATTTCATGTATCTGCTGAAACTCATCCAGGTTTTTGCTGATATGGAAGAGCTGGGTGTTCGACCTGACCGTTCAATTGTCAAGATGCTCAGTGTGGTATTTAAGAAGCTAGATATGTTGGACAAATACGAAAAGTTAAATAGGAAATATCCACCTCCAAAATTTGAATACCGATACATCAAAGGCAAGCGCATAAGGATAACTGTTTACCCGGATGATATAAATGAAGAGATGACGCAGAGAAACTCTGACACAGATGAATTGGAAGAGGCAGAAGGCATAAACCGTGACAATGAACTGGAAGAAATGGCAAGCACAGGCCTGGACCGGAATGTGTTAGGAGATACAGCTTGCAGAGACCTTGAATTTGTGTAACTCGGAGGATTTAGTTAATTGCTTCAGAAAGATTTTTTCGTAGCCAATCGTGTTAGCTAATCGTGTTTGATGTGATGCAGATAGAGTTGATACAGCAAGATGTGTTGTGAAGGGAGAGACGCCCATTTTAGATAGACAGCAAGGCTTCACAATGTGGTGCTACATACATGCATCAGTGTGCGATGTTACTGAATCTTGTTTTTTTTTTTGAAATCATGTTACTGAATCTTGTTATTGAACCAGATGGGTTGAAATCCTTTTTCGTGAAAACATAAGAGCATCTCCAGTCGCGTCCCCAAAGCGCGCCGGATTGAGTGTTTGGGGGACGTGTTTCGTTCGTGCCGCGTTTGGAGGACGTCGCTCTCCAGCCGTGTTTGGGGGACGTTGCTCCCCAGCCGCTGCCTCCAAACATTAAAATACTCTTTTTTTGTTTTTTTGCATTTTTATTTAATAAAGAGAAGTAATATTCCACAAACTAATACATAATGGGAACGTGGTTTACACGAGACATAATTTGGAACATGGTTTTCCACAAACTAATACATAGTTTGAACCATGGTTGACACATATGTAAAATATTGCAAAAAAAACTAAACCTAACTAGGCCGTGCATCGAAGGTTTCGTGTGTTCGCTGCCAAGAAAGAACACTCGAGGGCACACCCAGTCACCCAAACTGGAAAATCCAGCTGGTGATGGTGCCCCTGTTGGTTCTTGCAAAGAAGAATAGAAACCTCCGTGCACGTATTCGCTGCGAAGAAACAACACTCTTCATCAATCGTCCTCCTCGTCTGTGATGTCGCCGTGGTAGTCCCGGCGGCAGCGCGTCTCGTCGAAGACCTTGACGCTCATGTCCCTGTCGCCAAAGTAGGAGAACAGGAGGATGAAGCCGGCTTCGAGGCTGTGGTGGCGCGCGAACTTCTCCCAGCCGATGTGGAGGTACATCTTGCCGCGCGCGTCGTAGATCACGTCCACGATCCACCGGTAGTAGCCGCACGAATCCTCCCGCAGATGAAGCGTGCCCGGGCGGTCGTCGCTGGCGACGTAGTCGGCGAAGAAGTCCGGCAGCCTTTGGATGCCGCGTGGGTCGCCCTTGAGGACGAGGACAAACTTGAACAGCACGGGCCCCTCCACGTCCATCTCCGACGATGAAGACGACGGCGTGGCAGGCGACGGCGAGCGTGCAGCTTTGCCGTGGCCACGACCACGACCACGACCGCGAGCTCGGCCTCCGCCTCTCCCAGCCATGGCATCGACTCTTGTTGAGATGGTGGCGGCTAGGGTTGGGGAGAGAGGCGCTAGGCTTGTGTCTGTGAGAGGGACGATGAGAGGCGGACCTTTTTATAGGCTGGAGGGAGGCGGGGGAGCGGTGGCGCACATTAACGCCGGCACGCAGAGCTAGGCGCGACGAGACGCTTCGCTGCGCCTCTACGGGAACTGCACCGTCGCTGCGCGCCAATAACTTCCGTCGTGAGGTAGGCGACGGTTAGGTTAAAACTTATTGTGCCGCTGACGGGTCGGCCCCGCCACTCACTACGAGAAAAGTTGCCATGGCCAACGAAGTTGAAGTCGCGTCATGGTTGGTGATGCACCATGACCGACGATTTTTGGTCTCTCCGTGGTGCATGTCAAAACTTTTTTTTTCTCGTTTTTGAGGCCACCTAGCCCGACGAAAGCGTCCAAAACGTCGCGTATGGTGGCTCGGGGCGTGGTTCATCATGAATTCTCGGGTGCGCCGGCCGAGTCAACGCAAATCCGCACCGCCCAGGGATGTAGGGCCCAGATGGCAGCCTCTCTAGGATTGTTTTTTTCTCGATCACGCCATCTCGTTCAACGCTCTCCGTCGAGTCATTTACGATGCAGGATCATGGGTCCCGTATGTCATCCTCTATGAACCAAAATTCTTTCTTTTCTTGGATTTTTTCTGACCCCATGATTTCTGGCTACTTCTTTTTTCTTTTGATCCCGTACCGCCTTGGAAACGTTGAGACTACTGCAGCAAAATGGGACCCGCACGTCATCCTCTATGTGCAATCAAGTTTCTTTTCTTGAAGTTATTTTTGGCACCTGATATTTGGTCACTTGCCTTTTTTCTTTCGATCCCATGCCGCCTCTCTAACGTTGATACCGCTGCTGCTAAATGGGACCCACATGTCATCCTCTATGCGCAATCAAGTTACTTTTCTTGGAGTTTTTTTTGGCACCTGATATTTGGTCACTTGCATTTTACTTTCGATCCCGTGCCGCCTCTCAAACGGTGAGGAACCTGGTGCTAAATGGGACATGCATGTCATCCTCTATGGACAATCAAGTTTCTTTTCTTGGAATTTTTTTCACCCTCAGATTTTTGGCTTTTTTCTTTTTTCTTTCGATCCCCTGCCGCCCCTGAAACGTTGAGACCGATGCTGCTGAATGGGACCCGCATGTCATCCTCTATGTACAATTAACTATCTTTTTTTGGAGTTTTTTTTACCCCCTAATTTCGGGCTACTTTATTTTTCTTTTGATTTCAAGCCGCATTTGAAACGTTGGGACCGCTACTGCAAAATGGGACCCGCATGTCATCCTCTATGTACTATAAAAGTATATTTTCTTGGAGATTTTTCACCCTCTGATTTTTGGCTATTTCCTTTTTCTTTTTTATCCCTTGCCGCCTTGAAAACGTTGAGTAAGCTGCTGATTAATGGGACCCGCATGTCACCTCTATGTACAATCAACTTTCTTTTCTTGGAGTTTTTTTTTTGACCCCTAATTTCTGGCTACTTTCTTTTGATCTCAAGCCGCATTTGAAACGTTGAGACCGCTGCTGCAAAATGGGACCCGCATGTCATCCTCTATGTACAATAAAGTTTCTTTTCTTGGATTATTTTTGGCTCCTGATATTTGGTCACTTGCCTTTTTCTTTCGATCTCATGCCGCATTTGAATCGTTGAGCAAGATAATAGCTCATGGGTCCCGCATGTCATCCTCTGTGAACAATAAAAGTTTCATTTGTTGGATTTATTTTTTACCCCTAATTTCTGGCTATTTGCATTTTTCTTTTGATCCTCTGCCCCCTTTGAAACGATGAGGACGCTGCTGGCAGGTCGGTCCCACATGTCATCCTCTATGAACAATAAAAGTTTTCTTTGATGGATATATTTTTGACCCCTAATTAATTTCTGGCTATTTCCTTTTTTCTTTTGATCCCCTGCCGCCTTGGAATCGTTGAGGACGCTGCTGCCTCATGGGTCCCGCATGTCATCCTCTCGGAACGGTAAATGTTTCTTTTCTTGGATTTTGTTTACCAACTGATTTTTGGCTTATTTTTTCTTTCGATCTCCTGCCGCCTTTAAAACGTTGAGGACGCTCCTGACTCACGGTCCCACATGTCAGCCTCTATAAACAATAAACGTTGAGGATGCTGCTGCCTCATGGGTCCCACATGTCATCTTCTCATACAGAGATAGATAGATTGTTTCGTTTTTACATTTTTCGAACTTTTTATTTCCCTTTATAATACCCAGTTGATTTTCAGGTCAAAACCTCGAAAAACAACGTTATGTATGGCATCATTTTCACCCTAAATTTCAAATTTTGTGAAACTTTTTAGGTATTCCTTGTTGTTATAGGTATGACATCATGTATGCCAAACTTGGTTATGTCTCACTGAAACTAGCTTTTGTAACAAGTTAGGTTTTTTCGACATTCTCTAAATGACCTCAAAAATCATACAGATGATCTTCTATACAAATTAGGTAGATTGTTTCGTTTTTACATATTTTTGAACTTTTATTTCCCTTTATAATACCAAGTTGATTTTCAGGTCAAAACCTTGAAAGTTAACCTAAGTAGATGGTGAACCCTCCCAAACATCAAATACAGAGATAGATAGATTGTTTCGTTTATCATTTTTAGCGTGAAAAGTAATGGCTACAAGAAATCGGTGATGGTTTATCATTTTTAGCCTGAAAAGTACTCCCTCCGATCTCTTCTAATTGACTCGGATTCAGTACAAGTTTATACTAAATCTGAGTCAATTAAATAAGACCAAACGGATGGCTACAACAAATCGGTGATGGTTTATCATTTTTTGCGTGAAAATTAATGGCTACAACAAAGCGGTGATGGTTTATCATTTTTTGCGTGAATAGTAATGGCTACAACAAATGGGTAATGGTTTATAATTTTTTGCGTGAAAAGTAATGCCTAAAAGAGTTTATAATTTTTAGCGCGTGAAAAATAATACAGAAAACCAAACTTGCTGAATCCGGTGGCAAACTGGTTATTTAGCATACATAGAGGGTGGAAGTTAGCCGCCGACAGAGAGAGAGGGTGGTGGCCCGACCAGAGAGAGAGAGGGGGGTTATCCTGCCCGTTAGATCATACGATCAACGGTCGGCGGGCACGATCCGCGCGACATGGGCTAGACCAATCAGGGCAAGGTTGGGCAAAACTGAGTAGTATCAAGAAAACAAGGGCACGTGAGTAGTAAACAGACTAAGGGATTCAAATATGAGATTTAAAAATTGGAAAATGCGTGTTTTGTACAATGAAACCCATCTTGGCCTACTTCAAACTATTTGCAATACAAATATACATGGGTGTGAAAATTGTGGCCGCATTCAGACAAAGCATGTTTTGGGGAAAGTTGTTTTGGGAAGGGCTTATTGTGGAAAGCCATGCACCTTCATAGCTACTAGGTGATTTGAGAAGTGCCAATTTGTGGTAACTTATTTATCTTTGATTGTTATGGTTCCCAACGTGGCAGATCGCGTAAGAAGACTCCATGAGTAAGTGCCACTATGGTTTTATCTTTTTAGGAATTTTTTGCACATTAAATAACTCATTTAACTAGCTTAATCCTATTTGTTGACTCTCTGTTGACCAGCCACTTGAGGGTAAAACTGAGTATATTGCACTAGCCAGTATTAGCACTCAAGAGGAAAACTGAGCACACAAAAAATACTAGTATAAGAGTCGAGGGTATACCTGAGTATATCTAAATTTCCAAGGTTAGACTCGAGGATGCGTGTTGCGGTACAGAAGTGGAATACGTGCAATTGTTGATGCGTAGACGCGGGTCGCGGTGCAGAAGTCGAAGACGTGCAATCGTGGACGCTTGTCGCGGTGCAGAAGTCCAAGACGCGCAGACGTGCAATAATGGACGCGTAGGACGCGGGTCGCATTAACGACCCCTCGCCTTTATAGATGCCTCTCCCTGTTCGCCTCCTTGCACTATCTCTGTCACTCTCACTCCCTCACACAACACCGCCTCTCACGTCCCATCATCTTCTCCAAATCAAAAAACCCTCTCCCTCTCCTCGGCCGACGATGGACGAGGAGAATGCGAATCCCATCGTCCTCGACGCCATCGACTCCAAGCGCGGCGCCTCCCTCTTCGACGCCGTCCCCTCTACGGCCGTCGCCACCGCCGGTGCATTGGCGGCTCCCGCCGGTGCATCAGAGGCTGCCGCCGGTGGCGGTCAGATCCCGCCGGAATGGAACCCCTATGAGGAGGTGTCGTACATCTCGCCGTCGAACCCCTACGACACCTGCATGGACGACCCTTGGAACGAGGTAACTACGGTTTGCTCCCTTTTTGTTCCCCATTCCTTTTCAACCCTATTTTTGTTGGTTCCCTAGTAACTATTAGTGTCGACCTGTAGGTAGGATGAGTATTGGATTAATATTTGCGGCGATTTTATTCCATTTTTTGATCCCTTCTTGATTTTGTTTAAGATTTGGGGTTCGGCCATTCGGTTAATTTATGCAAGTAATAATGGGATATCAATCAGTTAATTTATGCAAGTAATCATGGGATCTCAATCAGCTATTTTATGCACGAATCAAAAGATATCAATCGTTTAATTTTGAAAATAATCTGGAATGTGTTCAAATTTAGATCTCTTTGCCTATGATGAATCGTTGGGCACAAATTTATACAGGGCGGGTTCAGCGGACCATTGTTGTGTATAAATCTGTTGTGCATGAGCTTTTGTTCGCTAACCCCGTCCCTGTAGATATATAATCGTGTCCACTCTAACTGAGGCTGCCTCTGTTTTTCCTAAATTTGTTATCATGCACGTTACGTCATCGTTGCAACTCATTCACTCATAGTTTCCGTTTGATATGGATCAGGTGTCTGGCAGCGATGTCGGCAGCGACGAGGAGGATCAGCACACCAAGGCTCGACAGGTGCTGCGGAGGCTGCAGGTCGGCTAGTACACCTCCTACTTCGCCAAAGGTGTCTACAGGTGCTCCTTCTGCACTAGGAGACTCGGCGGCACCGACTTCAACTGCCTCCTCACACATGCCGAGGACATCGGAAGGACCTTCCCCAAGGTCGGTGCGACAGTGAACGTCTACTCCTTCCGCACCAAGCACAAGGCGCTCGGCATTCACCTCCGCAACTTGCAGCGGGTGGAGATCGCCGTCGGGCGCATGCCTCCGATCAAGCCCAAGGTGCCCAAGATCAAGGGACAGGGGAGCAAGAACTGGAGGAAGAGCCAGATGGGGTAGGTGGAGTCCAGGACGTGTGCTGCTGCTGCAAAGCAGCTTTTATTTTGTTATTAGGGATCCCTTGTTGTTGTGTTGTTAGTGTGTTAGTGTTGTGAAGAACCTCGAACCTGTTATTATGTTGGCTGTTGTATGCAGCTTATATCTAGGGGTCCCCATTATCTATCCCTATTCTACTGGCGCTACTTTATTTTCTCGATTTACTATGCCGGTGTGAATTTATCGTACATTAGCATCAAGATTTGCTTCCAGATTTAACTAGATACATATGGACCAGAGGGGGTACTAGATTTGCTGTCATATTGGGCAAAAAACGAGGGCCAAAAGGCACAAATAATTGAAGAAAGGCAGAAATGCAAGCTTCTCTAGATTTGATACTAATTTGGTGAAAAAAGACGAGAGAGAAAGAGGGGAAAAAGGTGCTCTTAAAAATGTCAATTTGGGCCGAGAGAGACAGAACCCAACTCCTGCTCACGTACAACCAAACACGATCTCGTCCTGTCCCACGCGGTCCCTTTCTACCAGCCCCACGCGACGCGGCCCCACATGACACGGCCCCACACGTCAGCACGGAACGGTCAACTAAACATGAATCCTCCCGTCCGAGCTTCTTCTGCGGGTTTCAGATAAGGGCTTGGGGAAAACTGAGGAAAAACTAAGTAGCTGGGAAAAACTGAGTACAACTAAGGACCTGAGGGCACAAAAATGGAAAGCCCTATTATGTAGGCCCACCAAGCTCTGGCATGCGGGGCCACGCATCGAGAATTGACACATCGGCCTGATGGGAATGGCACCTGGGACCCATGTAAGACCAACAAAGTGTGTAGGCCCAGCAAGCTCTGGCACGCAGTCCCACAAATCTCTGACGTACAGGCCCACCAGGGACCCGCGTAGGCCCGACATATTATGTAGGCCCACCAAGCTCTGACCTGCGGGGCCATGCGTCCAGAATTGACGGTAGGCAGACACTTATGCTCGCACGTGCGCAAAAAAATTTGGCATGGCAACTGACATGTGGAGCCCATGTTGGTGGTACTGACAGGTCTGGTCCACTTCGCATGCCTGGAGGCTGTCAGAACGGGTGGCCCCACGCAGGAGGGTCGTGTCGGTACCTGACATGCGGGTCCGAGTGTTGCAGGCCAGGTACATGTGTGCAGACAGTGGTTGTCTCCCCTTACAAATATGGGTCCTAGTGCTGCAGGCCTTGGACTGTTGTGCGGGCAGACAGAAAAGTACGTGAACAGAAGCATGCAGAGTGTGGGTCAGGTGTGTCCACCGGCCCGAAGCCTAGTTCTTGTGACGATCCCCCTGCTGACTTCGCAGTTCGGGCCGCCCACCTCGATCCCGCGACGCTCATTTCTGCAGAATCGTTGACGTCTAGAGCTCGCCCGTCACTATTTTTTGCGGCCGAGCGGCCCAAAACGCCACTTGTGACGCGAAAACACGCCACCATCACAGAAAAAGACATCCGCTGACGGATTTCTCAAACGGCAGCCCCAGACCGTCATTGAAGCCCCAATTGTTTGTAGTGATATTTGATATTCAAACATTATGTCAAATTTCTTAAGGCTATACTCTGTTGATTCTTCATTCAAGATTGCTTGGAGTTTTTCCTTTTCTTGAGGAGTATAAGAGAGATGTGTTGCATCATCTCTATGTTAGAACGGAATATCCATATGAATTCTTATCAAACACGTGTTTAAATTCCACCAATATTATGTCATTCATGGATTGTTAGTGTCTGTTACAACTTAAAAGGAGAGTAGACAAGTGAACCCATGAACCCTGATCCATTTTAAATCATTAGAAACACCTTCCCAACACCACTACCATACTTTATAATTATTGTTATTATTTAATCCGAAAATACCAAAAATACTTTCTCCACATACACACACAAGCACACAAAACAAAAATACCATTAGCCTTTATTTGCTTTTATTTAGTTTGGTTAGGTTGTTTACTTTACTTTACTTTATCCTTATATTTCCTATTACTAATACGAAATCTAGTAATTGACAACCACACGGTGGAGTTGGGGACACAAGGCAAGAACTTTATTTTGCAGGTTGCTAGAAGAGGAGAGACAGAATTCAGCTTCTAAGCCAATTCTCCGAGAGTTTGCTACAACACTCTGCACTTGGAGTCCCAACGAGTTGGTACACATAGAATTGTTGCCATCAGTAGCCCATAGTGACCCAATGTGACAATGAGGCTAAAACCCAGGAAGCAAAAGGTGGGCAAAGCGTGGCGGTCAAAGAGTAGGGATAAGGCACGGAGTACGATCACATGTCTACTACTTAAGTTACCTAGCTAGATCCTAGTGCAAGGAATCATAGGTCGATATGGTATCCCCTTCGAGTATAAAAGGATGGTTAAGGCCAAAGAGAGGGGGGCGTTATTGGAAAAGGGTTCTGAGAAGCAAAAGGTGCGCAAAGTGTGGCGGTCAAAGAGTAGGGATAAGGCAAGGAGTACGATCACGTGTCTACTGCTTGAGTCACCTAGCTAGATCCTAGTGCAAGTAATAGGAGAATCATAGTCCGATGTGGTATCCCTTTTGAGTATAAAAGGACGGTCAAGGCCAAGGAGAGAGGGGGCGTTATTGGAAAAGGGTTCTGGGAGGCAGAAGGGGGAGAGAGCAGGATCTAGTGTGCGTTGTATATCTCTTGTTTAGAACTCCAGCAAGAGCGAAATTTCCATGTAATCTTCTAGTTCATCCCAAATTAGGGCAATGCAATTCAGATAGATAGGAGTAGGTTTGTTAGCCTCCAAGCGGCCCGAACCTGGGTAAAATATTTTATGTTTTTGCAGTGTGATGGTGATCGAGAGCATACTATCCGTCGCTCTCCGAATCTCTAAGCGGGGGTGTCCACACCTCTGATGTCTGAGTTTCCGCACTCGACATTTGGTGCGCGAGGTAGGGGGCTAGGACGCAGTGGTTCTAGATCCAAACATCACCGTCGTCTTTGTCTTTAGTGGAGAACAAGGAAGAGATGGCAGGGGGAAACTCGTGATCTCGCAACGATGAAGCGGGCGGTGATCAGAGCGAGAACCCATTTGTATGGGTTCGTGTAAAGTGTTCTTTCCTAGATCGTCGGACCTCGCTTCGTGAAGGAAAGGAGTGGAGCCCCTCTCCACAGACCCTCCAAGCCTAGCATAGTTGATCTGCAGGAACCCGTGGGGCTGAGCATCGTCTGCGGTGGCGCTAGATGTGGGGTTCCACCCGTCTGTCGCCTGGCCGCTTGGGTAGGAAGAGGCCCTCATAGCTGCGTACGACATGCCACAATTTCTCCCTACGGGTGATGTGCAGCGCGTAAATGCATGGAAAGCACAGGTATAGATCATGCAATTCATCAAGTGCCTACCCCACAATGCCCCATCACCTTCCTAGATACGGCCACAATACCAAACCACCCAAACAGTCCACCAACCGAAGCACGAGGAGAGGAAACAGGACAAAGTGCACTCGTGTTAGCATAAAAACTAATCCTGAGCTACCACCAAAAGGCTACGCAGCACCAAACCGTACAACACATAAGAAGCAAACCAGAAAAGGAGTGTATATGTTGCACTATCTTCAATCCTCGGCCGATCCAAAAAAAAAAATACTCAAAATTATAAGAAAAATACGATCTCTTCATCTTTTAGAATTCTATGTAATGTAATATATAGTAATAACAGTATATGACTTGATGTATTTACAAATCAGAACCAGTAAAATTATTAGAATGCTATAATTATTCAAACTATTACATAAATGGATTAAATGTCAACAATATAAGCAAAGTGATGGCATACTTGTTTTAACTTGTGTGTACTTCATTCTTACAATCCTTGAGCAAAGGAATATCATTCGGTGCGGGACTAAGATCCGCTTGGTAGCTTGTCTTCTGATTATATGGTGCAGACTGTTCAAGAATTTGGTTGAGACGTTGTTCTACTTGTTTCATATCCAGACGTTCTTCTATATTAGGTTTTAGACACTCTACGGCAACCTTGCTAGTCATTTCTAGAAGCTTAATATCCGCCTCGCTTGTAATAGCCGTATCAACAAAGTTTCTTGCTTCATTATTAAGAGAAGCTTGAACAAAGTTTGCAACATACCTCCTTTGATCGTCGTATACCGCGGGTCTCCTTGTGATAAGCTCAATCAGAATAACTCCAAAGCTATACACATCGCTCTTCTGTGTAATAACCCCCTCTTCCATATATATTGGATCTATGTAACTTAAGTCTCCAATGACATGGTCAGTCTTTTCTTCTTTTCCCCTAGCGAGCAGCCTTGTGGTCCCAAAGTCTAAAACCTTTGGGGTGAAATTCTGATCTAGGAGAATATTGGCAGATTTAACATCACCATGACGAATTGTACTCTCAACTGCTGAATGCATGTATGTTAGCCCCTCGGCTGACCCAATAGCAATTCCAAGACGTGTATCTACTGATATGATATCTATACGCTTCAATCCAAATAGAACATCATATAGACTCCCTCTCGCTGCATATTCATACACCAACATTGGAGCCTTTACCTCTAAGCAACAACCTAGGAGCCTGACAATATTTTTGTGCCTCATTTCAGACTGGATTATAACCTCATCGGTGAATTCCTTCTTCATGTGCTTGTCAATTTTGATGGAAATCTTTATAGCCACTTGTTGTTTATCTTCCAGAATCCCCATATAAACCTTGCCAAAGTGGCCCTCTCCAATGACATGTTTGTAGTTATTTGTTATTTGTTTTAGTTGTTTCCTCCTGTAGATCCTTATATTCTTCACACCTTTCAGTACCGGGCCACCATTTTGTTCATAGAACCTCTTTAATTTTAGGAGTTGGCGAGACATAACCATGAGCACACATGCAACAACAAAGGCTGCAAGGCCTGTAAAAGTGCATAATAATGAAGATTATAACAGCAAAATTCATACAATGATATCGGATATAAATATTTATATAGTTACTAGCATTGTATTCACTTAAGTAAACAATAGAAGTATTAGATCATAAGAGCGGTATCAATTAAATGTAATGAAGTGGGTAAACTATTACTATTGTCAATTGATATTGTACAAGTTATCTAAAAACAGTAGCCCAAAGATAAAAACAAGAAGGGGTGGATGAGGAGGAAAGATTACAATGATATCCTTACTAGTATTACACCCATTACCCCTAAAGATACACCTTCTCAAGTATAAGAAATAGTTGGATCGGGGGGCGAGAAGGGGCTAGACCCCCCTCCCAATGCGTCGTCGCCCCCCTCAACCTGGTCGCAGTTCAATTAGTAGTACTTTGTAGTTTGTAGGGATTACTGATCCGGACGGCCAAATCATGCGGGTTAAGGCAGAGTTTGATCCTCTAAGGAAATCCCTCCTTTCACACAAATACTACCTCCCCCTCCTACTCCACCCTATTGTTGTTGCCCTGGAGTATTAATTAGTACCGCAAGAAAGAACAACTGGTGAGATTTTTTTTAACAGTAACCGCAGGCAAACACATGCAGGCATTGGTGGAGAATTAATCACGCCCCTCCAGCTAGCTCTTCTGCAGTTATTGCTAGAGAAAAATCAGGGAGAATGAGCGCTTTAATCTAGGAGCGTTAATACTCTGGTCTTATAATTTTAAAATATCTTAAAATTCTTCGGATATGTAATCCCAAACAGAGGCAGTAGTATTATACGATAATACAAGGTATTAATGGTCATACATACTAATTACTTAGCCTAATCTGATCCGTTCTGTATACCCACGGAAGCCCAGCGAGCAACAAATATAGCCCACATGCCAGAAAAGCCGTAGTTAAACCTGAGTGCACGTGAACCCAGGTTGAAAATGCATTTTCGAAATGTGAAAAAAATTCTGAAATAAAAATATCGGAGTACGTATGCATGTTTCATGTGTGCGTAGAAAGTTTTCGCGGAGAAATCACTTTTTTATTTTAGAATCTAAAAAAGACAAAATACGT
This sequence comes from Lolium multiflorum, assembly GCA_030979885.1. Lineage (NCBI taxonomy): Eukaryota > Viridiplantae > Streptophyta > Magnoliopsida > Poales > Poaceae > Lolium > Lolium multiflorum. The sequence continues at coordinate 9,457,349 of CM061750.1, forward strand.
CACATATATACTGCTATATAGCCCTGTAAAATTTCACTTTTTTGCCGAGGCAAAATAAAATGTTTTTTCAGAACGAAACTCATGTCCAGGGAACATGTTTGAGATCATCTTTGTAATCATTTTGTGTTTCGATTTTTGAAACATGTTTTGACATCAGAAACCCACTTTTTAAAAAAGTGGGTTCACATGTTCACAAAAGCCGGTCTCCCACCTGCCCATCTATTTGTTTCGTTGTGACTTGTGAGATAGGAAGCATATAAATTTCTTTTCGTAAGACTGCTCATAGTGGGAGTAACATAGCTAGTAACATCACACATCTCAAAGCATTTTGGTGACATGGCATACTAATAAATGAAGAAAGAGAGTGAGGTTGTAACTAGCTATGGAGCAAGTATAATAAGTCCTACTAGTCAGCTGGCTATAAGAATTAAAATAGTATATTATTGCTTAGTTGGAGGAGAGAGAGGAGGAGAGAGAAGGAGAGTAGACTCTTATGCAAGAGACAGCTCTAGCACGTGCTCCTAGTCACTTTGTGAGACTGAAAGGTGGGTCATACATTGCTAAAGTACTACATTTTTATAGCTCACTATTGTATATGTTGGCTCTAAGTTGGCTATAGATGGCATGACAATTGGCTTATAGCCAACAACTAGCTACACTATTGGAATTGCTCTTACCATAACATCACACATTTCAAGGCAAGATGAGTTTACAACACAATAAATGATACAATGCATGACATCACATATAAGTTACTACCCACTATGAAGGTAGTAACCTAGACTAGTAACATGGCATATGTTACTAGTCTAAGTTACTCCCCACTATGACCAGCCTAAACTCTCTCCCACAATCTGATCGATCTCGCTCCCGGGCGCCGCCACAGGGCGTGCGTGAGGAAAGCACTCGGGCCAGGACACGCTGCAGGCCGTTGTCATAAAAACTTGCCGATCCTGTCGTGGTGCCTCTAAGTTTCTCGAGCCTGATCAACGCATGCGCTTAGAGCATCTCCAGTCGCGTCCCCCAAACCGTCCCCCAAACCGCGCCGGATTGAGCGTTTGGGGGACGTGTTTCGTTCGTGCCGCGTTTGGGGGACGTCGCTCCCAGTCGCGTCCCCCAAATCAAATTTCGCAAATTTTAAACTTAAGCGAGATTCATCCAAACTTGCCATATATTACATAGATTCGAACAAAATTTGACTAAATTTAAACTAAACCTAATCTAGAAGTACTTGCGGCGGCCGGAGGCGTCATAGTACTGGTGGAAGTTGTACATGTCGTCAGTGACGACCTCCTGCTTGACGCGCTCCTCGACGGGCTCGTCCTTCACCAAGCCGCTTGGTCCTGCCTCGCCGTCGTCGGTGAGGTCCACCAGCACGCGCATGGACATGGCGATCGCCGCGTCGAGGTCGCCCTCCAGGCGTCCTTGTCGTTCATGGACGCCAAGAACGCCGCCCGCAGCCCCGGGCAGTCCTCGGGGTCGTCGCTGCCGGCGATGAGCCGCGCTGCCGTCGTACTCCGCCAGCCGCCGTCGCGACGTTTCTCCGGCCTCCTTCACCTCCGGCGGATGAGGAGGGCGCCACCGTGCCTCCCTTGCGACGCGCGGCTGCGCCACGCCTCGTGTTGACGGGTGTCGCCGGCTCCTCCTTGACCTCCCGTTTAGGGACGGTGTAGGGCGCCGACCGGTACGACGAGGACGACATCGATCGCGCCGGTCCTGAGGAAGAAGAGTGCGAGGAGGACGAGTACGTCGTCCTCCTCGGCTGCCATTGAGGAGACGGCGGCGGTGACGACGGCATCTCCAACCTTGGAGCGCCGTTGCGGATGCCGCGGATGACGTTCTTGAGGGTGCGCCCCGGAACGCCCCACAGGGCGCGGCCGTCCTTGTTCCAGCTGTTGGGGCCGACGAGGTTGTCGGTGCGTACATCTCGACGTCGTACTTCGCCTTGAAGTACGTCGTCCACCAGGCGTCGTTGTTGTCGGCCGCCCACGTCGGATCCAACCGCTCCTCGACGGTGAGTTGAGCCCGACGGGCCTTGATGGCGTCCGTCCATTGGTCCGTGTGCGGCTTCGGCGGCGGCGGAACGCCAATGCCGTTCACGGCCATCTTCCAGCCGCCGTTGCTTGGCAGCTGCATGTCCGGCGGACTGGATACCGGGCCTTGTACAGCGCCCACGCCACCTGCACGGTGAGGCTGCCGCGGCCGGCCGCACGATCTTGCGGAGGACGAGCTCGACATTTTTGGAGCGGCGAGGAGAAGATCTGGGAGGGGGGAGGCGGCGGCGACGAGAAGGTTTATGAGCGGTGAGAGTTGCACGCAATAACGCCGGCGCGGACGGCCACGCGGCCTTCCACGACGAGACGCGTCCCTGCGTCGCCTGGGAAAACAGGACGCCATTAACGTCGCTTGACCAAAGGTAGGCGACGGGGTTTTAGCCTTCCGAGCCGACGGGTCGGGCCCGTCGGTTCGCCTCGCTTTTGTGTCCGGCGTGCCCGGAGCGTCCCCTGTGGAACGGGGACGGGCTCGGAGCGCCGGACACCGTATCGGGGCGCGCCGGACAAAAATGGGCTTTGGGAAACGCGGCTGGAACGCATTTTTTGTCGGCGCGCCCCAAATCCCTTTGGGGGACGGTTTGGGGGACGCGATTGGAGATGCTCTTAGTTTGTACAACCTCCATACGCATGCTAATACATGTGACTGGTTCTTTTTTCTGTTGGACTACGACCTAGCATTCTAGTTTTTAATTAGCATTCTAGCATGCGCTAAACAAATGGATCAATTTACTAATGAGATGTTTCTTAAAAAAAACTAGTAGCATTCTATTTCCTACATTTCTATGTCGTTGATTCAACTGAAGTGTTCATGAAAAAACACATTTCTTCAACAATATTTTTACGAAAGGAAGATAATTTGTACGATGGTCCAAAATATGAGTTGGTTGGTACTCATGTGATTACTTTTTACGGTTGTATTATACCAAAAGGTTAAGATTCATGTTCTGTTAGCCTCCAGATATATAGAAATGAAGATTTCTCACTTGAAAATTACCTAAAAATTCCAGATGAGACCTATTTACTATGTGTAGCAAGGTATGAATTTTTTTAGGTTTTCAGCCTCGTCCCCCTATGTGCAATTCCTGGCTACGCCCTGCTTTTACTTCCATGAGCTATTCCTGATATCCATGTCAATATGATGTTGTATAATTAGATAAGATGTGTCTGCCTTATTCTGGAATGAAGTTCCTTGCTTAGTAAGAGAGACAAGCATTATATCATACTCAATCATGAACATGCAAGTGGAGATTTTGGGAAATTTGAAGCAACAATTATGATGCATGAAGACATGGACAATTATACAAGAGGACACTTCATAATTCCACACATAGCTATACTACGTAGGTTCTGCAATCTGCGCCACCTTATGGTCGGGCTAGACCAATGTACATCTGGACAAGAAAATTAGGCGGTTGCCCGTCCTTGGCTGGCCGCAAACCCCTGTTCACCTCATTTTTCGATAAAGAAAAATATGAGTACCAAGGTGATACCAATTACACTTATCTTCTACAACAACATAATATGTGGAGCAAGTCAAGACATCAAGGATGCACATAACTTTAAAAAACAAAAGAAGAGGAAAACAAAGATCTTATCGAAGCAATCAGAGACACGCGGCAGCAAAAACACCAACAGTGGTGACGACACCTATACTCGGAAAAAGGTTATCAAAATAATGCCTCTAGAAAGATAACCATCCACAACCACTGTGATCGTCTGGACTAACCAGAATGACCATAACATGAGTTTCCACCCTGGAAAATATCCATCTTCACCTCATTAAATATACCCCTGGGTGTCCCTTAGACTTGAGCTTGTAGTTAAAGTTTCACATATCCCCTACTCTTGTACTTCGTATGTGGCCAAAGACTAGGCCGAGGCCCACTTCTTTAACACCAAATTTCACCAATCTTTAATCCATATTCACAATTCCATATTACTGCCATAATTCTTGCTTGTTCTTGCATTGCTTGGATAAATTTAACCTTAGATTGATTGTGTGCCATAACATATGGGCTTTGGTTTGCTAATGCTTACGAATCAAAGGTGTAGGGTAGAGTCCGATATCAAAGTTGTCTCTACATAAATCATGCCCATGATCTCATCGAAAGATTTTGAAACCATACTTCTATTAAAAAAACACTAGTGACTATAAAAAAATCCATCCCTTTACCATTCACCTTTTTTCACCATTCTTGCCAAAATTCATTAAGTGACATCCGCCTCACCATTTTTTCTGTGTGAAGATTTTAGTCAATCTATTGATCACAACGACAAAAAGGGAGTTTGAAGAAGAGGAGGGAGTTCAAAGGTGCACACAATAGGACTGCTCCTCTATGCAAAAGACAAATTTAATGCTGATAAATTTATATATTTAGGAAACCTCTAAATGGAGGGCATTCTGCTATATACGATAAAATAAATTGACCTAGTTTATCAGGAAAATTGGGATGAAAACCATACAAGTATGTGTACCGAAGGGGGAACCGCATAAAAACCTTGACTACGAGCAAGCCACCTAGCTACCTTACTTATGCCCAAAGCATCGCCAAACCAAAAAAAGCCACACCAACCAATACAACCTCCACCAGAGCTCCAAGTCCATAGGGTGGTAGGTAGATCCGGCCCTCTCCTAACACTAAGAGAATATCTTCCATTGTCTTTTCCAACGGCGCCTCGTTGACGATGATCTCTTGTTCCTCCCAACTGATATGACTAGCGAAGAATAAGCCAGCCTTAGGAAATTGATACATGCATTTTGTATCATCATATTTGCATCATATAGGGATAGTTTAAATTGTCATTTACCTTGTTTTTACATTAATTTGTATTCAATAAGATGATTTATGGGACTTCCTTACACAGTATTTTCTTTGCTATAATTTCTGGGAGGCAGAAAACCTCATGTTTCCTATTTTTGTGTTTCACGGACCTTCGGGGACTCAAATAATCCAAAAAAAATTACTTCGGAAGTTTTTATTTATTAAATAGAAGCCCATGGTCACCAGAACTCAACGGGGGAATCCATGAGGCTCCTGGTGGACCCACCCACGTGGGCAGATACCCTAGCGCGGGTGGGACACACCGGAGCCTTCTGGATCCCCTTAGCCCCGTCATTTTATGGGAGGCTTCATATTGTGAAAAAAATACCTAACCCATAATTAACCGAGACTTATAGAGGCAGCGGCGGAGGCGAAAGTCTTCTCCTACTCTGCGAGAGAGAAGATCACGCTGCTCCGAGGCCTCCACCGAGGGGAAGTCTCTTTTATTGTCGTCACATACTCCTCCTAGGCATAGGGGAAGAGTGTTCATCACCATCTTAATCGCCACCACCATCAACACTCTCCATCCCGTGATGCACTTCACTCCCCTATCATAGTTTGTGGTAGATCGGAACCTCGGAATAGTTGCATAGTGCCTTGTGCATGATTTTACTTGGTAACTTATTATTGTTTTTTGGTTAACTTATACTTTTAGATTGTTTTGTAATTCATATGCCGCTGATCATTGCCATGTTCCATCATTGTGAGTAATTCCTCATGATCTGAGGATATAAGATGAATTGGCTATAATTTCTATTAATCAAGCATGTTATGAGTATTTGTTCAAGTTTTATACTTTCATGTGGTTCTAATGATGGTAACATTCCAACATCGATTTTGTGTTACTTCACATATATGGGATCATAGGGCTGTAGTTTAGTGTGATGAAAAGAGTAGGGAGGGCCACAGATGACAGAAACCGTGCCCCGAACATAAGGCAATAGTTGAACATTTATATATTAATGAATTCCTTGTTTGTGCATGAAAGTGTCTTAGGGACCAATTATTAGGGGTATAATTGCGCATGTGCATGGCTCCACCTATTTTAGGCTCCATCCGAAGAGAATTAAACTTGACAAGATGCTTACCATGTTGCTTTTGAAATCTTTATGCCATGAAGTCTATCCTATCCTCGGGAACGTTTGAATCATATAAGTACACAACTAGGCATGTCCTCGTGTTGCATGGAGGATTGAGATTTCCCTTGAAAAGAGCATTTGATTTACTCGCATTTTACTTTACTTTATATTTAGTTTTGTGCAAATTATAAACCAAAAAAAACAAAACCTTTAATTTTTTTATTGTTTTACTTGTTGAATTAGCTAACCAATACCTTCATCTTTTTGTGGGTTTGATAGCCGTTTCTATTCGAAAGGTAATGCAATTAATCCCCTTCACTTGTGGGTTATCGGACAAGTGGCTTCGTCTACTATTGGATAGTTCTCCAAGATGATTATCTAATGAGGAAACAACAAGGCAAGCTCTTATCTTCGCCTCATCTGGAGAAACCATATCAAAGGTTTTCACCTAGAGAACCATGCCCTCGAGGATGAATGGGGTACCGGGTATACCTGGCAATGCCTCCAAGAAAGTGATGACTTCGATGGAAGTTTTCGCTTGATGTCGTTGAAGCCGGCATCACAATATCGGAGACCCGGCCATTGTCAAAGGTCTAGCAGCCGAAAGACTAATGGCACACCAAGCGCAATGTGCCTCCCGGTAGCCTACCATATCCGCACGTAGCCATGAGCATGCACTGATACCACGATGCTCACATACCTCAGACCACAGGGACAATGGCAAGAGAAACATGATCCCATGGTACCGCCACTCCTCCGACACTCAAGCGACACAAACCGTTATTCACCATGGCGGGCACAAACATCTTGTCAGTGGCAAGAGCAACAAGATCCCACGGCACCGCCACTCCTCCGACACTCAAGCGACACAATTTGTGCACCATGGGCGGGCACACCATATTGTCAATGGGTATTCAAAGTGAAAAATACATACAGAAGAAAAGGTATTCAAAGCAGGAGGGTTTGATCCCATGATCAAAGGGTGCTCTTTCGCTCTCTCTAACCAAATACAACTCCAAGTTCTTGTGTAGAAACAAGGATCGGATTTGACAAAAAGTAAACAAAAGTTGATGGCTCTTTCTTATATAATTTGAAAAGTTCGCGAAAAAATGGGTATTCTATTGAATACCCATGAATACACATGTTCCTGATGGCAGCTCCCGTCCTCCTCCGGAACATCCACACTAACAGCCACAATAGGACCATTTGACCCTTTTATGGCCCACCCGCACTTCTGCCACATGAGTGGGGGCCTCTTATTAGCAAATTCGAATGATTTAAGGTTGTTCATATAAAAATGTGATGATTTTATTGCAAGTAAGAAATTTGAGTGGGGGCCACGAGTCCGCCCCTGATAGGCAGCCGCCCGTAGCGCCACCACGCTCCTAACGCGCCACCGTGCCAAGCACCATCGCTCTGTCCCCACAAACGATAGTGCAGCACTCTCGTTCACAAATGAGGGCTTTACATGTCAGCATCCTTCGGTGGCAGCGAGGGTGGCAGCGAGGGGGTATGCGGACGAGGACTCGGTTGGCGGCTAGGGCTTCGCCATATGAGTCGCCCTTGAGAGCCACATGGGGGCTGGGGAAGAGCGTGTGATGCTATACAAAACTAATTTTACATTTTGTTACACATCTAGATATCCGAGTTCTTTAGCCATGTTAAAATAAATTATTGTTCAGAGTTTGCTTAAAATAGAAAATATCGATATGTTGCACAACAATTATCTAGAATTCTCGAACAAAAAGTAGATATGTTAGTGCTTAGTTTCTTACTCACAACCACCTTTGCTGGTAGGGGAAATTTCTCAGAGCAGTGTCCCTTTATGGCATCACCTTTCATTCCAGATTTGCACCGACAATCATAACCTTCCACTCTGTTCTTGCAAATCCCGTCACTGGAGCAAGGATACCGAAGACTGAGCTCGTCACTCTGTTTTCTCAGCTCACACTCATTGATGTCTGGAAAAGATAAATAGCCCGAGTGTTAAGTGAGATACGGAGTGCATATAATTAAGCTCAAGATGAAAAACAGATGTAATAAGCTATGTAGAGGATACTAAGGACGAAAGGTTTAACCATCCTTTCGAAAAAGAGAAGAAGAAAAAAGAAGAGCTCGGACGACTTACCTTGGCATCCGTTGGCGATGTAAGGGTTGCCATGGTAATGAACCCAGCACCTGCAGACGTAGCCACCTCCGGCCGCGTTATGGCAGGAGCTGTTGCCGCTGAGGCAGGCGTAGTCCGCAGGTCGCTGCCGGTCTTCCACCGGACACGAGGAAGACGTACCTGCGCTGCTCCTGATGACGAAATCAAGCGCGACGGGGACGCCCCTACTGAGCCTGCCGGACAGCCCCTCGTGGCCGTACAGGTCCGGCGTAGAGAAGTTGTACCTTGAGCTCTCCACCACCATGCCGTAGGAGCACGGAGTGGTCGTGGTTTCCCACGTCGACGGAGGCCTCCTCGGCCGGGGCATGAACCCTGCTCCGAACCTGGTGAGCGGCGGCGTCTGCGTGGGCAAGGGCAGGACGGCCAAGCAGCAGCCTAGCGTGGAGCACGACCCGTTGGCCGCGAACTGCTGGTTGTCCATCATTTCCGATTTGCACGATGGCCTGAAGGCCATCGTCTTCTCCGTGTCGCCGAATTCGCTCAGCATGATAGGCTCCACGCTCGACCCAACGCCGACGAGGACGTTGAGAGTCGCCGACAGGAGGAACAGGCTATTCTTCTTGCCCAGGTCCGTGATCTCGATCTTGCCCTGGAAATGGGTGGCGTTCACGCTGCAGCGGGAGCTCACCGCAGCGCGCACACGTACCTCGCTCGTGGCCACGGACAAGTCGACGAGCTCGACCCGCCTTTTCGCCTTCACGCCTGAGCCGTAGTCGGCGGGGCTGCTCGCCGTCACTGTGTAGATGTAGCTCTGCTGGTATGGAAATCCACGGGTGTTAGCGAGGAAGGCGCGAGGGGGGAGAAAGGAGTGGTTGCAGACGACCCGGAAACCCGGCCGGAAGCAGCCGGGCGTCATGCCGAATGGGAACGGGATGCTCGTGTCGCCGCACTTGTCAGGGCAGCCGGCAAGTGTGATCGACAGTGGCTGTTCAGCACCGGCGACCATCGTGATCAACTCATAATGTTCAGTCGCCGCTGCAAGGATGAGCAGCAGCAGGATGGGTAGGCGCGGCTGCAGTTGGGAGTGGAACTCGGAGGGCATGATGCTCTTCTCTTTACTCTTTGCTAGCTGGTTCTGTTGAGGATTGACGCTAAACATATAGCTTGTTCATTACTCCTCTGGTGGAACACCAATCCTCCCATATATGTCTGTGTATAATCAAAGAGTAAATCGCATTTTGCCCCCAAAATGTTTTTGGATTTTTAACCATGGTCCATGGAACATTGTTCTGGGCTTCTTTAGTCTTCACACAGCTGGTGGCACACTCATCTTCTCGTTTTTCGGCAAAGACAGCAACTGCAACAATGTTATCAATACGGGTGCATAGAGCCCAAAAAAAATCATCTCATATAATAATTGAATAGGGAATTGCTAATTGCCCCAATTCTTTCCACGCATCTTCCCCGGCGGAGGGTGGCCTAGGCCGGGTCGGATACGAGGGAGACGAAAATAAGATTTTGGGGGATTTTTCATGTGGGAAATTAAGAAGGAGCTATGTGATAGAAAATAAGATTTTGGGAGGTATTTTGTACAAAATGAAATTGGTAGTTAGATTTTCATCTCCCACGTAGACCCGGCAGGTGGGACCAAACTGTAATATGTGTTGTTTGTCACGAACCTGCCCCAAAATAATAGTTATGTGTAGACTCGTGCAAAAAATGGTGGTTGTGTGACAACACTAAGGCGTGTAATGTGGTGGGTTTTTATCAATTACTCTCTACATGTGACTCCCTTTCTTTTCGGCCGCGGCTTGTGCGAAAACCAGCTCGAACTTAAGTAGACTACATCAAGGTCAATCATCTCCACAAGATTCTTGAAGCACCATTGGTTTAGGTCCCCTGGCCGAGGCATTCTTCAGTGGACGGTTGGTGGGCTGGTGGCAACGGTACCTATGGAAATTTGGGAATAGAGGGCGCCAATGAATTGTCGTTTCTTCGCATGACTAGGCTCGCCTAATAGGTGTTGGATGTCTAGACACCTTGCTCGCCGCAAGCGTGTCCTTTCTGCGACCACCAGGAGGAGACTTTGAACCACATTCTCATCAGTCGTGTGTAGCACAGAAGGTATCTCATCATTGTGTTATCATTCTTGGGGTGCCTTCCAAAGACGACGACTATATAGGGTGGTGGACCTCCATCCCCTCTCCAACACAACGACGGCAATGTGGGGCGACAATGGTATTAATTCCTCACTTTGTAGGAAATTTGGAAGCATGGAAATAGGTGGTGTTTGATGTGAGGACATGCATGTACAAAGAATTCTGAGTAGGGTCAAAACGGAGGGGCTAGCTTGGTTTGGTGTGGGTTTGTTGAAAGAAAGAGATGTTTGGGACAGTTTTGGCTAGGTGGATAAACCCTGGCCAAATTTCTTTCTTGCTTGTAAGGTGGATGTTGTTGCTACGTTCGCAATTGGGTTCTCGCCTGCCTTGTCCCTTTAATCATGGGTGTGATGTTATTCATGTAAATAGCCAAATCTCAGTTGCAACCTCATGTGCAATTGAAAAAATCTCAGTTTCGACCTAGGTTACAACTCATCGCTGCCATGAATCACAATGTAATTCTATGGTTTAGGGAGAACTAAGTTAATTCCCCGTCCATTGAGAATTAGCAAAACGCATGCTATGTGTATTCTAAAAAAAAAATCCAAAAGTTATGAGATCTCTTGTCATGTGTTTCAGGGATGTTGGAGTCTGAGCTCATTGTTTGGGAACAAATGGAGGGTGAGAAAATATTTTGGACAAGGGTGGGGGGTTGAACAGCTTGAGAACAAATGGACAAATGAGGAAGGCATGGGGGATGCCTAACCTTAATCACATGGTTATGTGAAGTACTTCCTCCGTCTCGGTTTAACATGTGCGCACGTAATCCAAAAAAAATCTTTGACCGTTATTTTGGTAATAAAATATGAATTATATTTAAAAAAAATTAAATCATTCGAAACATTTTTTAAATACAAATCTAATGGTATAAATTTTGCAGACATATAATTTATATTTTATTGACCAAATTAATAGTCAAACTTTATCTTAAACTACGTGCGTGCATGTTAATCTGAGACAGAGGGTTTACGAAGCCACGGTTTATTGTAGAATTGGTGATCAAGACTGACTATATCAGCTACATAAAAACAAAATGCAGAATAAACCAAAATGAAACACAGAATAAACCAAAATGAAACAGCAGCAGCTTTCATTTTGGTAGAAGAGCATGAGCAACTGAGCCCTCTTACAAAACAAACATCGTGCTACCAAGAGTGATCTGCCCTAATACTCCACCTACGGTATCTCAGCGTCTCTCCAAGACTCCAGCGAGACAAAAGATGACCTAGACGCCAAACATTCAGAAGCTACACTGATTACATACGTACTCTCTGATCCCTTTTAAGTAGTTGACTCGGATTTAGTATAATTTTATATAAAATCCAAATTAATTAAAAGCGATTGGAGAGAGCATTTGTTATCATATCACGCATGTGGCTTGACAGGCCACCAATGGCGGCCGTGAGAGATATTTAAAAAAAAATGAATGCGTGCTACAAAACAAGAAGGAATATTAGGTGAGGTGCCGATTCCATGCGCTGATCAGACAAGGCCGTTGGCTACTCCTATTGTACTGTTGACCAATAGCTTACTGGAGTTCCAAGGGGCCGACATATTGTTCCCAAGAGGGAACATGCTTCCATCTCATTCCTTTCCTAGTTTATTCAAGCTTTGCTAGTCTCATCAATCAACGAGTTCTCAATACATCACCATCTGTCCTCCGTGCTGACTTCTTCCTCGCAGCTGATCATTACGTCTGGGATTCCTGAACCGCGCAACACACACCAACAGAAAACACCATTCTCTCTATCAGTTTTGCTAGTCTCATCAGTCATTCCTGCCCGACTGACAGCAGCACCCAACACGTTTTATGAACATTTGTTTTTCACCTATCTTTCATCCTGCGAGAACAGGCACATGGCATTCTCATGAACAAGCTTTTTTTTCTCCTTTGCTTCCACTTTTGCTGAAAACTCACAAGGATGACAAATCGTGGGCATACTTCTCCAAACTCCAAGAAAAAAAACTTTAGTGTCTGGGTTGAGCCAAGGCGCATATAAATTGCAGCAAAACAAAGGTTCACAAGACATTAGATCGACAAATGTCCAACTGTTTTTACGTTACAAACCAATGCAGAAAAAAGGGCAATGTTAGCCTAACCATTATGCTGCTAACAAAATTGGGCGCAAAGACATGTGTTATGGCGACATCACTGAATAAAAAAGATTATTAAGACTACAGAGTGAATACATGAATGAATCTACACAGCAATTATTGGATACCAAATACCTTGAGCTGGTGCAGAACAGACCAATACACTGGCAAACAGAAAGGCACTGTTTGCTTGGAAGATTGCCACAAAGGGAGGAGTAAAATGAAGAAAATCCCAACATGTCAGTGACCTACACAGTGACATCAATAAGGGTCCAGCGAGGTGGAATGGTCATGGTCTACTGATTGGTGTTCTCCCGATCATCCCACATCCTGTGTACATCTCATTTCCGGCGCTGACATGTGACATGTGCAACTCAAACATCAGTTGGTCTTCCGCAGTGTCTCATCAAACAGACATGATGGGTAAAGGAAACAAGCTTGAAGATGCAATAGACTGTCTGACACTCAGAAAATGACAGGCGTCAGGCCAAGTTTGCGCCACTTGGTTCCAGGATTGGCTTGCATGAATTCAAATAACAGATGACCCTCGCAACACCCGAAGTAACCACCAGTTGGGATTCGGTAGGCATGTACATACGACAAGGTCAGAGGAAAGCCGACCCCACAACAGCCTCATGAGATGTCTCTACCTCGAATGATCTGCATATAAGCATAAAGGCAGTCAGGATTTGATGTAGCAGATCACGTATTTATTTCACAATTATGCAGTGCCCCTTTCCTAGATAACTTGATTGATAACAATCGATGCTGAAAATGTGTGTTCCTTTATTTCACTCATCAATATGAAATTATGAATATAATTATTTGTAGAGGCCTGGATACAGGAGTCTACATACTTCACACTACAGCAAAGTGAACGTTTTTACTCGCATCTAGCAAGTGATGCTGTGTAGCTATGAAAGAGAATGTTATCTGAACACAGAAGCAACATAATATCAACTGAAAACATGCAAAATGAGAATAGTTGAACATACAAACAATTACCAATTTTGTCGAACTTCGGCTTTTCAATGTCGACATCGCTGCTTCAGCGAAGGCTTGTGCAGCTACAGCATCAGCTTCTGCAGCCTCCGCTTCTCTTACTGCGGCTTCAGCTTCAGCCATGATAGCTTCTGCCTCTGCAACTGCACGAGCGGCTGCAGCTGCAGCCTCTTCTGCAGTCATGTTTCTCATCCGTGCAAGTTCAGCATCCACTTGAGATTTAGTGCGGGCTGCAAACTCATCCCTCTCTACCCTCTCTACCTTGACTGGCTCCCTTTGTATATCTTCAAGCAGCAGCATTTTGGAGCTTCGCCCTTCTAATAAAGATGAGCTAGGGGCAAGCCTGTACTTCCGATTCACCTACAAAAGTCTTAAATATATTAGTTATGGCCTTATGGATTGGATGGCAGATGGTTCATACCCATAGTAGGAGTAACTTGAACCTATCCAAGTGCAAAAGTACACATTTATGGGCTATAATAGAAAGATCATCCAGGTTCATGGTTTTAGGGGTCCTTACATGCCAACTAAAAATCTGTATAACTGAGCAATTTCCAAGTGTCCCAGGGCAAGAATTTTAACTTTTAAGCATACAAAAGTACGTCTCTGGCACCAACAAGATCCAGCAACAAGCATAATATTATATTTTTGAAACAAATAGTGGTTTGAATCTAACTTACAAACGAGATAACCAATGAAGTTACATATGTGCTGACACTGGAATCAGGTACAGCAGAATAGACAAGTAGATGCCAATAGCAGGCAAAGCAATTTTGGAACAGAGTGATCATGCACATGTGATTGGGTCAACTGACTTAGGGGAGCACATAAACCGAGATATACTATGCTTTAATGCATATAGACATTATAATAGACAAAAGAACCTACTCCCTCCAGCCCTAAATACTTGTCGCAGGTTCAATGAATTAGACATATTTTAGCTTACATTTTACCTAAATTTGCGGCGAGTATTTAGGGAGGGAGGGAGTAGTTCAGTTCAATTGAGCTTCATCAGACTTCGCTTATGTGTTACAAAAATGCTAACCAGTGACATTTTGGAGACTTTGCTACTTCATATTAGGGCAACTTTAGTTTTACTTCTTGCTTAGCACCACATTAGCTGTATCCTGTATTTATATGCAGTGTTCAGGAAATCGGCCAGTTAACTGGCCGATTAATCCCTGCTCGGAGGGTCCCCGAGTAGCCGATGAACTGATAAATCGGCCGATTAACTGGCTGAATAGACTATTAATCCCCTACTCGCCAGCCAACCGAGCAGCTAGCAGTTAACGATTTCCTCAGAAATATTTCTAAGAACGCACAATAATGCAGAAATCTTACCTTTATCAATTTCCCAGATGATGTCAACTCATTCAGTTTTGCAGACAGTACGTGATCAAAATCGGCAGGTGGCCAGTATTGTTCCTACATGACATGAAAAATCAGGTTAAGAAAGGGCACCGTTCCCCTAGCAAATCAGATGAACACAACTCTGCCGAAACGAATTGGAATTGGGCCGGAACTAATAGTCATGCAATCATTTCCGCACGCCTATGTTTATGATACAATTTTCTGCAGCATACCTGAATAATTATCAAGGCTATATTATTCAGTGATCAGCGACGTGGTTACATTTTTATTCATAGACGCTAAACCAATTGGCACTCCTAAGGGATACCATGTTAGGTTGCATTGGCATAAAACTAGAGCATAACAAGCACAAGAGGGGCATAAACCTCAATGTAGTTAGCGATGGCCGTTTTGTACGACCCCGTGGGCTCATTCAAGGTCTTGACGGCCTCCAGTATGATATTCTCCAGCCTGCAGGCATGCACAGAGCTACATCACAATGCAGCCCGCACGCAGGGTTCAGTTCCCGGCCATCTCATCGGTCACAGCAAAGTACCAAACCAAGCAACCAAGCAACCGACCTGGAGAGGGATTTGCCCGGCGCGCTGATCGCCGCGATAGGCGCCGCTTCCGCCATTTCATCGTCGCCGTCGGAAGCGACCGGCATGATCGCCGCCGCCGAGGCCGAGGTGCTCTCCTGCTTGGGCGCGGACCTCAGCTTCTTGAAGGCGGGCGTCGGCGTCGCCCTCACCTTCTCGCGCGAGCCCGACGCGTTCACCGTGACATTCATGTTCCGCCACTTGTCCTGCAACAATTCCAGCAGCCGGTTAGACGAGAGGACGCATCAGGCGTCGCGGTGAAACGGTTAAACGGAACGGACCTTGAGGTCGACGTTGGAGCGGTAGCGCAGGATGCTGCTGAACTCGGGGTCCTTGAGTATGGTGCGCCATTTGCCGGTTCCGTGCTTGGAGATCCCGGCCTTGAGCGCCGCCTCCTCCTCCGCCGTCCACTTCTGCTTCGGCGCCCCCATCCGCTCTCGCGCCCTAGGCCGGCTAGACAGAGCTTCGCCTCCTTGGACCGAAACAACAACGCCTGCTACTGCCAAGCAGATCAGGGGGCGGCGGATCCAGACGGCGGGGGAGTCAAGGGGTGCCGATCAGTTCGGGTTTATGAGGAACCAATCGCTGGATCGAGGACTAGAACGCTCGTACGTACCTCGTGAACCAACAAAGGTTCGCGGGCGGCGGGGAGCGGGGGCCGCGACGAGGCGGGGCGGGGACGGCGACCACCCGTGGGCGCGCGAGTGGTGGTGGCGGCGGCGCGGCGGCGCGGCGGGGGCGACGACGGCAGTGGGTCGGGTAGGGCAGAGAGGCCGGATGAGGATCAGGAGAGGAGAGGGAAGGGCGGAGAGGAAAAGTCGACTCGCAGACGGAGAACCGTGATCTGCCCACACAGTTTAGAGCATCTCGAGTGGCGTCCCCAAACCGTCCCCCAAACCGCGCCGGATCGAGCGTTTGACGTGTTTTGCGCGCGTGGACGTCGCTCCCCAGTCGCGTCCCCCAACCGTCCTCCTCAAATGAATATTAGTGCACGAAAATAAAAAATTTCATTCAAATTTGATTATATATTACAAAGTTTGAATGAAAACGGCTAGATTTCATCTAAACCTAGACTACCGACCGCCCGGCGTTCTCGACGGCCCCGCCCGTCGCCGCTCCCCTACGCCGCAACTCCTCCTGCGCGCGCCTCCTCTCCTTGCGTTCGGCGGTGGCCGACGGTGCCGCTCCCGCCGCGCGTCCTCCTCCGTCCCCTGCTGCGCCGCCTGGAGGGAGAGCTCGATGGCGCGACGAATATGCGCCTCTTCAAGGGCACGGGCGTCGTCCTGGAGCTTCTTCTCCGACTCAAAGGACTCGACGAGGGCGCGTTGCTGATCGGCCGTCTCGCCCGGGTGCGGCCGCGTCGTCGGACCCGAACTCGTCGTTGTCGTCGCCCTCCACCTCGCCGCCTCCTCCTCGGCCGCCTTCTCTCGCCTCCCCTCGGCCATCGGTGCAAACGTCGCCGCCGCAAACCGCCGCCGCTCGCCGCGCCGCCGCCGCCGCCGCCGACGCTCCTCCGTGCGCTGTGCTGCAGCTCGATCGACCACGCCGCCGCGCTCGATCGAGTCACGCGTTCACGGAACGCGCCGCTCATCGCGCCGCGCGCGCGCTCCTCGCCCATCGCGCTCCACCTCCTCCCGCACCGGCGCCGTCGCGCCTGCCCCGACGAGGCGTCGAACGCCCCAACATGTCGCACGCCGCCACGCCGCGCCGCCGCGCCTCCTCGCTGGAGGCAGGGGCGGAGAACGCCGCTAGATCCGCCGCCGCTGCGCCTCCGCCTCGCCTCCTCGAGTGCCTCCTCGAGTGCCGCACGCCGCGCCGGCTCCTCAATGGAGGAGACGGCGGTGGAGGGAAGTGGCCATCGCCGGGCGGTTCGCCATTGCCACCGGTGATGGAGGAGACGGATGTGGAGCGACGAGGGCTGTGTTTGTTGCCGGCGGGTGTGGTGGCTACCATTGATGAGCCAGAGACCTTATAGACGCCGGCGTCGGGAAGAAAGCGGGAAACGAGAAGAGGCGGGAAGTTCGCGCGGAACGGGCGGTGGCGTGCGAACGCCGGCGACGCGTGGAGGCTGCGCAGCACCGACGAGACGTCTCGCCTGCCCTCCGTCGCCATTAAGGCAAAGATGCCGCGCGCGAATAACTTCCGTCGCGAGGTAGGCGACGGTTAGGTTAAAATCGTGCCGCCGACGCGTCGGCCCGCGTCGGTTGGCCTCGCTTGTTGTGTCCGGCGTCCCCGGAGCGTCCCCTGTGGGACGGGGACGGGCTCGGGGCGCCGGACACCGTATCGGGCCGCGCCGGACAAAAATGGGCTTTGGGGGACGCGGCTGGAACGTTTTTTGTCCGGCGCGCCCAAATCCCTTTGGGGGACGGTTTGGGGGACGCGACTGGAGATGCTCTTAGTCCCACCTCGGAAGCGCAAGACCGTGAGCACCGGTTTAAAGGTGGAGGCGTTCGACGAGTTGTCGCCGAGCCCAGTAGCGTGGGCTCGTAACCCCAGCTACGGCTCATGGGGGGTACAGTTGGGAGTCGCGACTGAGAGTGGTGTTGCCGGGCCTCCCCGTCAGCCTGTAACCGTAGGTCATTTGTGATCGGGGCAGCCCACTCTTACCCAACTGTTTTGTTTTTCACTCGCACTTGTTTTTCTGCAAATGTGCCAAATCTAAAAAACAAAAACATCAGTAACTGAAATTAATTATGTAAAGCAATCTTTAAAGCCCTGTGATTCGCCTCAACACCACTTTCACTCACACGTTTTTTTATGCCCTGTGCTAAATCTAAAAACCAAAAACATCAATAACTAAAATTAATTATCTAAAGCAATCTTTAAAGCCAACTGTGTACAAGCCCTGTGATTCGCCTCAACATGCCATGTTTGCACAATGTCTCTGTTAGTGGAATATGCAACACCGCCGCTTTTGTTTGGATGATGTATTTAGTAGATCTTGGGAACTTTTTGTGCTGCACAAATCACTTTTTTTTATAAAGGATGTTTTATTACTAAAACACATTAAGAGCATCTCCGGTCGCCGTCCAAACCGAAGCGAAAGGATCCTCGAGGGCCGAGGTGGGTCCCACGATGAGGGCCAGGGGTGCCGCGTTGTGTGCCCTCTCGCATGGCCCACGGGGCTCCTCTTGTCCTCCTTCCCATCCTCTGATAAATCTCGAAAAAATGATGTGAAAAAAATTTCAGCTCAATTTGATGTCCATAATGTCCCTGAAACTCAAAAAAGGGAAAATAGGGGTTTTCTACACTACAATGTAAAAATCATTAAAGGGAGCTTTCTTGCAAATCCCCATAAACCAATGTAAAACAACTAGCACTACGGGAAAACACTACGTTGCCGTGCGACCAATCGCACGGCAAAGGGGCCTATTTGCACGGCAAAGGATTTGCCGTGCGTCGGCGCACGGCAGCGTCTGCACGGCAACGCCCTCGACGGCAAAGAAGACATTGCCGTGCGCCTGACCAAACCGCACGGCAAAGGCTCGTTGCCGTGCGCGCGCTCGTTGCCGTGCGTTCGAGCGTTTGCCGTGCGCGCGCTCGTTGCCGTGCGCCCACTCCTTTGCCGTGCGCGCCGTCTCTGCCGTGCGTCCTGGAGGCTGCCGTGCGCCCAGACGTTGCCGTGCGCCCCGACGCTGCCGTGCGACCAAACGCTGCCGTGCGCTCCGACGCTGCCGTGCGCCCCGACGCTGCCGTGCGCCTGCTCGTTGCCGTGCTTCTCCTCTTTGCCGTGCGTCTACTCCCCAGCACACACTCCACTGGCTTCCCAGGAGCACAGGCTTGCGCCACGTGGCGCCTTTGCCGTGTGTATGCACACGGCAAAGTGACCAAATGTCCTTTGCCGTGTGCATACACACGGCAAAGGCCCCTGGTTTTTTCATTTTTTTTCTGTTTTTCTTTAATCCCTGCATTTCAAAATTGCAATTCACATATATATAACATATACAACATATATATTCACCATAGCATCACCAAACACATGAACAACACCACAAATACATCGAGCACACATAGTTTATGCATAACAAGTGCAATGTCCACAAATACATCAAGTACAAGTGCAATGTCCACAAATACATCAACACACATCAAGTACAAGTACAATCCATAACAAGTGTAATGTCCACAAATCCATCAAGACCATGCCATCAACCTTATTGTCCTCCTCCGCTTCCGCCGGCCTCATCGTCATTGCCTTGTGACATATAATCTATAAGGTTGATGGAATGAACATTTACATTTGCATTTGCATATTGATCACTTGAACAAGCACAAGTAGCGGGTTGGGCACAAGAGGACTCACCGCGGTTCATGCTCCGGATGATGTTCAAGTTGTTGACGGTGATAGGTGTCCCCGGGGTCCGAGGGGGCGGTGGCGGCATCCACGGCATGGAGTAAGGTGGAGGAGCAGGAAGACTCCCGTGGAGAAGTCGAACCGTCTGCTCATCACCACTCATCGTGCCTGCTGCGCTTGCATCATCTGCCGTCGTTGCATCGCGTATCATCTCGTGTCTGCTGCCGCGGTACTCCGAATCTGCGCTCCATGTGCGCCCTTTGCTCCTGGGCCGCTCCTTCGCCGCCATCTCCTCCTACGTTGTGTTGCCGCGATGTCATTAACATTTCAATGGAAAGCATGTAAAGGAAATGTAGAGGCTCGAGGAAGAACATACCCGTAACCGCTCGACAGCTAGATCCGAAGCCCGTGGCCGGGGCTCTACCTCAGGCTGGCCGCTCTTACGACCACGACGGATCTGGCGGAGAGAGGGAACCTTCGCTGGGTCGACGCACCCGTCACCAAACCACAGGCGGCCATGCTTCAAGCCTTCTCCCGCAAGCACCGCGACCTCGGGTCAAAGTCCTCGGCCTCTGGGTTGGCCTCCTCGCCGTACTTCGCTTGAACTTGGAGACATACGACGTGCACCGGGTCTCGGATTGCGGGTTAAGCCACACGGCGGACCCCGTCTCAGGATCACGTCTTCCTTTGCTTCATCTTCTTTAGCACGACAAAGACGTTAGGCTTCGCTCCTGTCCTGACTTCCTGCAAAAGAGAACATGTAATCAAGTGAAGTGGCACACCCTTGCGGAGTTAACAAATATATAACATGAATTCAAAGAATGAAGGAACCATTAATTTGCTCACCTCGTTCTGCAGGTGAAGAGAGAGGGGGATGCTGCCTTGGATATGCGATCCACCTCGCATCTCTGCCCGCTTCTTCTTGCCCTCCTCGTGCTTCTTGAGGTACTGGGGGCATGTCCACCACATGACCATCGCAAGAAAGCACCTATCGTCCTTGCCGACGTACTGAGGAGGGTTCTACATGCACAAGATAAACCCATTATGGTAAAATAAACTACATGGCGCTAAAGCAAATCAATAACACATAAATGCAAATACCTGCATGTACTGCCACGGCTGCATGAGCGTGTCGCGAGCGTCCTCCTTAGTCATGTGGACGAAGCGGTCGGCGTGCCAGTCGCGGACGCATTGAATACGTGCCTCGTAGTGCATGCCGTCACCCTCTTCCTTGCAAGCTGGTGTAGGACATCATCGCACGCACGCTCCTTGCCCTCGGCCCTCTTGAAGTATTTCTGCAACAACCATGCACATAGGTAAAACAAGGGGCATTAGTGCAATTATTGTGAACCAAGGAGAGTGTATGAATGGTAAGAAGTCAAAAGTCACGTACCCAGAATTTGGCAACAAAAATCCGCCGCGGTGCCGCGGCCCATAGGATCTTCCGCGAGGCTGTAGTGCGCCCACCTCCAAGCTACGTCGCAGCCACCACTAGGGAAATTGACTATCCCAGGGAAATACCATCTAAGTAGGCCCCCAAGGATGTTCGAGTACCCACGTGGCGGTCTCTGCGACGGGTCTTCATACGTGAACGAGCTGCACCATGAAGACAACATCAATATGTATGTGATAATAATTTTGATAATGACAAAATTGCGATAACGAAATGCCAAAAATTAACATGTACCTCCTTCCATAGGGCACTAGAACAACGTGCCTGTACGCCAGGACTTCAGCGAGGGGAGCTGTGTTATCCCACGCCGATATGGCTTCCTATCACGTGGCCTCAGCCTCTCCACAGCTGGAACGTACTGGTAATCCGGCGGCTCTACCCAATCTAGGCTTTGATCAGGATCGAACACTAAGTTCCCCGCCCACCCCTCATCCTCCGAGAGGTCCTCCTCGTCCCCCTCCTCCTCCGGTCCTCCACCCACCTCCTCCTCCCGGTCCTCCCCACCCCCTCCTCCCCACCCCGTGGTGCTCTCCTCCCCACCCCTCCCCTCCCCACCCCGTGGTGCTCCTGGTCCTCCTCCTCGTCATCATCATCGGCTGCGGGAGGGGGCTAGGACTAGGAGTGAGTACCCGCGTCGCATTCTTCCCGCGGCCGCGTTGTGGTAGCGACAGGAGGGGGAGGGGGGGTACTAGGTGGGCCCCGCCTCGAAGTCCCTACACCTACCAAGTCCTTGAGCTTCTTTTTAAGACCGCCGCCCCTTTTTTTTGGCGGCATGCTTCAATCACCTGCAAACACAAATGAAGAGAGTGGTTTATTAGTACGCAATATTGTAAAGAGATAAATATTAGTGAAAGCAACAGAAATATAAGTAGATGAACATTAATGAAAGCAACAATAATGCAAAAGGATGAACATTAATTAGTGGAAGCAACAAATAGCAAGCATAGAGTTCTCTATTACACGGAGTTATTACAAATAACCTAGCTAGACAATCTCTATTACACGGAGTTATTACAAATAACCTAGCTAGCCTCACAATTACTACTACATAGATCAGTAGCCTGTGTCGCCGTCCATGATTGGACCGCGTGTCTCATCATCGTCATCAGGCTCGGCGAACCAATAATCATCAATGAAACCTGGAGGTGGTCCATCTACATCGAGGTCAATCCCTGCTCTGAACGCCTCGAGCAAACTCGGTCTTCCGGGGCACAAACATCCTCAGCTTCATCTTCTGCATTGTCCCCATCCATGCCCGCATCTTCTTGTTCATCGTCTACGACCATGTCATCGATAGTCGGCAAGGCGATTGTGAAATGCCCGGGGAGCCCTTCTTCCTGATAGAACTCGACACTCTTTGCTGAGGGGTCTACGCGGCGGTAATCGTCCTTGTTTGGCGGGGGCGGCCTATTGCGTGAAGGCACCGTCATCACAACATCCCATCCATGTAGACGTTTTGTCGGGTTTCTGCACGCGTACGGGAGATAGAATACTTGAAAGGCCTGGGTAGCCAAGATGTACACATCCTCTCCCTTATAAACAGAGTTCCTTTCAACTTCGACCAACCCAATTTCAGGATCCCGTCTCACCCGACGTGGGTCAAACCAATGACATTTGAAGACGACGGGATTTAGCCCTTTCTGAAACCCGTAATTCAGCTCGTATATACCCTCGACTCTTCCATAGTAATGGAGCCCATCGTCACCTTGACATACCACCCCGCTATTTATTGTCTTCGCGTTGGGCCGGCTTGTTGTGTATTTATGGGTCTGGAAGCGATACCCGTTCACGTCATAGGAGTTGAACGCTTCGACGGAATGGTCAAAGCCCCTAGCAATTTTTCTTAGCTCTGACTTCATCTCTTTGTCAGTTCTTGCCTACAAGTTTAGCACGAGAAGTTTAGAACGAGAAATGACCGATAAATGTCGGAAGTGCTAGCTAATTTGGGATAGAAAAGTACCAAATTACAGAACCAGCTACTAAAACCGAAACCGCCGCCCTTATCGAAAATTTGCTTGGATTCTTCCGGGGTAGGCTCCCTGTGGGTATTCTTCCAATGTATAGCCTTGAATTGCCTATACCGATGAAAAGAGGAAGAGTTAGCCACGCAAATACGAGTGAATGTTTGCGAATAACTAAATGGTTCGCACTTACTCGATGTACGGCTTCACTTCGACCATGGTGTTCAAGACATACGAGTGGATCAAGGTCCGCTCCTGCAGGTCCGTTCTATACGGCTTCGAGCCACTTGACTTGCCACCAAGCCCCACGAAGATGCTAAGCTTGGGTACTTCTTCATTGTTGGCGGCATTGTAACGGAGGACCGGGTTGTGCTTTGTGGGAATGTTGGGATCATAGTGCTTAGTGGTGAAGTTTGCCACCTCCACGTTCAGGACTGCCTCGGCTATGGATGCTTCGATCTTGCATTTATTGCCAGTCATTTGACGAAGCTTTTGTGTTTCTCTCTCGGGACCAAACTGCCAACGGCCCCAATTCGGCCCCCCTTTAAGCATTCCTCCGCGAGGTGCAGGATCATATGTTGCATCGGATTAAAGAACCCTGGAGGAAAGATCTTCTCTAGATCGCAAAGCAACACGGGTGCCTCTTCATCCAGCTTCTCAATCACTTTAGTGTCTAACTCCCTAGCACAAATCTGGCGGAAGAAAAAACTCAACCTCGCTAGCACTCGCCAAGTCTTCTCAGGGACATAGCCTCGAATCATCACCGGCATTATCCGCTCAAGCCATATGTGGTAGTCATGACTCTTCAGCCCTTGTACTCGCAACGTTTCAATGTTCAGACCCCTCATCCAGTTGGCTGCGAACCCATCAGGGAAAAACAAGGAGTCCTTCATCCATTGGAAGACCTCCCTTTTTGGGCCTTTGTGAGACAGAACGGAGCGTGTGGCTTAGTCCAAGTTTTTTTGGCACCATGAGGTGGCTGCATGTTCAACTCCGGCCTATCGCACCACATTTCTTGATCAATTCGAGCCTTTATGTTATCCTTCGTCTTCTCGGTGTCCACAATCGTGCTCCAAATGGCTTCACTGATATTCTTCTCGGTGTGCATTACATCAATGTTATGCGGGAGCTCGAGAAACTCAAAGTAAGGGAGCTTCCATAAGCACGGCTTGTGAGTCCATTGGTGTGTCTCCCCATATCCCAAGAAACCATTCCCATCAGGGCTAGGCTTAAGAGCATCTAACTCGGCCTTGATTTCCGTTCCGGTCTTCGGAATTGGCTTCGGGCCACGGACAACACGGCCTTTCTTGAAGCTCTTTACATCACTCCTGTATGCATGCCTCCGCTCAAGGAACTGTCGAGCTTCATCAAAGCATGAATACTTGCCTCCCTTGTTTAGCCAGAAGAAAGTCACGGCCTGCCTGCACTGTGGGCAAGGCCACTTCCCATGTGTACACCACCCGCAGAACAAAGCACGTGCTGGCAGGTCATGCAGGGACGTGTGGTACCACACATACATATCGAAGTACTCCTTCTTTGATGCGTCATATGTTCGGATCCCGCGACCTTCCCAGCCACGAACCAAGTCATCCACCAGCGGTTCCAGGTACACATTCATGTTCTTACCCGGGTATTTGGGCCCTGGGATTATCATCGACACAAACATGTTCTCTGATCTCATGACGCCAGGGGGGAGGTTCATGGGAATAACAAACACCGGCCAACAACTGTATACTGCAGCCGACATACCATATGGATTGAACCCATCGGTTGATATCGCAACTGCTACGCTCCTCGGGTCACCAGTGGAAATTTCTTGACAAAGTTCTTCCATGCGTACCATCCGACGGATGTATCATCTTGTCGGTGTATCTGTTTCCTTCCACGGCCCACCTCATCTGCTGGGCAGTATCCTCGGTCATGAAGAGCCGCTGGATCCTCGGTAGAACTGGAAGATAGCGGAGGATATTCTTGGCAACCGTGGTCTGCCTCTTCTGACCATCACCATTGCGGTCTACCTCAAAGTACCTAGAGGAATTGCATTTGATGCAATAATTTGTGTCGGCGTGCTCTCTCGAATAGCATGCATCCCTTTGGACAAGCGTGTATCTGCTGAGATGACATCTTAAGGTCACTGAGCAATTTGGTCGAATAGTAGAAGTTTTGCGGCAAGAGGTGCCCTTTCGGCAGAAGGCTGCCTACGATGACCAGAAGTTCATCGAACCCATCTCTGCACAAGTTCCTATGGCACTTCAAGGCCATAAGGCGAGCGATGGCATCTAGTTGGGTAACCTCTGTATTTTCATGTAGGGGTTTCTGCGAAGCAAAGAGCCTCATAATACTCCTTTGTGTTTTCCTCCGGGTCCTCACTTGTCTCCGCATCCTGAGGTGTCTCCACCTCTACATGAGGGCTTTCAGGCACATTACCATTAGCCAAGTTTTCTAAGCACCTATCAAAACCAGTGTCATATTCCCCCTAGGTTGAATCTGCCGCACCTCCTTCCTAGTTTCTTTGCCTTTTCTCCATGGTAAGTCCAAATCCTGTAGGACGGTGTGAACCCAAACTTGATCGGTGCATACTCATAGTTTCCTTGTCCTGTGCCTTTCGGTTAGCGCACTTACTACAAGGGCACCAAACACTTATAGGTCTGCTAGGTATGGCAAATGCCCTATCCACAAACTGCTCGGTCTTTTCTCCCCATTCATCAGTATAGTTCCACTGACTGATTCTGCCATCGTACATCCAGCCACGATTATCCATCCTCTAATCAGCAACAAAACAGACGAACATAGCATTTATATATCAAATACTCAATCTATGCATCATATATTTATTTATTTTACGCGTGCATCAACCCGAAACTCTACTAGGTGGGCTCCTAGCCGCCGATCCGTAGATTGAGTACGTTCTCCCAGCTCTACCCGATCCGAGACAGATTGCAACCTCCCCTGCTCTCCCGATACACGTCTCGGCAAAAAGCCGAGAGGGGTGTGCATCCGGAGAACAACGGGGAGGTGCTACCGAAATCCTGTCTCGGATCGGGGTAGAGCACGGAGAACGTACCCAACTACGCATCCGCCGGCTGTCCCGATAAATGCCGTAAGAGTTACGGTTCATAATATGCGAGACCACTAATGCATATTTATCCGCGTAACCCTTACGGTCGGGAAGAGACGCCTAGGTATCGCAACAGACTTGGTGACCTAGACACAAAAAAAACCTAGGTACAAGAGAGGCGAACAGATTCTCACCCTCGAAGCGTGATCGACAGCCGGCGAAGAAGATCAGCGACCCTCTAAGAGAATCGCCAAAGAAGATCCGGAACGCCCGTCAAACACCCCCGCGACGCCGCCCCTCGTGTCCACCTCGAAGCATCTCCTGCATAGCGAGAAAAACCAATTAGGGGCTATAGCATCCGTATAACGAAACAGCCTCCAATGTTGCTAATTGCCAGATTAACAAGATCTTCATTTCCATATTACTAATTGCCGCTTATTGCGGCTTCGTTTTGTTTCGTACGTTGAGCACCCAGGCCCTCTCCAAACATCCTATTTGCAACTCCTCTTCGTTTTTTTTTCATTTTCACTCGCTCTTTCTCTTGAGAAGAAGAACAAATCACTCTTTTGTATATGACGATCCGGGCAAGCTCCCTACTTTGTTCCTATCTCTGTTTAGTAAACAAGTAGAGTACTGCGTTCGAATCATCCAAAACCTCTGCTGCTTCTTTAATCCCTTGCTTCTTGCTATTTTACTTTTCTTTATATATTATTTATGTATAGAACGTTGTCCTTTGTTTCTTCTCCTTGTTCCTTCGTGCTACTATGTTCGATAAGCACATTGCTTTTACAGCTTTTGGTATAATGTGAAGGTACATCCATTTTTTTATATTGCTACTACTTTATTGCTGCCAACTAGAACAACATACATGAGTGTATGCTCAGTACATGTAAAAAATTGTATTACATGTAATTCATGAATAATAACAAAAGTCATGTAGCACGCTTAATTTATAGATAATGTCATGCAAAGTCATGAGTGTATGCTCAGTACATGTAAAAAATTGTATCACATATTAGGAGAACATCCAGATTAATTAATCTGGCAATTTTCAAGCCCTAAGTAACATGCAAATTAACAAAAAGAAAAAAAAGGCCACATACCGGTGGTGGCCGGAGCTCCAAGGATGGTGGCGGCCAGCAGCACGGGCGGCGGGCGGAGGGGGAAGCAGCAGCAGCACGGGCGGCGGGCGGCGGGCGGCGGGCGGAGGGGTGCGGCGGCGGAGGGGGAGAGCAGCAGCAGCTCGGGCGCGCGGCGGCAATGGCGCGGGGCAGCACGGGCGGCCGCCGGCGGAGGGAGGAGGGAGGAGGGAGGTGGAGGGAGGAGGGAGGAGGGAGGCGGCGGGGAGAGCGGCAGCAGGGGAGGTTCTCCCGGCGGCGGCGGCGGCGTGGAAGGGAGGCGCGGGCGCGGGTCGCGTGGATGGGGACGAGCTTGTGCGGTCGGGACGCGCCCCAGGTGGATAAGTGGGGCCGCCTTTGCCGTGCAAGGCCACGTTGCCGTGCGGCAAACCTTCTTTGCCGTGCGAAGTGCTCTTTGCCGTGCGATTGAGGGTATGCCGCACGGCAAAGACCCCTTTGCCGTGCAAAGTTCTCTTTGCCGTGCGCTACTGCACGGCAAATTTTTTTTTTAATTTGTACCATTTCGATTGAACATTTAATTTTATTTCAAATTAAATTAAACATGTTTTTCCAACATTAATAATATTTTATAATGTTCTTAGCATGTTTTCTTAAAGCTATAGGGGATCACATACCTCGCACAGCGTAATCTATAGGGTAGATCCACCGGCCGGGGAACTACATGTGTGCCCCGGCGTACACATACCGCTCTTTTGGGGAGGAGGGGGAGAACAACCGCCGGAGCACCGAAACCCTAACCCTAAACCTAAACCCTAAACTACATGTGCTGACACCGGAGCACCGAAAACCTAAACCCTAGCCCTAACCCTACACCAAACACTAACCAGTAGATCAGGCACACCCTCGATCATGTGATAATGGCTCGAGCTGGGTATGTATGTGCCAAAGGGTCCCAATCTTGGTTCTCCATGTGTATATGTACTAAACAAACCTAAAAGAATGAAAAGTTACATTGGTGCACCCTCGCGGAGAAATCTAGGGGGTAGACCCGCCGGGCACACGCCGTTTTGGGGGAAGGAGGGGGAGAACGACCGAGGACCCGAACCCCACCAAACCTTGCATGTGGACCTATGATATATGTGTCAAAGTGTGGTGCAAGGTCTAACACTGCAAAAGTAGCTCCCCTAAACCCTAGACCCTAGCCCTAACCCTACACCAAACACTAACCAGTAGATCAGGCACACCCTCGATCATGTGATAATGGCTCTAGCTGCGGGTATGTATGTGCCAAAGGGTCCCAATCTTGGTTCTCCATGTGTATATGTCCTAAACAAACCTAAAAGAATGAAAAGTTACATTGGTGCACCCTCGCGCGGAGAAATCTAGGGGGTAGACCCGCCGGGGCACACGTTCCGCTTTTTTGGGGGAGGAGGGGGAGAACGACCGAGCACCGGAACCCCACCAAATCTTGCATGTGGGCCTATGATATGTGTCAAAGTGTGGTGCAAGGTCTAATGGTGCAAAAGTAGCTCCCCTAAACCCTAGACCCTAGCCCTAACCCTACACCTAACCCTAACCAGTAGATCAGGCACACCCTCGATCATGTGATAATGGCTCTAGCTGCGGGTATGTATGTGCCAAAGGGTCCCAATCTTGGTTCTCCATGTGTATATGTCCTAAACAAACCTAAAAGAATGAAAAGTTACATTGGTGCACCCGCGCGGAGAAATCTAGGGGGTAGACCCGCCGGGGCACACGTTCCGTTGGGGGGAGGGAGAACGACCGCCGGAGCACCGGAACCCCACCAAATCTTGCATGTGGGCCTATGATATGTGTCAAAGTGTGGTGCAAGGTCTAATGGTGCAAAAGTAGCTCCCCTAAACCCTAGACCCTAGCCCTAACCCTACACCTAACCCTAACCAGTAGATCAGGCACACCCTCGATCATGTGATAATGGCTCTAGCTGCGGGTATGTATGTGCCAAAGGGTCCCAATCTTGGTTCTCCATGTGTATATGTCCTAAACAAACCTAAAAGAATGAAAAGTTACATTGGTGCACCCTCGCGCGGAGAAATCTAGGGGTAGACCCGCCGGGGCACACGTTCCGCTCTTTGGGGGAAGGAGGGGGAGAACGACCGCCGGAGCACCGGAACCCCACCAAACCTTGCATGTGGACCTATGATATATGTGTGTGGTGCAAGGTCTAACACTGCAAAAGTAGCTCACCTAAACCCTAGACCCTAGCCCTAACCCTAACCGAGATCACACCCCTCGATCATGTGATAATGGCTCTAGCTGCGGGTATGTATGTGCCAAAGGGTCCCAATCTTGGTTCTCCATGTGTATATGTCCTAAACAAACCTAAACCTATGAAAAGTTACATTGGTGCACCCTCGCGCGGAGAAATCTAGGGGTAGACCCGCCGGGCACACGTTCCGTTTTGGGGAGGGGGATAACGACCGCCGGAGCACCGGAACCCCACCAAACCTTGCATGTGGACCTATGATATGTGTCAAAGTGTGGTGCAAGGTCTAATGGTGCAAAAGTAGCTCCCCTAAACCCTAAACCCTAAAGGGGGAGGCTTCGAGCCCTAAACCCCTAAATCCCTAAACCACGACGGCGGCAGAACCATGCATCATAAACCCTAACCCTAACCCTAAACCCTAAACCTATACCTAACCATAAATACTTACCCTTTAACCTAAACCCTAGCCCTAGCCCCTAAACCCTAGCCCTAACCCTACACCTAACCCTAACCTAGACCAGGCACACCGTCGATCGTGTGATAATGGCTCTAGCTGGTATATGTGCCAAAGGGTCCCAATCTTTGGTTCTCCATGTGTATATGTACTAAACAAACCTAAAAGAATGAAAAGTTACATTGGTGCACCCTCGCGCGGAGAAATCTAGGGGAGACCCGGGGCACACGTTCCGCTGTTTTGGGGGAGGAGGGGGATAACGACCGCCGGAGCACCGGAACCCCACCAAACCTTGCATGTGGACCTATTCTATGTGTCAAAGTGTGATGCAAGGTGTGATTCACAAAATGGTGCATGGCATGGATCCCCGGTCTGACATTCCTCACCTTCGGGCGATAACACCGATTCCCGGACGTGTACGCTGAAGTGTCCCGCCGCGGGTATATCGGGGGCTAGACTGTGCCAAAGGGTGCCACACATGGTTTTCCATATGTCCATGGACTAAACAAACCTAAACCTATGAAAAGTTACATTGGTGCACCCTCACGGGAGAAATCTAGGGGGTAGACCCGCCGGGCACACGTTGTGTTTTGGGGGAGGAGGGGGATAACGACCGCCGAGCACCGGAACCCCACCAAACCTTGCATGTGGACCTATGATATGTGTCAAAGTTTGGTGCAAGGTCTAATGGTGCAAAAGTAGCTCCCCTAAACCCTAAACCCTAAACCGAGGCTTCGAGCCCTAAACCCTCTAAATCCCTAAACCACGACGCCGGAGCTGCAGAACCATGCATCATAAACCCTAAACCTATACCTAACCATAAATACTTACCCTTTAACCTAAACCCTAGCCCTAGCCCCTAAACCCTAGCCCTAACCCTACACCTAACCCTAACCAGAGACCAGGCACACCGTCGATCGTGTGATAATGGCTCTAGCTGCTGGTATATGTGCCAAAGGGTCCCAATCTTTGGTTCTCCATGTGTATATGTACTAAACAAACATAAAGGAATGAAAAGTTACATTGGTGCACCCTCGCGCGGAGAAATCTAGGGGTAGACCCGCGGGGCACACGTTCCGTTTTTTTGGGGAGGAGGGGGATAACGACCGCCGAGCACCGGAACCCCACCAAACCTTGCATGTGGACCTATTCTATGTGTCAAAGTGTGATGCAAGGTGTGATTCACAAAATGGTGCATGGCATGGATCCCCGGTCTGACATTCCTCACCTTCGGGCGATAACACTTAAGATTCCTGGACGTGTACGCTGAAGTGTCCCGCCGCGGGTATATCGGGGGCTAGACTGTGCCAAAGGGTGCCACACATGGTTTTCCATATGTCCATGGACTAAACAAACCTAAACCTATGAAAAGTTACATTGGTGCACCCGGAGAAATCTAGGGGGTAGACCCGGCACACGCTCACTGTTTTGGGGGAGGAGGATAACGACCGCCGGAGCACCGGAACCCCACCAAACCTTGCATGTGGACCTATGATATGTGTCAAAGTGTGGTGCAAGGTCTAATGGTGCAAAAGTAGCTCCCTAAACCCTAAACCCTAAGCGGGGAGGCTTCGAGCCCTAAACCCCTCTAAATCCCTAAACCACGACGCCGGAGCTGCAGAACCATGCATCATAAACCCTAACCTAACCCTAAACCCTAAACCTATACCTAACCATAAATACTTACCCTTTAACCTAAACCCTAGCCCTAGCCCCTAAACCCTAGCCCAAACCCTACACCTAACCCTAACCAGTAGACCAGGCACACCGTCGATCGTGTGATAATGGCTCTAGCTGCTGGTATATGTGCCAAAGGGTCCCAATCTTTGGTTCTCCATGTGTATATGTACTAAACAAACATAAAGGAATGAAAAGTTACATTGGTGCACCCTCGCGCGGAGAAATCTAGGGGTAGACCCGCTGGGCACACGTTCACTGTTTTGGGGGGAGGAGGGGGACCGCCGGAGCACCGGAACCCCACCAAACCTTGCATGTGGACCTATTCTATGTGTCAAAGTGTGATGCAAGGTGTGATTCACAAAATGGTGCATGGCATGGATCCCCGGTCTGACATTCCTCACCTTCGGGCGATAACACTTACAGATTCCTGGACGTGTACGGTGAAGTGTCCCGCCGCGGGTATATCGGGGGCTAGACTGTGCCAAAGGGTGCCACACATGGTTTTCCATATGTCCATGGACTAAACAAACCTAAACCTATGAAAAGTTACATTGGTGCACCCTCGCGCGAGAAATCTAGCGGGGTAGACCCGCCGGGGCACACGTTCGGGGGAGGAGGGATAACGACCGCCGGAGCACCGGAACCCCACCAAACCTTGCATGTGGACCTATGATATGTGTCAAAGTGTGGTGCAAGGTCTAATGGTGCAAAAGTAGCTCCCCTAAACCCTAAACCCTAACCGGGAGGCTTCGAGCCCTAAACCCCTCTAAATCCCTAAACCACGACGCCGGAGCTGCAGAACCATGCATCATAAACCCTAACCCTAACCCTAAACCCTAAACCTATACCTAACCATAAATACTTACCCTTTAACCTAAACCCTAGCCCTAACCCTACACCTAACCCTAACCAGTAGACCAGGCACACCGTCGATCGTGTGATAATGGCTCTAGCTGCTGGTATATGTGCCAAAGGGTCCCAATCTTTGGTTCTCCATGTGTATATGTACTAAACAAACCTAAAAGAATGAAAAGTTACATTGGTGCACCCTCGCGCGGAGAAATCTAGGGGGTAGACCCGCCGGGGCACACGTTCCGTTGTTTTGGGGGAGGAGGGGATAACGACCGCCGGAGCACCGAACCCCACCAAACCTTGCATGTGGACCTATTCTATGTTTCAAAGTGTGATGCTAGGTGTAATTCACCAAATGGTGCATGGCATGGATCCCCGGTCGACATTCCTCACCTTCGGGCGATAACACTTAGATTCCTGGACGTGTACGGTGAAGTGTCCCGCCGCGGGTATATCGGGGGCTAGACTGTGCCAAAGGGTACCACACATGGTTTTCCATATGTCCATGGACTAAACAAACCTAAAACTATGAAAAGGTATATTGGTGGAACGTCGCGCGGAGAAATCTAGGGGGTAGACCCGCCGTCCCGCTGTTTTGGGGGGAAGGAGGGCCGCCGGAGCACCGGAACCCTGATATATGTGGGGGATGAGCATGGAGACTAATTTTGTATTTCACATAGTGTAATAAATAGTCATCAAAAAGAAAAACTAATTAACAAAATAAATATAAGTAGTAGATGAAATAAAATAGTTAGAAAAACAAAAAAAATGTATATTGGCGCACGGCAAAGGGAGAAGCGCACGGCAAAGGACCTTTTGCCGTGCAACTTGTCTGTCTGCACGGCAAAGTTTGGCTGCACGGCAGTGCCCAGGCCTTTGCCGTGCGCTCTTTCTTTGCCGTGCGGCTTGCAGGGACTTTGCCGTCCCAAAATCTTTGCCGTGCGCTGCTCCCATTCTTTGCCGTGAGAAATTTCTTTGCCGTGCGCCATATCTTTCTTTGCCGTGATATGTTTCTTTGCCGTGCGCTGCGCTCATACTTTGCCGTGCATTTTTTCGTTGCCGTGCGCTCTTCTTGCTGCGCACGGCAAAGAAATCTTTGCCGTGCAGCAGCTCACGGCAAAGTTTGGCTGCACGGCAGCGCCTGATTTTCCCGTAGTGTAGAAAACCTCAAATATACATATCATAAATTTACCATATCATAAATTTACCATATCAACTATACGAAAGTTCATGGATACATTTGTCATGTATCACGGACTCACCGTCTACCGTGCATCGCTAGATCCACACCTTCCCGTGCATCCGAAGTAGCCAACTCAACTTCAAGGAACCGCATGCGCCGACAGTCGAGGTCATGTTGACCTCCAGATAGGGCATCGCCGTACCAAGGGAAGGCCATGATCGTCGCTGGTGCCGCTAGGCGACTCCCTCCAGTAGCGGCACGGGAAGGGGAAGGCGTCCAGGGTAGGTAGGCGGCGGACGGTGACGGTGACACCTCGGTGCATGGGAGTGGTTTCATTTCTTTATGTAACAAAACTAAACATATTTTGATCCTCTCATCTCAAGTGCACGTGTTAAGATCGTACGATGTATGGGAGTCTGCTGCATTTGACTATTCTCAAGGCGCACAATCGCTCTTAAACACCTCGAACTGGTCTAAATGATCCATTATTGAACGAAAACCTAAAAATCTTTACAAAAGCTTTGCTTGTTTCTCGAGATACTAATTTACTGCTTGCTGAATTATGACACGCAGGAGTTGGAGCAGCTCGCTCTTACTACACAATTTTTTATCTTTGTTTGCACGGGCACATGATACTAAACTTTGGAATTATGCGCATATTGCTGCTCGAAGTGAGAATATATTTCTTTTGAAAATTTAGTGTGATTAGTCTAGAGAAAAAGTGAATTCACATATTCCTATTGGAAAATATAGAACCATAATTCTTGTGTGTTTTATTCATTGACCCTTTGAGGGTATATATAGAGGTACAAGGGGAGGGGATAGACTTGTAGTACAAGATGATCAATCCTAATCTTACGTATACACCCCTACATATTATACATCTAACATCCCTCCTCAGTCGTAGCGGGAGTGAAGCGGATGCTTGCGACTGGAGAAGTCATGCGCGTCCGTCGCCTCCTCCACCTTGTCATCATCGCCGTCCCCTTCTGGTTCCTTCTCTTCCCTCTCTTCCCTCCCGCAGTCATAGCGGGAGTGTCATGGGTGCAAACGATGACCCGGATGCTGTTGACTGGAGCTCTTGAGTTGCTGTAGATGTGTGTATGATATTGATGTCGAGGTAGCCGAGCGTGATGTAGCCATGGTCGTGGTTGTCGCGGTCGGTGTAGCCGATAGAGCCGAACGCGCAAAAAATTTTTGCACGGTTTTGTGTCGTAGGGCGGCGGCGGCAGGTTTTCTGCGACGGCGGCAGGTTTTTGTGTCGTAGCGCGGCGGCGGCAGGTTTTCTGCGGCGGCGGCGGAGTTTTTACCAGGCGGGCGAGGCGATTGTAGGATCGCCCTAGCAGAGTGCCGGCAGGTTTTTAGGCGGCGGCGGCAGGGTTTCTGCGGCGGCGGTGGGTTCTTGGTTGTCACTGGCAGCGTGCGGCGGCGACTCGCATCGGAGCGGCGGCGACAGGCGGCGAGGTTTTGTTTTTGATGGCTTTCGGCGACGACTCGCATGATGTAGACCTTGGCGTTGTTTGGTGTTGGCGATGTAGAACTCGACGAATAGTTTGATGTAGTCGTACACCTTGACGTAGTTCTTCATGTTGGTGCAGATCAGCGACGATGTAGTTGTCCAACTCCTCTTCTTCTCCTTATACATGTCGGCGACCACCACCCACGCGGGCAGTGAACAAGGCAGGCGAGACGATCGGGCGTTTAGCGCATGCATCGGCGCTGCAACGATCGCCCTAACAGAGTGCCGGGCCGCTGGCCTGTAGTAGATGACGCCGTGTCGATGAAGATCTTGATGGTGCTGAAGCTGGGTCGATGTCGTTCCGGCTTGACGCAGTGTAGATGTCGGTGCAGTCATGCATACAGAGTCTTGATCGGTGTCAGGTGCGGCGTCCGTGTGGGCTCGGATGGGCACGCCAACACACATATGTGATGTGCATATAGTTTGGACTCCCGGCGGCGGTACCCTGCGTATAGAGAAAAAGAAAATATCCTGCACATGCACATGGACGAAAATATCCTGCACATGCACATGGACGTGAACTCCTTCCTTGGATCTTGGCCTGCTCCTGGTTTGGCCGTGTTTCTTGACTCATGGTTATGGTGGACGTGCAGCTGGGCACCGCTCGACGATGCCGCCCGGCTTGTGCGCAGCGCGTGGCCGTGGCGGGAGCGACGTGGGCGTCTCCTGGTAGCCGGCTGGATCGGCCGGCGGATTCGCACGGCTCCTCCAGTGGTAAGTGTCAGAGACGGCGATTTCTGCAGGATTTTCACCCGGATCTGAGCGTCGTAGTCTAATCTAGGGATTTATTTGGCAGCTAACTGGATCTAACTAAAGAATTGGAGAATTTCGAATTTGGATCTAAACTAAGAACTGATCTAATCTTTGATTTTTGATCGGGTGCCGCGCCCCCGAGGAGAGATCTCCCCGGGGGCGGCGCGATGCGAAAGTGGTGGGTGGACCTAGGATCGGCGCCGTGAGGCTAACCGCTCTGATACCATATTGGAAAATATAGAACCATAATTCTTGTGTGTTTTATTCATTGACCCTTTGAGGGTATATATAGAGGTACAAGGGGAGGGGATAGACTTGTAGTACAAGATGATCAATCCTAATCTTACGTATACACCCCTACATATTATACATCTAACAATTCCAAGTATTATACAACATTGTCTTTTACTACCTACAATTGAAAATAAGGTGTATATTTTAAGTTAAAAAAGCTAACGACTTACAAGTTCGACCAATAATATAATCATCTAAAGTACTAAATAAATACACTATGAAACTATACTCTATATATGGTGGATGTATATATTGATATTGATTTTGTTTTGTAGAGGTTCATAATTTAGTTTACAAAATTGATGAAACTTAAAATACATTGACACTTTTGATTAAAAAAATGCCATATTTTACAGAAAAGGATGGAGTATTATCAAACTCCTCTTAGTCAAAGCATAGTTGTTATTATTCAAAGTCAACATAAATAATCAACTATGTGTTGACCTTAAAGTTGTTGCACGTTCTCTTGAAAAACATGCACCAAAGAGTTCTCGAGAAGACTCCCACCATATATCCTCTGTTAGGATTACAACCGACTCTCCCGAAGGGTCGCTTAGCCAACAGACGTTTAGGAACCGTCATTAGATTAGGCATCGTTTGTATTGTGTCCAAAGCGTCGTACGGACGCGATCGTCCGTACAGGCGCCTTCTCATATGGCAACTGCCATCTCTTTGTAACAGGCGCCTCTACGGAGGCGTCCCAAATCCTTGTATAAAAGGGCTTTGTCCAGATCAATGAAATCACAAGTTTAACTCTCAATCTTTGAGTTCTAACACGTTATCAGCCACGCTAGATTCTACCGAGAGCAATCACTGGAGAAGAAGAAAGGAAAGAACGGAAGGTAAAAATGGCAAGAAACCTGCCCGCGATTGCATCCGCCTTCGTTCGTTTCCTCCAGATGGAGATTCATCGCCGCTCCAGGTTTGTACGACGCCGGCAGACGGGATTCCGTCGCTACGGCCGCGGGGCCGGTTTCCGCCGCCACAACCACGGCCGTGGCCTCCGCCACCGCTCTGGACTTGGTGGTCGTCGTCGCCCCTTCCACTTGAACCGCAGTCGTCATGGCGGTCGTCGCCACGGCAACCGCTGTTGGAGATATGCCCAAGAGGCAATAATAAAGTGGTTATTATAATATCTTTGTGTTTATGATAAATGTTTATATACCATGCTATAATTGTATTAACCGAAACATTGATACATGTGTGTTATGTAAACAACAAGGAGTCCCTAGTAAGCCTCTTGTATAACTAGCTTGTTGATTAATAGATGATCATGGTTTCGTGATCATGAACATTGGATGTTATTAATAACAAGGTTATGTCATTAATTGAATGATATAATGGACACACACCCAAATGAGCGTAGCATAAGATCAAGTCATTAAGTTCATTTGCTATAAGCTTTCAATACATAGTTGTCTTAATCCTTCGACCATGAGATCATGTAAATCACTTACGAAAGGGTACTTTGATTACATCAAACGTCATTGCGTAAATGGGTGACAATAAAGGTGGGATTAAGTATTTGGAAAGTGTGAGTTGAAGCATATGGATCAACAATGGGATTTGTCCATCCCGATGACGGATAGATATACTCTGGGC
The DNA here is from genome assembly GCA_030979885.1 of Lolium multiflorum. NCBI lineage: Eukaryota > Viridiplantae > Streptophyta > Magnoliopsida > Poales > Poaceae > Lolium > Lolium multiflorum. The sequence continues at coordinate 9,495,042 of CM061750.1, forward strand.
CCTCTCGGTGGAATGTCATCTCGATTAGCTTGCAAGCATATGAATAGTTCATAAGAGATCACATACCACGGTACGAGTAAAGAGTACTTGTCGGTAACGAGGTTGAACAAGGTATGGAGATACCAATGATCAAACCTCGGACAAGTAAAATATCGCGAGACAAAGGGAATTGGCATCGTATGTAAATGGTTCAATCGATCACTAAGTCATCGTTGAATATGTGGGAGCCATTATGGATCTCCGATCCCGCTATTGGTTATTGCTCGAGAGGAGTCTCGACCATGTCTGCATAGTTCGCGAACCGTAGGGTGACGCGCTTAAGGTTCGATGTCGCATAAGTAGATTTGAATATGGTATGGAGACGAAGTTTGTTCGAGTCTCGGATGTGATCCAGGATGTCACGAGGAGGTCCGTAAGAGTCCGGAGAATAAGATTCATATAAGGAAGTTGATTTTCCGGAAATGTTCGGGATTGTTCCGGTGTTGAGGAAGGTTCTAGAAGGTTCGGAAGGGTCACCATGGGGCCCACGACCGGGAGGCCCACCGTGGGCCGGGGATGCTCCTGGCCTAATGGGCCAGGGGCACTTGGCCCCAAGGCCCAGGCCGGCCAACCCCTAGGGTTTCCTGATCAACTTGGAGGAAGCCCTTCTCCCCTTGGCCGCCCCCCCAACCCTAGATGGGAAGGGGGCACCTTGGCCGGCCGCCCCCTATATAAAGAGGGAGGGGGTGGCCGGCCACAATCCCCCATTGCCTCCTCCTTCGCCGCCTCCCTCCACCATACGCCGTCCGGGCTTAGGCCCTGCAGTTTTCTTCCTCCACCACCACCACCACGCCGTCGTGCTGCCGGACGTTGGAGGAGATCTACCACACCCCTGCCCGCCGGAACGGGAGAGGAAGGAGCTTCATCGACACTATACGCGCGACCGAGTACGGAAGTGCTGGATTGCAGGACGGGGACGATCGTCTACACCAACAACGAGATTAATCTCGTAGGCTTTGGAATCTTCGAGGGTTCGTCTCATCTCCATCTCGTTGCTTAGATCTAGTAGATTGGATCTTGGGTGTTCCATAGATTAGATCTGTTGGTTTTATTCGCTTTGCGGTAGGAAATTTTTTGTTTTCTATGCAACGAACCCCATCAACCGCCGCCAGGCGCCTCGCACTGGACGCTGTGCCCAGGCAGTGAGCGCCCAAGGCACTCAGGCTGCCCCAGCGGCACCACCCAGCCCACCCGCTCCTCTGCAACCGGCGTTCCACATACCTCCGATGGACTGGCTCCTCGGCGGGCCGGCGGCTCCGTTCCTCGGCGAGGAGGACGACTTCGACGCTGCCCTGGTTCCACCACCACCGGGGATCTTCCTCGACAACGACATGGACACCGGTGTGGCCTTCTGCCCGGAGCACGGGTACGGGCCTTGCCCTGCTCGCAGGGGCATCGCCTTTTGCCCAATGCAGGGCTACGGCGCGAGTCCCTCACCGATTGCCGCCATCTTCGACCCGCCGTCTCCAACACCGTCCATCGACCTCCCCGAGTACGACTTATCGCCGGAGTACGGTCCGGAGCCGGACACATACCTGGACCTCCCGACGCCGACGCCGGCGCTAAGCGATGAGGACCTGGAGCACTTCATGCCGCCGAGATATGGCCCAGTCCCTGGACTGGAACCGCTGCCACAAGAAGAGGAGATTGGCGCACCCCTCGCTGCAGAAGCACTCGCCTTCGACCTCAACGTCAAGGTTGAGCCCGAGGTCGAGGAGACCAGCGCTCCCGTCGCTGCCGCACCGTTGGCCTTCGACCTCAACATCGAGCCCGAGGACGAGGAGACCAGCGCTCCCGTCGCTGCTGCGCCATTCGCCTTGGACCTCAAAGCCGAAATCGAGCCCAAGGACGAGGAGGCCGGCGCTCAGGCACCGTCGCCGGCTGGGCCAGCAACGCCGCTACCCGAAGCTCGCCGCCTCCTGCGCCGATTCGCCGCGGCCATGGCCTCCCGCCAGCCCAGCTTCCGTGCTGGGTCATGGGACCCCGCCTCCCTTGGCTTCTCCAATCTCGCCATGCCCAACAGCAGCCTCTCTGACGGCTCCACCGACGAAAAAAGACGCGGCGGAAGCTGCTCTCGTCGCTGGTGATGTGGTGATGTGCGAGCAGCCATGGTGGCCTCCGCCTGGGTCGGTCAAGATTGGGGATAGAGATGCTCGGGTCACTTCTGGATGGTTCTCTCCTTATCCGACCGGCCGGCCATGCTACTCCAGTCTAGGCAACTAAATAATTAGTTTGTTTACCCAGGCCATCCACTTGCTCGTTGTGGCAGCACTAAATTAGTACTCTGTATTTGTTTAGTACAGTGACATCTAATAGATTGGTCAAATAACATAAGCATTTGTACAGTTCTCAAGTACTTATCATGTTATTATGTATTTACATCATGTACTAAATTATATTGTATACTGATGTTGTAGACCACACTGTGTCTACAGAAGATTATATGTTCAATGTGTTTGCATTTTGCAATCCCTATAACATATATATATATATATATGGTACAATAATATTATTTTGCAAGTGAGATTAATTTTCTTGCAAAATTAACTATTAATTCATCATCGATTAAGTCCATATATGCTTAAATATAGCATCAAATTGACTTAAATCCAATAGAATTAATATGCAAAATTAAAATGACTACCTCAAATTTATATATGGGATCACAAGGTAATGTGGTATCTACTGCGATAATAAGCAGATTATCCACAATTATTGTGAGGTCTACATTTTGTTAAAATTAACATTATGACTACCTTCAACGTGCTCTCCCATATATTTAAATCAAATCATAATACAAGGTACTAAGATCAAAGGCATCTACTGATTTTGGTCAGATTATGCTGCTTAGTACTGAGAGATGTACTCCATGAAAATGGTGATTATCTACAACGTGTTATGACAGATAATTTTGGGTCCACACTAAAACTCAAGGATTCACTTGAGTTCAACAATTTTGCAAATTTTATTACGACATAACCATGATGATTTTAATTTACATACAAGTAAATTTACAAATCCCTGGTTCTCATTCATGTAGGACAAAATGACCGTCAAAGAATTTGAAGAGCTCGCGCTCGACGGAAATAATTATCCTACATGGGCTATGGATGTTAAAATTAGTCTTTCATCCCGTGGAATTGCAGCTGCACTCATACCGGATCCCCTTCCGCAGGGAGTTGCAGAATTAACTGAGCCACAAAAATATGGTGCTTTATACATTATAAGAAACCATATTCACCCAGATTTGAAATCTGAATATTTAACGGAGGAATCTCCAAGCAATATGTGGCAAGCACTTAAAACTAGATATGAACAGCAAAGGGCAGTTATACTACCTGAAGCTAGTCATGAGTGGACCCAGTTAAGACTCCAGGATTTCAAATCCGTCGGAACTTATAACCATGAGGTTCATAAGATTTGTTCGAAGTTACGGTTTTGTGAGAAGGAACCTTCAGAAGAGGAGAAGATAGAAAAGACTCTATCAACTATGCTCCCAGCTGATAGGATCCTACAGCAACAATATCGTGCAAGGAATTACCAAGTTTATTCTGAACATATACATGTTCTCCTCCAGGCAGAAAAACACGATGAACTTCTTTTAAAGAATAGTCATCAACGCCCGGTTGGGGCTGCCCCTCTACCTGAGGTACATGCAAATTTTCAGAAAAACAATAAGTTCAATGGCTCTTTCAAAGGTCGTAAGAAGAACTTTAAGGGTAATTACAACCACAACCGCAACAACAAGAACAAGCCACATAATTCGGACAAGGGAAAGGGCATTGCAAAGAACAAGTTTGATAAAACTAATCTTTGCCAGAAATGTGGATGCTACAAGCATGTCACCAAAAAATGCCGCACCCCAAAACATCTGGTAAACCTCTACCTGCAATCCATGGGACGTAACAGACCTGCCCAAGGAGCAAGATATGAAGCACACTTCAATCTTCAACCCGAAAACAGCATGGAAGTTGGTTGTTCGCGAGATGTTCAAGGAGCACCAAGCAACACCGAGGAATTGCATGTACCACGGGACTCCATGGACAAGGAGAATATGATGATCGAATACACCTCCAACGACGTGTTCGGAGACTTTGACTAGTCAATCAACTCCACTATATAGAATATTTGTTTACGTCCATTTGATTGTTGTAATAAGAACATAATATTATTGTTGTTGTCATAACCGTATATTGTAAAACACAATATATATTGTATCAGCACTTTGATATCAATAAAGTTGTATATATTCTATATATCCAATAAGTCTTTTCATTGATGAAAATTCTACATTTCAATATATAGATTTCTACGGGAGTCAATCCAAATGGAGGAGGAAATGTGCCTTGTGGATAGTGGTACCACAAACTCTATACTTAGGGAAATAAAGTATTTCCAAACTCTTACAAAGATGAATGGAAATATTTTAACAATCGCTGGACGCGATGCGGTAATTGTTGGCACAGGACGCGCCATATTTACCCTCCCTATGGGTACAGAAATTATAATTGAGGATGCTTTATTGTATCCCGATTCAACTCGTACCCTCATAGGATATAGAGATATCCGTAAAAATGGTTTTCACATTGAAACCCATGAAGACAACAAGGAGGAGTATCTCCTCTTTACCAAAGACAACGGATATGGCAAACAAATATTTGAGAAAATTCCCTCTTTATCATCAGGATTGTACTACACATACATAAAACCCGTAGCACACGTTGCGTATAAGGTAATTTTTCAGAATGTCAACGCATTTCAAACCTGGCATGATCGCCTGGGTCATCCCGGTATTGGGATGATGAGGAAAATTATCGACAATTCCAATGGTCATGACTTAAATGAAGCCAAATTCCCACAATCTTCGGATTTTGTGTGCACTGCATGTGCTAACGGGAAACTCATTTTACGACCCTCTTATCTTAAGATTCAAGCGGAACCACTCCAATTCCTTGAACGGATTCAAGGTGATATTTGTGGTCCTATCCAACCATTATCTGGACCTTTTAGGTATTTCATGGTTCTAATTGATGCATCTACACGATGGTCTCATGTGTGTCTATTATCCACACGAAACCATGCATTTGCCAAAATAATGAGACAAATTATTAAATTACAAGCTCATTATCCCGAGAATCGAATTAAATCAATTCGAATGGACAACGCTGCTGAATTTTCCTCGCGTGCCTTCAATGATTATTGCATGGCACTAGGAATTGAGGTTCAACACTCGGTCCCATATGTCCACACACAAAATGGATTGGCCGAATCCCTAATTAAGAGAATTAAGCTCATTGCACGACCATTATTAATGAATTGCAAATTACCAACTTCATGTTGGGGTCACGCAGTTTTACACACTGCTTACTTAATTCAATTGCGACCAACTGCATATCACAGCACTTCCCCTCTGCAATTAGTACGTGGAAATCTACCAAATATTTCCCATCTGCGTAAATTTGGATGCTCCACATATGTGCCCATCTCACCACCGCAGCGTACATCCATGGGCCCACATAGGAAATTGGGGATCTATGTGGGGTACAAATCACCGTCGATAATCAAGTACCTTGAACCCCTCACCGGGGATCTATTCACAGCCCGTCACGCTGATTGCATCTTTAATGAGGAACATTTCCCGGCATTAGGGGGAGACATCAAGTACCAAAAAGAATGCCCGGAAATCAATTGGAATGCCCAAGGCATTTCCTCCTCTGATCCACGTACTCAAGAAACTGAACTTCAAGATCGGAAAATAATTGATTTGCAACACATTGCAAATAACCTGCCAGATTCATTTACTGACTATAAAGGTGTTACAAAATCCTATAATCCTGCCAGAAATGCGCCTGAAAGAGTGGAGGTACCAACAAAAACTACTCAACTCCCTGTTCAAAGGAAGAGGGGGAGAAGTACGGCCACCGAACATGATTCAGCTTCTCGCAAGCAACAAAGGAAACAGAGGAAGAAACCCTCTGAACTAGTAAATGTAAATCAACCTAGCGTTGATAATCATCAAATGGGTAATGAACACCCAGTGGAAGAACGACCTCCACAACCCAGCTCAGTTGTGCACTCAATGACTGGGACATCGGAAAACCCTGACTCAATCGTATTGGGAAATCACGACCAGTCAACAAGGGTAAATGAAATTTCCACAAACTATATAGATTCTGGAGAATCTTACAATCGTAAGTCTACAATTGTCGACATATATTTCTCAACTGCAGTTGCAAACAACCTTCTAAATGATCATGATCCAAAGACCATGGCAGAGTGTGAGAAACGCTCCGACTGGCCTAAATGGAAGGATGCAATCCAAGTTGAATTAGCCTCGCTCAATAAAAGAAAGGTATTCAGCGAAGCAATACCTACACCTCCCAGAGTTTTCCCTGTGGGATTCAAATGGGTTTTCGTCCGTAAGAGGAACGAGAACAATGAGGTGGTGAGATATAAAGCAAGGCTTGTAGCCCAAGGTTTCACGCAGAGACCTGGCATTGATTTCAATGAAACATATTCTCCAGTAATGAGTGGTATTACTTTCCGATACCTTATATCTATGGCAGTACAAAATCGTCTATCTATGCAGTTGATGGACGTGGTGACCGCTTACCTTTACGGCTCACTTGATTCGGACATATACATGAAGGTTCCTGATGGAATCCCAATTCCGGATCCAAACGCAAAACGCAACGTATATTGTGTAAAACTAAATAAGTCTTTGTACGGCTTAAAACAGTCGGGACGCATGTGGTACAACCGACTTAGTGAGTTCCTCTTGAAAAAAGGGTACTCCAATAATGATAATTGCCCATGTGTTTTCATCAAAAAGTCCACAACTGGATTTTGCATTATTTCGGTGTATGTCGATGATTTAAACATCATTGGTAACACACAAGATATTGATGAAGCACGCAATCACCTAAAGACGGAATTTGAGATGAAGGATTTGGGTAAAACCAAATTTTGCTTAGGGCTACAACTTGAGCACCTTCCCTCAGGTATTATGGTTCACCAAACCGCCTATATCCAGAAAATATTGGAGAAATTCAATATGGACCATCCAAAACTCCCATGGTGGTTCGATCTCTAGACGTAGAGAAAGATCAATTTAGACCAAGGGATGATGGAGAAGAGATATTGGGATCTGAAGTTCCATATCTCAGTGCTGTTGGAGCGCTCATGTATCTTGCAAATTGCACCAGGCCTGATATTGCATTTGCAGTGAACTTACTAGCTAGACATAGCGCATCTCCTACAAAACGCCATTGGGCTGGAGTAAAGAATATCTTTCGATATCTCCAAGGCACAAAGGATCTTGGCCTATTCTTTCAGTTTCAGAAAAATCTGGACATTGAGATGATTGGGTATACCGATGCTGGCTACTTATCCGACCCCCATAATGCCAGATCACAAACCGGTTTTGTGTTCCTACATGGTGGGACAGCCATCTCATGGAAGTCTTCTAAACAGACCCTAGTGGCTACATCCACCAATCATTCTGAAATAATCGCATTATATGAGGCATCACGCGAATGCGTATGGCTTCGTAGAATGATAAACCACATACAACAATCATGTGGTAAAGGTTCTATCGAATCTCCAACCATTATCTACGAAGATAATGCTGCTTGTGTTGCTCAGATGCAAACGGGTTACATAAAGAGCAATATCACTAAACATATTGCACCTAAATTGTTTTATCCTCATGAATTACAAAAGAGTGGGGATATAAACATCTTGCAAGTCAAATCATGCGATAATCTCGCTGACCTATTCACAAAGTCTCTACCAGCCTCAACATTTGAAAAATATGTTCATGGAATTGGTATGCGACGACTTCGTGATTTGCAAGGATCAGGGGGAGTATCTCTCTGAATTATAACCCATTCAAATATTATATTACACTCTTTTTCCCTTTATGAGTTTACTCTCATGGTTCTCATCAAGGTTTTTAATGAGGTAATATCAACACAAGAATATATGTCATATATCCTATTTTCCCCACCGGGGTTTTTAATGGATGTATACAAGACATATTAATTGTTCTCTAAACTTACCAATGAGTTTTATCCTTTTAAGGTTTTCTCATATAAGATCAAAGAGACAATAATCATTATATGTTGTATCATTTTCTCCTTACTTTTCCCACTGGGTTTTAAAGGAGTTTTCACAACATATCAAATACTATTCTCCTCATATTTTTCCCACAGGGTTTTTGGAGGAGTTATTCAAGATAATATAAGCTTGTGATCAAGACCAATATTCTCAAGATTATACAAGGAATACAAGACATATGAGAAGCAGCTTTGTTCAAGGGGGAGTGTTAGGATTACAACCGACTCTCCCGAAGGGTCGCTTAGCCAACAGACGTTTAGGAACCGTCATTAGATTAGGCATCGTTTGTATTGTGTCCAAAGCGTCGTCGTACGGACACAATCGTCCGTACAGGCGCCTTCTCATATGGCAACTGTCATCTCTTTGTAACAGGCGCCTCTACGGAGGCGTCCCAAATCCTTGTATAAAAGGGCTTTGCCCAGATCAATGAAATCACAAGTTTAACTCTCAATCTTTGAGTTCTAACATCCTCAACTAGGTGGACAAGCAAGCTTCGCCTCGCCCGCTGCATCCTGTACTACTAAAATGTCTCATCTACATAGGCTGAGTAGGGGTTCTAAAGTGTACCATTTCTTTGTTTTCTCTACTGTTGTCTTCGACGAACTAAATTTACTTCTCGTCGGAGGGCCGTTTTGATGAACTAAATTTACTTCTCGTGGGAGGGCCATTTTGATGGGACCAAGACAGTGGGCTAGAAAATGGATGAGAAAATCTTGGGAACGTTAGATCAAACATCTCAAGCCTCAGTTGCCCCACAATTCTATCTCATTTTGTAGTTTCATTTTTTCCTTCACTCACCAGAGGATTTCCTAAGCAATCTGTTGTGAGCAAAACCTGCACACATTATGGGAACCTGCACACATTAAGGGAACGCTTACAGTTCTAAATAATTTAATGCTCGGTAATTAAGTTTTGCACATGAATTAAGGAGAGTTAATGCTTATGTGAATAAGGTCTCCTGTCCTATAATAAGACTACTCATAGTGGGAGTAACATAGCTAGTAACATCACATACCTCAAGGCATTTTGGTGACACGACATGGCAATAAATGAAGAAAGAGAGTGAGGTGGTAACTAGCTATGTTAGGCTAGCCATAGTGCTAGTATCATAGCTAGTATCATGCATCCTAGCCCCACCAAAAATGCTGATGTGGCAGGTAATTATGGATGAGAGAGAAGATTAGAGTATCATAGGTAGATACTATCATAGCGCACATCACGAGAAAAGTTAGTATCAAATAAATCTTGTACACAAATTTGTATTGGGATTCTACAAATCAATTAATATAGCAAAACTATGATACTAGTCTATGATACTATGCATTATGAATCTAGTATCATACAAAAGTATCATATACATGATACTACTATATGATACTACCCACTATGGCCAGCCTTACCATAACATCCCACTTCTCAAGATGAGTCTATAAATCTAATAAATATAACATGAATGATACCACATATAAGTAATTATCCACTATGGAGGTAGTAACATAGAGTAGTAACATGCACCTTGTTACTACTCTATGTTACTCCCCGCTATGACTAGTCTAATTCCATACAGAAGGAGTACAACCAATCAACGTGTTTAGTGACATCAGTGTTTTTTTAATCTTATTATTGGATGAATACTTCCCTTGACTAATTACAATGCAAAATGAAGGAAATTGGATAGAACTTCAGGGGTCGCATATATCAGATAGCAAATCGATCCCAGAGATATCCAAGGCCTTAATCAATGCACTTCACCTCACAGGTGGGTACAACCAAACGAACCAAGTAGGAAACATTGATGCTCTTTAACATCTACTATACTCCTTCTGTGCCAACTCATGTTCCCTTTATCAACACCTAGCACCTGAAGCTCCTCCATTTGAATCAAGCTATGAAGCAGCCAACAGTTTGCAGGAGTTCACCTGGGAGGCCACCATCCAAGTGATACTTTATTGGCAATAATTAGCGCTAGATTAAATAATGCAACTAATATAATTTTCATAAATACATAATATTTTTACTATTGTGATTGAGATGGTAAGAAAAAACCTATGAAAATAAAGGCACTAATATCCATGGATAAAAGAAACTTATGATACAACTGCAACAGTGAAAGATCAGACATTATGAGAATGTTTTGACAAATGTAAGATTATACTAATATTGCTAGCCATATCTATGTTACGCAATCATTTCATATGTGTAGCTGTATTAGTTGGTAAGTCATGTATATCTCCATAATGACCAACAATTACAACAGATTAGGCATGGAAACATACTACTCACACTTGGGCACTGTCCAGAAAATGACTGAAATACATCTTTCAACAGTTCGGCATGCAATATATTTGGAAAGTGCAAGCTTAGGCAAACTATGGTAAAAATATTTTTGCAATGTAAGCTGCAAGAGTACTAATGCATAGCTAACATGCATTGCTGCACAAAAGAATGTTACACCTGTAACTGATGTGCATTACCTGAGCACTTCCTTCACATGTAGTTGTCAAAATAAAATTACACAGTAAGCCTTCGCCCCAAATTCAATTGCCTAAAAAATCTTGCAGGAATTTGAAGTTATTCAATCAGGTGCCATATTATTATCCTACAAACACCACAGAAAGCAGAGACGTAATATTACGGCGGGGCGTACCCTGAAGTGCCCAGCATGGCAGCATGGTCTGGCAAGGCAATCCATTCTTCGGTTGATTTTAAACGAAATTTAGCACACAAGTAGATTTCTCAGGCTCTAATCCTTGCTTCGATGTACACACACATATTCCACGCTTATTTCTCGTGGGAATTAGAAAGTGCCTACTCATCATCTAGCTAGTCAGATTAACACAAATCTTAAACTCAAAAGGGAAACTATTTTTTGAAAGATAATAAACAATCAGTGATACCAGACAATACATGTAGTATTTCATAGGAACAATTGTAAAAATCCTCTGATTAACGTATGACGGGATCCTTATGTATGTAAGCAGGCTAAACTTTAATCCTTGAGAAAGCATATATTAGCATGCTGCCAAGAAACTTCAACACATGCCATTAGCAAATACATCCTGCTATACGATTCACAACATTGACATCAGAATATGAGGCTGCAATCAATAATTAAAAGCTAAACAGAATACATGCTTTCAGAGTTTTTAGATCTTGGATTAAAGCCCTCATCTTGGAGTATAAGTTGTATTAAAAGGAAGGACAATATTTTCCTCAAAGTTCAGTACGCACAATTTCCATAGGATCTGTTACAGTCAAGCTACTGATGTGTAAAGGATAGCAGCATGGTAGAAAAAGGAAGCTAACGTCTGTGCGTTGAATTATTAAAGGCTACCAGCAATCTGATTCTCCCAACTGATTGCTAACATCTTCAGAGGTTCCAACATGCTTTCTCTTGGACTGGAGCAATAAGGTTTCTGATTGGAACTTGGAGGTCCCAAAGAAAATTTACATCGCTGGCTGCTTGAGATAAGCAAAAGGAAGATTCTCTCTGTCCCGGGATACAAACATTTGTTGCGGTCCCGCAAAGGTCGATGGAAGCTTTCTCCAGGTAAGATGTGATGCAGTGCGTTACCTGTAAAAACAAAAAGAGAAGAATAATACTTTGGCGTGGCATACCATTGTAGCTAAGATAGAGCCAGGACTGCATAATAACCATGTGGATACACTGGAAATCTGAGCATCCCGGAAAAGAGAAAGTTCCATAGGACCATAGGAGTGTACATTCCATTGGGAGTTTGCTGTGGAGACATTTCAAAATAACAGTGACAAACCAGCATCTCCAGGTCGCATTCATTCACCACAGGAGATAGAACATCAAGTCCATTTCCATATTTTGCTTTTAAGTGGCTTGCATACAAAGTAACATACCTGACATAGAAAGGATAAAAACTGTGGAGTTTCTTTTAATAGGTTGCCGTAATTAGACTCTCAGGGACAAGGGGTGCGGGTACAGCCCCACCGACAGTTGCAACGGGACATGGATGGTTTTTGAGTCGCTGTACAGTGACCAAGTCGTTTTCTCAAAATCATGGAGACTCAAGACTAAACAACGACCTATGACAACTATACAGCGACTTTTCGTCGTCTATTCACTGAGTCGCAGAATTGGCGGCTTTGCTTGATTCGGCGACTCAAAAACCTTGAGCAGCATGGTAGAAAAAAAGGAAGTTAACATCTGAACGTTTCCAATGCTTAATTTTCTGGAGCAGATAAATGAACAAACAACATATCATCATCTTCTTGAATAAAGATATCAAGCCAACATGTATGATGAAAGTAAGCACGCTTTCGCTTAATATATATCAGCGGGAAGAATTACCTTTGTGAAGAATACTTAGTTGGGCAGACTATATGCGAGACGTTTGGACTATAGAAATGAACCCAACTGTCCCAACAGTAGTGACCACGGGCAACCATACTTAATTTACACTAACAAAAGGAAAAATACTCCACTAAGAGTTTATCACCTAAGGACATAAACAATTGGAGGATACCATATGAACAAGCAAAAATAATGCATTGTACAGGAAAAAGATCCCTGATCTGACTGCCTTCTCACAGAGCCCATGTATGTGAGATCTACTTGTTAACGATTTTTTCAAAGAGAAGGAAAAAGGGGAAATCTTAACACATTACACAATCACATGACTCAGTTTTAGAAAAACCAGCCATAGGCAAACTAAAAGATCAGTCAGACTACATAAATGAATTAATGTCACATATTTATCATTCACTTTGTTGCGAGGGGTTCATTGCAGCCTTTAGAAGTGCATATTAATATCCGTCTTTACCTAATGGGAATATAAAGGCACTCTCTTGCAATATTACCTATTTTCTCAAATCATAATATTGCAGGTGGCCAGTACTGCTCCTATATGACATTAAAAATCAGGTTAAAAAAGGGCACCGTTCCCCTAGCAAACTAGATCAAGTACATACAACTCTGCCGAAACGAATTGGAATTGGCCAGCAACTAATTATCATGAAATCATTTCCGCATGTCTATGTTTACCGCACAATATTCTGCAGCGTACCTTAATAATAATCAAGGCTATATTTAGTCATTAGCGATGTGGTTACATTTTATTTGTAGACACTAAAACAATTGGCATTCCTAAGGGATACCATGTTAGGTCTGTTGATATTTCATCCATTGGCATAAAACTACAGCATAATAAGAAGTAGAAGAAGGGTAGAAAAACCTCAATGTAGTTAGCGATGGCTGTTTTGTACGACCCCGTGGGCTCATTCAAGGTCTTGACGGCCTCCAGTACTATGATATTCTCCAGCCTGCAGGCATGCACAGAGCTACATCACATTGCAGCCCGCAGGGTTCAGTTCCTGGCCATCTCATCGGTCACAGCAAGCTAGCAAACCAAGCAGGGCACCAACCAACCAACCAACCGACCTGGAGAGGGATTTGCCCGGCGCGCTGATCGCCGCGATAGGCGCCGCTTCCGGCATTTCATCGTCGCCGTCGGAAGCGACCGGCACGATCGCCGCCGCCGAGGCCGAGGTGCTCTCCTGCTTGGGCGCGGACCTCAGCTTCTTGAAGGCGGGCGTCGGCGTCGCCCTCACCTTCTCGCGGGAGCCCGACGCGTTCACCGTGACGTTCATGTTCCGCCACTTGTCCTGCAATCCCGGCAGCCGGTTAGACGAGAGGACGCATCAGGCATCGCGGTGAAACGGTTAAACGGAAACGGAAGGGAACGGACCTTGAGGTCGACGTTGGAGCGGTAGCGCAGGATGCTGCTGAACTCGGGGTCCTTGAGTATGGTGCGCCATTTGCCGGTGCCGTGCTTGGAGATCCCGGCCTTGAGCGCCGCCTCCTCCTCCGCCGTCCACTTCTGCTTCGGCGCCCCCATCCGCTCCCGCGCCCTAGGCCGGCTAGAGAGAGCTTCGCCTACTTCTGCCAAGCGGATCAGGGGACGGCGGATCTAGACGGATGCCGATCAGTTCGGGTTTATGAGGAACCAATCGGTGGATCGAGGACTGAAACACTCGCACGTACCTCGTGAACCAACAAAGGTTCGCGGACGGCGGGGAGCGGGGACCGCGACGAGGCGGGGCGGGGACGGCGACCACCCCTGGGAGCGCGCGTGAGGGGTAGCTGCGGCGGCGCGGCGGCGCGGCGGGGGCGGCGTCGGGTAGGGCAGAGAGGCCGGATGAGGATGAGAGAGAAGGGCGGAGAGGAAAAGTCGAGTCGAGGTGGAGACGGAGAAGCGTGATGTGTGATTTGTCCCGCACAGTTTTTTAGTCCCACCTCGGAAGCGCAAGACCGTGAGCACCGGTTTAAAGGAGGAGGCGTCTGAGAAGTTGGCGCCGAGCCCAGTAGCGTGGGCTCATAACCCCAGCTACGGCCCATGGGGGGTACAGTTGGGAGTCGCGACTGAGAGTGGCCTTGCCGGACCTCCCCCGTCAGCCTGTAACCGTAGGTCATTTGTGATCGGGGCAACCCACTCTCACCCAACTGTTTTGTTTTTCACTCACACGTTTTTTCGCTGCAAATTAATTATCTAAAAACCAAAAAACATCAATAGCTGAAAATAATTATTTTTAATTTTTTGAGATGAAAGGCTGCTATATATTAAACAGACACCAAGTCACATACAATCTGGTTCTCCACACACACAGGAGGAACTCCAAACCATTCATTACACACTTTATTCTCGTAGCCTAACTTAGCTAACAAATGTGCCGCTTCATTTGCAGAATGCCGCACTGCTCGCACCGAAACTTCCGCAAAGCCCGAGAGCAGGAACTTTATTTCCTCTATAAGTGCTCCATAAGATAACCGATCCTGATCATCCCTCCGTAGCTTAGCAGCGGCTCCAGTACTGTTCGTCTCCAACACTAGTTTCTGAACATGGGAAGCTCGCGCCAAAACAAGGCCCCTCCTGCACGCTAGCAAATCCGCAACTTCTGCATCAGTAACATGGGGGGGAAATGGTTCGCTCCACTAACAAAGCCGCCATGGTGGTCTCGAACAACCACACCGCCACCTTCGTTACCGCCCGCTGCACGAAAAGCACCATCAACATTCACTTTCACCCAGCCCTGTCTGGACAGAGCCAACACTCTTTTATTTTGCAGCTTGGTGACTTTGAACTTTCGTTGATTATCCGCCATTCTTCTACATTGACCTTGGTACGAATTGCTATCGCTCTTGGGTCGTCCATCTCCTTTGATTCCCGCGCATCATTTCTTGATAGCCATAGTTTATATATCATCATGCAGAACCACGCTAACTCATCATCCTTCGCTTTCCCTATCCAATCCAATAGCCAACCCTTCAACTCCGAGTGACATCGCAGGGTTTTTGGTGGCGGCGGGGTTTTGAAGCCAGTGAGGTCAGACAGAGCAACCCACGCCGAGGCCGAGTGAGGACATGACCAAAAGCAGTGCACCAAATCTTCGTTTCTGCCGCACGCTAGACAGACAATCTCGTCTTTTATCTTCCTTCGAGAAAGTTCGGTGCCAACCGCTAGTCCATTCTCCACTAGCCTCCAGATGTGTATCTTAACTTTGCCAGGGACATGAGCAGCCCAAATGGCTAGTCTGCCCCTATGACTCTCACAACTGTCCGAACCCCCCACTAAGCCTTGTTTGAACCTCTTCCTTTGTACTGCTAAGTGGTAAGCCGACTTAACTGAAAACATCTCTGACCTAGTGTAGTTACAAGCCTGAAAATCTGAAGCTCCCAAGCGTCCCAACTAAATACCCATGATATCTTCCACATCTTGCTCTGGGAGAACTGATCTCAATTTGCCTTCATCCCATCCCCGGCCATGCTCATCTAGGAACTCACTAACCCTCTCTGCGGGTGCTCACATAACCAAGCCAGAGGTCTCTGTAAGCTAGACCGGGGGATCCAATTGTCTTCCCAAACCTTAATTGACTCACCGTTCCCAATTCTCCAAATGAGTCCAGCCTTGAGTAGGTCACGGCCATGAATGATACTGCGACATGTGAAAGACGCTCGTTTAGGACAGGTAGCTTGCAAAAAGTCTGTAGACTTATATATCTAGCCTTCAGAACTTTCGCACACAGCGATTCCATATCAGTAAGGAGACGCCAGCCTTATTTAGCCAGAAAAGCTTGATTGAAACATTCAAAATCCCTCAAGCCGGCACCTCCATTGCTCTTACTCTGGCACATCCGTTTCCAACTAATCCAATGGGTTTTTCTTTTTCCATCGGCATCACCCCACCAAAAATTTGCTGAAACCGTCCCAAGTTTTTTGCATTGTTTCTTGGTTAGCTGAAAACAGCTCATAGCATATGCAGGGACAGCCTGGAGAACTGACTTGATCAAGGTTCCTCTCCCAGCGTTGGACATACCTTGCCCTTTCCAACCTTTGATCTTGCTCCAAGATCTATCTGTGAGATATTGGAAGCAACCTTCCTTTGATTTCCCCACTACCGTGGGCAGTCCCAGGTAGCGCTTTGAAAGTGCTTCACATGATTTACCAATGTCCCTTTTCAACTCCTCTTTCAGCCCATCATAATCTCGCTGCCCCGAACTCACCTCATAATCTCTCAGTACACTTTTCAGAGTTTGCAAATTACGCCTTGATGCCTCCAGGAAACGGACCCCCTTAATTTCATTCACCGATTGTGCTTCTTTTAACAGTGCCGAAAAAACCTCAACACAAAACAAGAACAAATATGGGCTGATGGGATCACACTGTCTGAGGCCCCTGGATGGACAAAACGGATCAGATAAACCCCCATTAAGCTTCACCGTGAACCTCACTGACGATAAACACCTCATGATCATCTCCACCCAAGGTACAGAGAACCCCATCTTCAGCAATAATTTTCCCAGAAAAATCCATTCGACCATGTCGTATGCTTTCATCATATCCAGCTTTACAACACACAAAGGAGTCTTCCTTTTTCTTGTGCGTATTGCATCTGTGCATTCATATGCCCACAAACACATTGTCTGTAATAAGTCGACCCAGGACAAAAGCGCTCTGTTCCTCCGATATCAGGATAGGGAGGATGGTTTTAAGCCCATTTGCAGTCACTTTGGAAGCCAACTTATACAGTACATTGCAAAGACTAATGGGGCAAAACTGTGTTAAGAGCTCCGGAGAATTAACCTTAGGAATAAGGACTAGAATTGTGTCATTAAAATCTAAGGGGCTGTCCCCTCCAGCTAAAAACTCTCTAACCGCCATGCACACCTCTCCTTTGATAGCCGCCCAGTGGCGTTGGAAGAACATAGCCGGCAGACCGTCCGGCCCTGGCGCCTTAGTTGCGCCCATCTGAAACAAAGCTTTTTCTATTTCTTGATCCGAGATAGCTGCAGTCAACTTCTCATTCATCTCCGGTGTAACAAACGTTTCAATCTTGTCAAGGATCGTATCCATGTTCGTAGCCCCCACTGAGGAATACAGATTACAGTAAAATTCTTGAGCCATAGCTCGCATACCATCATCTGTATCACATCGAGACCCATCTTCCCTCCTAAGGAATTTGACAGTGTTCTTGCGTCTCCGGTGAGATGCTCTATTCTGAAAAAATCTGGTGTTCTGATCACCCGCCTTTAGCCACTCTTGTCGAGATCTCTGTTTATACATAATCTCTTCTCGTTCATACATCTCATGCAATCGTGACCCTATCTCTCTCCTCCTCCTCGAAGGAACCAGATACTAGTGCTTGCACCTTCGCATCCTCCAGCCCTGCCTTCAAACGTTTAATAGTTTTTCTGACTGAACCAAACGTGTTGAAACTCCACGACTGCAAGTTCCTCGTCACTCCCTTCAATCTCTGCCATAGAGCGTTGATCCTAGAGCCGTGGTAACCAGTGTTCTCCCACAGCAATTGTACTGTATCATCATATGTTTCGTGCTTTGTCAACATCTCCTCGAACATAAAGCCTCTCCCTCCTAGACTTCGGTGACGATTGGATTCAGCATCCACTGCCACGCTGATAAACAATGCCATATGATCTGATTCCTCCACCGGAATGTGAGAAACTCTTGATAGAGGGAAGAGGTGTAGGAAGGCAGAATTTTCCAGGGCTCTGTCAAGTCTTGCTTGCACGTTAGCTTGTCCCTCTCGCCTATTATCCCAAGTGAAAGGATAGCCCGAGAAACCTAAGTTTGTCAGGCGGCAGTCCGCCAGACATTCTCTGAATAGATTCATCTGTTGATCATTTCGTTCATTTTGCCCCAGCTGCTCATTCTGAGAGGTTATCTCATTAAAGTCTCCAGCATATATCCATGGAAAATCATCTTGACTGGACAAATATCGAAGAGCCGCCCAAGTCTTCCCCCTCAGTTCGGTCCTTGGCTCCCCATAAACCCATGTGAACCTCCATGACCCCTGCTCCGTAGTGATCTTTGCATCAATGTAATACTGGCACTAGGGACGAACCTCCACATCTACTCCATCTCTCCACCATAGTGCTAAACCACCGCCTTTGCCTTTCCCATCCACACAAACTCCATGCCTAAATCCCAGACTACATTGCAACCTCTCCATTGTTCTTTTCTTCTGTTTCGTTTCACACAAGAAAACCACCCCCGGATTGTGTGACCTACAAAGATCACGAAGCTCGCCTACTGCCGCGTCCAACCCCAAGCCGTGGCAGTTAAGGCTTAGCAGATTCATTGCTCCCGGTGGCCCTGCGCTACAGGGTCCGCCTCTGGGATTTCCATTCTCTGAAACACTGAGCCTTGTTGTCTTTCTCCACGCCCCCCTTAGGATCCTCTAGCCTGTGGAAAACTGACTCTGGATTTCCATGTCCTCCTATATCCCCTGTCGATTCATCCATTCTGTCGAATACCGAGTTCTTCCTATGGCGTTTACCCCCCTTCATTGTTTCATCATACCCAACCACTTGGACTGGAATTGGAACCCAGACTTGTTTTGCGCCTCGCTTTCTACTTTCCGTACCCTGTGGTACTCTGGAATGAGCGGGAAAAGAGCTATCTGGGTTGCTTCTAGTGCGTCTCGTGAAAGTACCTTGTCTCACGCTCCCCGCTGCAGCCCCTAGTGGGGTTGTGTCACGATGTTGTTCGGATGGATGATCAGGATACCTTCTATTCTGGCTCACTGTGTATCCCTTTGCATAATTTGGTTCATGCCCGCCAGTGCGAGACGAACCCGAATAAGCATCGTCTCTCATCAGATTTCTCCTTGTCGGAATATCCCTTATCGACCCCCCCCCCCCCCCCTCTGCCACGCGAGTCTGATCCTGTGGAAAAACTACCATAGCTAGTAGAGAAGACTGACGGGTGAGTAGACATCGGCTGTCTTTGATTTCTGCGTGGAGAAGCCCTTAACCACTCACCCCATTGTTTACATTCCGACTTTTCTGCCGTACAACCTTCAGCTGGATGAACAATACACCCGCAGTCAAAGCAAAAATGAGGAACCTTCTCATACTTTAAGTCAAACCAGGTTCCTTCTGTATCGTCACCCTTTTCCTTCATACTCACCCCTCTGGGGAGTGGCTGATCAACTCTCACCTCCACGGCTCCACCCTTATCCTCAGCTCTTTACCCCATGCAATACCGTCCTGATCCACCTCAACTGAGATAAACTTCCCCACCCAGTTCTCTATGAGCTTTCCGTATAATCTGTTCATCATATCCATAGGAAGATCATACACTCATATCCACATCTCCATCGTGTCAAAAACCATGTCAGAAGGCCTCACTGATCCGGCATAGTCCTTCAACAGAACGACTGAGAAGTCGAACTGCCACGGACCGTTGTTCATCGCGTGTTTCCAGTCACCTTCTGATGAGAATCTTACCACGAACCTGTTGTTGCCAATATCTCTGAATTGCGCCGGACGATGAAGCCCCCACGCCCTATCCATCGCCCGCTTCAAAGCCCCAATCACCAGCTTCCGAGTAGAACAAACCTTACCAACCGTTGCACATCTAGGACGCGGTGCATCCGAGGAACTCACATCGCCGATGACCAGCGCAATGGCTTCTTTCTCGGTCAACAGCAGATCTCCCAACTTGGCGGACAGGCTCGCCGCCAGATCATCGCCGCCTCTCTTTGCCGGAGAGCACGAAGGGGTCCTCAATGAATCGCCGCCCCTTGTCCCCGAGCGCGAGAGCGAAGCCTTGGCCTCGCCTACCTCTACCTGATCGCTACACCAAGGAGAAACTTCCCCACCGTCGCACGGAGCCAGACCTTGCTGTAAGATCGGATCCGCCGTCGAAAACACCACCCTGATCGCTACACCAAGGAGAAACTTCCCCACCATCGCACGAAGCCAGACCTTGCCGTCAAGATCGGATCCGCCGTCGAAAACACCACCCTCAAGGAGAAAACCCTAGCCCTAACACGATCGCCACCGTGATCGCCTCTAGAGAACTTTCGCCTGTATTTGGTGGAGCCGCAAAACCCTAGCCCTAGTCTCTGAAAATAATTATCTAAAGCAATCTTTAAAGCTACAACCCCTGTGATTCGCCTCAACACCACTCAAGTTCCTGCCATGTAGTGGAATATGCAATGTTTGGACGATGTCCTTAGTAGATCTTGGGAACTCTTTGTGAAGAACATATAGAAATATGATACAAGCTACTTCCACAAGCTTGTAGTTCATCTTCATCATGTCGGCAGCCATGGTGATGTCGATGGAGACGGAAGAGAAAACGGAGGCGACTATGGCAGCATTTCCTCTCTCAATCTTCACATAATTTTCCAGCATCTGCATTTTTTTATAAATGGCACTTTATTACTAAAAATACATTAAGCATTATATCCAGCGTGCATAACTAGGATACACACAGCCACCTAGATCCGATCACCAAAAAAGTAGTAAAAAAGGCACATAACAAGTAGTCCACTAATTGCCTTAACTATTTTGACATGAAGTTTATTTAACATTACGATCTTGAGCAAACAAAATATTCGCCATCAAAAAATTATATAGATGATCAAAGTCATGTAGGCAGCTGATGTGATAATAATTAGTGAAGAACATATAGAAAGATGATACAAGCTACTTCCACAAGTTTGTAGTTCATCTTCATCATGGTGCAGCCATGGTGATGTCGATGGAGGCGGAAGAGAAATCGGAGGCGACTCTGGTGGCGTTTCCTCTCTCAATCTTCACATAATTTGTATGTTTCGTGTTTTTCTCTGTTGACGGCCACTCCTTTGCAAACCTGCAATTCTGCAAATGGCATCATATATATAGGCGTTTTAGGGCAAAACTCATTAGAGGACGTCCAAACAGAAGCGAAAGAATTCTCGAGGGCAGGGGGTGCTCGCGTTATGTGCCCTCTCTCATGGCCCACAAGCCTCCTCTTGTCCTCCTTCCCATCCTCTGATAAATCTCGGAAAAATGACGTGAAAAAAATTTCAACTCAATTAGATGTCCATAAGGTCCCTGAAACTCAAAAATACGGAAAATAGGGGTTTTCTGTACTACAGCGTAAAAATCATTAAAGGGAACTTTGTTGCAAATCCCCATAAATCAATGTAAAACTACTAGAAAACCTCACATACACATATCATAAATTTATCAAATCAAGTATACCAAAGTTCATGGATACATTTGCCATGTATCACGGACTCACCGTCTACCGTGCGTCTCTATATCCACACCTTCCCGTGCAGCTGAAGTAGCCAACTCACCTTCGGAACCGCCTGCGCCCGTTGACCTCCAGATAGGGCATCGCCGCACCAAGGGACGGCCATGTTCGTCGCCTATGCTTAGGTGACTCCCTCTAGCAGCGACGCGGGAAGGGGAAGGCGTCCAGGGTAGGTAGGTCCAGGGTAGGTAGGCAGCGGACGGTGACGGTGACGGTGACGCCTCGGTGCGGCCACCGTGGCCACGCAGAAGCAATGGGGGTGGTTTCATTTCTTTATGTAACAAAACTAAGCATATTTTGATCCTCTCATCTCAAGTTCATGTGTTAATATCGTATGGTGTATGGCAGTCTGCTGCATTTGACTATTCTCAAGGCGTCGTGAGAATATATTTCTTTTGAAAATTTGGTGCGATTAGTCTAGAGAATAAGTGTATTCACATATTCCAAGTATTATACAATAGTTCTTAATAAATTGACCATTATCTTTTACTACCTACATTTGAAAAAAAAGGTGTAGATTTTTAGTTAAAAAACTAGTGACTTATAAGTTCGACCAATAATATAAACATCTAAAGTACTAAATAAATACACTATGAAACTATACTCTACATATGGTGGATGTATATATTGATATTGAGTTTGTTTTGTATAGGTTCATAATTTAGTTTACAAAATTGATGAAACTTAAAATACATTGACACTTTTGACTAAAAAATATGCCATGTTTTACAGAAGATGATGGAGTATTATCAAGGCTATGATTAAAAATGTAACTTTTTTGTACGGAGCATACCTGAATAATTATCAAGGCTATATTCAGTGATCAGCGATGTGGTTACATTTTTTATCATAGTCACTAAAACTATTAGCGTTTGCAAGGGATACCATGCTAGGTTGTTGATATTTCATCCATTGGCATAAAACTAGAGCATAATAAGAAGCAGAAGAAGGGTAGAAAAACCTCAATGTAGTTAGCGATGGCTGTTTTGTATGACCCCGTGGGCTCATTCAAGGTCTTGACGGCCTCCAGTATGATATTTTCCAGCCTGCAGGCATGCACGGAGCTACATCACATTGCAGCACGCAGGGTTCAGCTACTGGCCATCTCATCGGTCACAGCAAAGTACCAAACCAAACAGGACACCAACCAACCAACCAACCAACCGACCTGGAGAGGGATTTGCCCGGCGCGCTGTTCGTTGCGAGAGGCGCCGCTTCCGGCATTTCATTGTCGCCGTCGGAAGCGACCGGCATGATCGCCGCCGCCGAGGCCGAGGTGCTCTCCTGCTTGGGCGCGGACCTCAGCTTCTTGAAGGTGGGCGTCGGCGTCGCCCTCACCTTCTCGCGCGAGCCCGACGCGTTCACCGTGACATTCATGTTCCGCCACTTGTCCTGCAACAATTCCAGCAGCCGGTTCGACGAGAGGACGCATCAGGCATCGCGGTTAAACGGTTAAACGGAAGGGAAGGGAAGGGACCTTGAGGTCGACGTTGGAGCGGTAGCGCAGGATGCTGCTGAACTCGGGGTCCTTGAGTATGGTGCGCCATTTGCCGGTGCCGTGCTTGGAGATCCCGGCCTTGAGCGCCGCCTCCTCCTCCGCCGTCCACTTCTGCTTCGGCGCCCCCATCCGCTCCCGCGCCCTAGGCCGGCTAGAGAGAGCTTCGCCTACTTCTGCCAAGCGGATCAGGGGACGGCGGATCTAGACGGATGCCGATCAGTTCGGGTTTATGAGGAACCAATCGGTGGATCGAGGACTGAAACACTCGCACGTACCTCGTGAACCAACAAAGGTTCGCGGACGGCGGGGAGCGGGGACCGCGACGAGGCGGGGCGGGGACGGCGACCACCCCTGGGAGCGCGCGTGAGGGGTAGCTGCGGCGGCGCGGCGGCGCGGCGGGGGCGGCGTCGGGTAGGGCAGAGAGGCCGGATGAGGATGAGAGAGAAGGGCGGAGAGGAAAAGTCGAGTCGAGGTGGAGACGGAGAAGCGTGATGTGTGATTTGTCCCGCACAGTTTTTTAGTCCCACCTCGGAAGCGCAAGACCGTGAGCACCGGTTTAAAGGAGGAGGCGTTTGAGGAGTCGTCGCCGAGCCCAGTAGCGTGGGCTCGTAACCCCAGCTACGGCCCATGGGGGGCACAGTTGGGAGTCGCGACTGAGAGTGGTTTGCCGGGCCTCCCCCGTCAGCCTGTAACCGTAGGTCATTTGTGATCGGGGCAAACCACTCTCACCCAACTGTTTTGTTTTTCACTCGCACGTTTTCTACAGTTGTATCAAATCTGCCAATAAAACATCAATAACTGAAATTAATTAGCAATCTTAATAGCCAACTCTATACAAGCAAGCCAACTCTATACAAGCCCCGTCATTCGCCTCAACACCACTCTAGTTCCTGCCATGTTCAGGTAGTGGAACGCCGTCTTTGTTTGGACGATAGATCTTGGGAACTCTTTGTGCTGCACATATCACTTTTTTTTATAAAGGACGCTTTATTACAAAAATACATTAAGCATTACATCTAGCGCCTGCATAACTAGAATACACACAACCACCTAGAACCGATCACCAAAAAGTACAAAAGTAAAAAAAATTGGCACGTAACAAGTAGTAGTCCACTAATTGCGCAATAGCGAAGCGAAGCCCTAGTTCAATCGAGGATGGATTCATTGAGTGGGCGAGGAAGATGATTGGTATAGGAAGATTGGTCTTTCACTAATGGAGCATCTCGGCCCTAGCCTTGAATTTGAACATCCGGGGATATATAAATATTGAACCAGTGATTAAAAAGAATGGCAAGTCAGCGGTTATGTGTTTGATTTCAGAAACTTGAATCTTGCCACTCCAAAGGACGAGTATCCAATGCCGATAGCTGACCTACTGGTAGATTCGACAGCTTGTAACTGTGTATTGAGCCTCTTGGATGCCCACTCAGGATATAACCAGGTGCCAATTGTTGGAGATATGCCCAAGAGGCAATAATAAAGTGGTTATTATATATCTTTGTGTTTATGATAAATGTTTATATATCATGCTATAATTGTATTAACCGAAACATTGATACATGTGTGTTATGTAAACAACAAGGAGTCCCTAGTAAGCCTCTTGTATAACTAGCTTGTTGATTAATAGATGATCATAGTTTCGTGATCATGAACATTGGATGTTATTAATGACAAGGTTATGTCATTGATGAATGATGTAATGGACAAACACCCAATTAAGCGTAGCATAAGATCACGTCATTAAGTTCAAGTTGCTATTAGCTTTCCGATACATAGTTACCTAATCCTTCGACCATGAGATCATGTAAATCACTTATACCGAGGGGTACTTTGATTACATCAAACGCCATGCGTAAATGGGTGGTTATAAAGGTGGGATTAAGTATTCGGAAAGTATGAGTTGAAGCATATGGATCAAGAGTGGGATATTGTCCATCCCGATGACGGATAGATATACTTTGGGCCCTCTCGGTGGAATGTCATCTGATTAACTTGCAAACATATGAATGGTTCATAAGAGATCACATATCATGGTACGAGTAAAGAGTACTCGGATTGCATGGCAGCCGAATCTTGGCGGGTCCGGCGCCACCGGCCGGCGAGGGCACCGCTCGGGACGGTGCGTAGTAGACGCGGATGGAGCCGAACTCGATGATGCGGCCGTTCTTGGGAACTTGCCGCCGTTGGCAGCACCGCGTTGTCGTTGATGAAGTCCGCGGGGCGGCGAACAAGTGCAGACATCACCCGCCGCGGAGACGGTGAGGAGGCCCGCCGAATATGAACTCCACAGCGCAGTGCGGCCCCATGGTGGGCGCCAACCGTCGTCGTGGTGAACAGACAGATGCCATGAGATGGCTTAAGTTGGGGCCGAATGTGTGCTAGAGGATTCGGGGGAGGGTTTGGTTAACACAGGGAAAGATTTTGAGTAGAAACCGGTTTCTTTATTGATGAACTTGGCCTTGGCCAGAGGTTGAAGATGAACAGTACAAGCTCTATGAACTAGCTCTGCCCTAGATCGATCGTCTAATCTTCTGTCTATCGTCTGCCCCGCGCAAGGGCGTGCCCCCTTGATGACCCACAAGTATAGGGGATCGCAACAGTCTTCGAGGGAAGTATTACCCAATTTATTGATTCGACACAAGGGAGGCAAAGAATACTTGTAAGCCTTAACGAGTTGTCAATTCAGCTGCACTGGAAACAGACTTGCTCGCAAGAGTTTATCATAGTAACGGTTTTATAGCGAGGAATAGTGAAATAACAGCGGTGAAACAAGACAGCAGTGATTATAGTAAACAGCAGGATTAAAATACGTAGGCACGGGGACGGATTAACGGGCGTTGCATGGATGAGAGAAACTCATGTAACAATCAAAGCAGGGCATTTGCAGATAATAATAAAACGGTATCCAAGTACTAATCAATCAATAGGCATGTGTTCCATATATAGTCGTACGTGCACGCAATGAGAAACTTGCACAACATCTTTTGTCCTACCAGCCGGTGGCAGCCGGGCCTCTAGGGAAACTCTGGATATTAAGGTACTCCTTTTAATAGAGTACGGGAGCAAAGCATTAACACTCCGTGAACACATGTGATCCTCATCGCTACCATTCCCTCCGGTTGTCCCAATTTCTCACTTCGGGCCATTGGTTCCGACAACATGTGTATACAACTTGCGGGTAAGATCATAAACAACGAATATCTTCATGAATCAATAACATGTTCAGATCTGAGATCATGGCACTCGGGCCCTAGTGACAAGCATTAAGCATAACAAGTTGCAACAATATCATAAAAGTAACATCTACGGATACTAGGCACTATGCCCTAACAATCTTATGACTATTACATGACCAATCTCATCCAATCCCTACCATCCCCTTCCTCGGGGGAATTACTCACACATGGATGGGGGAAACATGGTGGTCGATGGAGAGGCGTTGGCGGTGATGTCGGTGAAGATCTCCTCCAATTCCCCGTCCCGGCGGAGTGAACGGAGACTTCGGCTCCCGCGACGGAGTTGCGATGTGGCGGCTCTCTGGAGGGTTTGGCGACTTCGACTTCTCGTGCGTTTTAGGTCGAACCCGATAAGTAGTCCGAAGGGGGCGTCGGAGGCCGGCCGAGGGGCCACACATAGGGCCGCGCGGGCCCAGGCCGCGCCGCCTTGTGTGGGGCCCTCGGGCCTCCACCTCACTTGTCCTTCGGCTCCGTCATATTTTGGGAAAATAGGGCCTTCGCATAAATTCCGAGGATTTTCCGAAAGTTGGATTTCGCACAAAACGAGACACAACATTCTGGAAACAGCGTTAGTCCGTGTTAGTTGTATCAAAATACACAAATTAGAGGCAAAACAATAGCAAAAGTGTTCGGGAAAGTAGATACGTTTTGGACGTATCAACTCCCCCCAAGCTTAGCTTATTGCTTGTCCTCAAGCAATTCAGTTAACAACTGAGCGATAAAAGAACTTTCACGAACACATTTGCTCATATGATGTATATATTCTCATGCTATGGCTAATACTCAAGCAGTTCATAATGAGATACATGCAAATAGGATCATCCAACAGCTATGTCAATCATGGAGAGGTACCAACAATTAATAATAAGCATCATGAATCATGTATATAAGCAGGATTGCAATGTTCATAAGAGGATATGACAAAGTGGTATCTTACTTGCCCGTATTTGATCGGCAAAACATAAATGCCGAGGCACCTCTGAGGTTCATAGAAAGACTAGAAGTAGTGATTGTCAAAGATAAAAGCATCAAAGTTATACCACAATCAATCATATTTTGAGACAAGCATATTATACTAAGAATGACAGTTGTGCTCTCAAGATAGTGCTCAAAGAAAGAATGGAGACACAACATAAAAGTAAAAGATTGACCCTTCAGAGGGAAGCATGGATTAACATGCGCTAGAGCTTTTCATTTGTAAAGCGGAGTAAAATTATTTTGAGAGGTGTTTGTTGTTGTCAACGAATGGTAATGGGTACACTAACTACCTCATCAACCGGACTCCCAAGAGGCTCCCATGAATTATTTTTGGGTGGCACTCCTTCCAACCTTTCTTTCACAAACCATGGCTAACCGAATCGGGTGCCTGCAACAATCACATACCATGAAGGAGTGCCTTTTTATTTAAGTTTTATTATGATGATGACACTCCCCCCAACCTTTGCTTACACAAGCCATGGCTAACCGAATCCTTCGGTGCGTCCAACAATCACAAACCATGGAGGAGTGTCTATTTAAGTTAATTAATTTGGGACTGGGAATCCCATTGCCGCTCTTTTTGCAAAATTAATGGATAAGCGGATGTGCCACTAGTCCATATGAGAGTCCGTCAAAAGTAAATGACAAGGTTGAAAGCTAAACACCACATACTTCCTCATGAGCTATGAAACATTAACACAAATTGAGATGCATTTTGAAAGTTTTAAAGGTAGCGCATGAGAATTTACTTGGAATGGTTTGAAATGCCATGCATAGGTATTTATGGTGGACACTTTTGGAACAACTTGGTTTTCAGGTGTTTGAAGCACGAGCGGCGTTCCCGCTCAGTACAAGTGAAGGCTAGCAAAGGACTAGGGAGCGACAAATCAAGAGAGCAGTAACTGTCATAATCATGCTTGCGGCAAAATAAATTAACGGAGGCATAAAAGTGATGCAAGAACTCAAGCAATATAAATCATCGAGGCTTAATTGACTTTTTGTTCAGTCATATGCATGCGTGAGCATGTGCCAAGTCGATATAAATGAATTATTCAGAGGAGGATACCACAATGCCATACTTACTTATGAATAAAACAATGCAAGCAAACATCCATGACATGCTACTCATATTAATAAATTGGAGCTAAACATGAGAGATCATGAACTACTAGACTTTCTCAAATAACATATACCTCACATGAACCAACTAAGCATGCTCACATGGATGAGTATATGTACAAAAATGAAAACAAATAGAGTTCATACCAGCCTCTCACCACAATCGATTGTCGTAGATCGTCATTATTGCTTTTTCACTTGTGTAGCTTGGATAATATGAAATGAAAACCACGCTCCAGCCACCGAAGACCATTGAACTCATGATGAACTTTACAAACCAAAGAAGAACAGCAAATATTTTTGGTGTTTTCGAATTGGAAACAAGAACGAAAGAAAACAAGCAAACAAAGCAAAATCTTTTGGGTTTTCTCATAGCAAACTAACGATAGCAAATAAGTAAAATAAGAGCAAAGAACTAAATAAACAAATGGTGAAGAGAAACAACAGAAATATTTTTGGTCTTTTTGTGTTTTAGGAAAGAAACAAAGTGAAAACAAGAGAATGCAAACTAACAGAAACACAGAAAAAGGATGACAGAAATCTGCCAAAACCTGACAGCAGTACAGAAATCGAAATTAACAAAAATCTTCCATTGCTCAGACCAAAAAGTGTTCAACTAATGAAAGTTAGATAACAACCTGGGGCACATGCTCAAAAATTGGCAACTCAAAATAACGTTCTGGCTGTGCGTACAAATTTTTTTGGTAACAGCCCAAAATCTGTTTTTGGACAGCACTTCCCCAAATATCATCTCCTTCTCATTAGAAAACCACTCTAAGAAACTAAACAAGTATGTACAAGTATCCAGCAACCATAATATGCAAAGAATGAGTGATGCCGGTATACCTCCCCAAGCTTAGGCTTTTGGCCTAAGTGGAGTTCATTCCCACGGTCCCCATGAAGTAGTGTCTCCGTAATACGACGAAGAACGACCCGGTTCCAGGTATGTGCTGGAGGAAACATCGGGGTATGTGACGGTGCAATCGTAGGAGGGCTCGGCGTTCTCGGAGTCATGTTGCTGGTGGAATTCTTGTATCTTCATATGTTCCTCCACCTCCTCCTTAGTGAGCGACCATGATTGCCTGTCAATATTGAACAACCCTGGCTGGGGAAGAGGGATTTTCTTCTCATTCCCGTCAGCAAACAACATTCTATAGACCATATTATCTATAGTGGAATCAGTAGTAACAAAATGATGACTCTTCATAGCAGCAATATCTAGTCTCCTAGGGGTTAATGGCACATCATTAGAATCAAGAGGAATCCTTAAATGTGTTAAAATGCGCAATGCAATAGTTCCTCCAAAAATAGGCCCCCTGCTAGACAGGCGGCGAGCAATAAGAGAACCAAGATGATAAGATGTCTGTAAGTGCATTCAAGAAAGCAAGATGGTAGTTAGAGATATTGCTAGTATTTTCTCTACCCAAAATGCTAGTAGCAATGTAATATGCAAAATATTTAATAGCGGGGAGTTGAATGTTTCTTATCTTCCTCGCGGATGGTGCGGCAATCATCCTCGGTGATCCCTCGGTAGAGCTCCAACAGGTCCGGGGGTTGTCATCAATCCTCCTTGCTGTACCTACAGGGCAATATCCAATGCACGACAAAATTCTTCCAATTCCATAGTAACAGGAATATCATAGATCTTGAATGCAACTGTCGGCTCATATTGCGTGTTGTGGAACTTGAAGCTCTCAACGAAAATTTTGGTGAGCATGTAGTATTGCTCCCTTTCATCTCCCACGTAGGTGGCTAAGCCTGCCCTGTTGACAAGGGTGAAGAAGTCATCCAATATCCCTGCATTTGTCAGAAAATCATAACATGGGAAGGATGAAGCATTAGGAGCCCCATTGTCCTCCTCGGGCGCGAAGCTAGGCGCGATGACATCCTCATTGTAGGATCGCCTAATCTGAGTGGATGCCCTCGAGGGCCTACCGGTGCTGGTTGTTCCTTTCTTGAACAATTCTCCAAATTTGAATTTCTTCATCTTCCTTTTCTAAAATTTTCAACAATCATTATAAAATTTGATTTCAAGGTATATAATTGAAGGGAACTACTATAGGAACTTGCTAGAGTACTAAACATGCATCAAAACTAGTTTCTTCCACTTAGAACAAGCATGCAAGCTCACTAAACATGTTATCTACAGCAGCAAAATATTCAAGATATACTTAACCAAATGAAATTCTAATTGGACAATCAAAGGAGTAACATACCAAGGAGTAAATGTGCCAAATTTCAAACAGAAATCTGGGCTGAGCAAGGAGATCGAGAAATCGCGAGTTCTTGAGCAGAAACGCGAGTGAGAGGAACTTGGTACGAGTTTTTCGGGAGAGAGAAGATGTTGGGAGGAAGAGATGAAGTAGTGGGGCAAGAAGGGGCCCACACCACGTGGTGGCGCACCTCCTGGCCGCGCCGGCGTGGTGTGGCACCCGGTGCCCCACAGGTCATCCTTTGGTACTCCCAGGTGCCTCGTCGAAAAATAGGACAAACGGTATAATTTTTGTAATTTTTAGAGAACTTCGAAAAATGCACATTTCTAGGTGTTAAATTAATTATTACTGCGCAGAAAAATAATTTCCAAAATCTTAAACAACTAAAGCATATTGCAAAAACAAAAAGTGCTACAGCAAGTAAGATGAGTGGAGGGAGAAAGAAAGAAAGAAATGTTGTTTAGCTCTCTTATGCATTAAAATATACTTGTTAACAAGGTTGATCAAGTCTTGCTACCAAATAAATTTTATATGACATAAGAAGAAATAAACCTCAAATCAATCATGTTACCTTATATTGAATTGATATGGATCCAATCACAAGAGTTTGATATTCTTCTTTAGGCTCATATATAGGACAATCAATGGATCCCACTTTGATAGTTTTCACATTAAAAATTGTATTAACTCCACATACTTTATCAATCCTCTTGGGAAAATAGACAGTGTGTTCCTTATCATCAACATTGAAAGTAACCATGCCTTTATTGCAATCAATAATAGCCCCTGCAGTATTAAGAAAGGGTCTTCCAAGAATAATGGACATATTATCATCTTAGGCATTTCCAACACAACAAAATCAGTTAATATCAAGCAATGCCGAGTAACTTGAAGGAACATTTTCACATAAACCAACAGGAATAGCAGAGATTTATCAGCCATTTGCAAAGATATATCGGTTGGTATCAACTTATCTAAATCAAGTCTCTTATAAAGAGAAAAAGGCATTACACTAACACCGCTCCCAAATCACATAGAGCAGTTCTAACATAATTATTCTTGATGGAACAAGGAATAGTCGGTATACCTGGGTCGCCCAACTTCTTTGGAATCTTACCATTGAAGGAGTAATTAGCGAGCATAGTAGAAATTTCCTCATTCGGGATTTTCCTTTTGTTAGTAACAATATCTTTCATATACTTTGAATAAGGAGGCAATTTAATAGCATCAGTCAAAGGGATTTGCAAAAATAAAGGTTTCATCCAATCACAAAATTTATTATAATGTTCCTCATCCTTTGATTTTAGTTTCTTAGCAGGAAAAGGCATTGACTTTTGAACCCAAGGTTCTCTTTCATTACCATGTTTCTTTGTAATAAAATCTTCTTTAGTGTACTTTTTATTTTTATCAGGCCTTTCAGGTTCTTTTTCAATTTCTTCTTTATCAGAGTATCATTCTTATCATTATCTTCCTCATGTTCATTACCGCTTTCAGTTTCAGCAATAGAAATACTATTAGGATCATTAACAGGTTCAGAGGATTCTACAACATTCTTATGTTTCTTTTTCTTTTTCTTAGATGGAACACTAGTTTTAATTAGTTGAGAATCTTGTTCAACTCTTTTGGGATGCCCTTCAGGATATAGAGGATCCTGGGTAGAAACACCACCTCTAGTTGTTACTTCATAAGCATGTTTTTCTTTAGAATTATTTCCCAACAAGTCATTTTGCACTTTAGTAAGTTGATCAATTTGAGTTTGAACCATTTGAAAATGTTTAACAAGTATCTTAACATCATTGGAGGTTCTCTCCACAATACCATGCAATTCACTAATAGCTCGAGAATTTTCCATTAAATGATTCTCTACTCTCATATTAAAGTTTTCTTGCTTAACAATATAATTATCAAACTCATCTAAACATTGAGCAGGAGGTTTTGAATACGGAATATCTTCCCTAGTAAAGCGTTGAAGAGTGTACCTCAATCATGGATGAAGGGGGAGTTATCTCACATAAATCTTCTATAGGAGGTAAATTCTTCACATCTTCAGGTTTAATACCCTTCTCTTTAAGAGACTTCTTGGCTTCCCTCATATCTTCATCATTTAATTTAATCATACCCCTCTTCTTCACTATCGGTGTCGGGGTTGGTTCAGGTGTAGACCAATCATCATGATTCCGGCCTATTTTAGCCAATAATTCTTCAGCGTCGTCTGAGTTCTTTTCCTGAAAACACAACCAGCACAACTATCCAGGTATGCCCTAGACTCAATGGTTAGTCCACTATAAAATATATCAAGTAAATCATGCTTTTCCAAATCATGGTCAGGCTGAGCTCTAATAAGAGAGCAAAATCTCGCCCAAGCCTCAGGCAATTTCTCTCCATCTTCCTGGTCAAAATTATAAATTCTCTGCAAAGCAGCATGTTGAGCACTAGCAGGAAAGTATTTCCGGAAGAAAACATCAAGCAATTCTTTTGGATTTTTAATAGAACCAGGAGGCAAATTATTATACCATGTTTTAGCATCATCCTTTAATGAGAAATGAAAAATTTTAGCGACAAAATAAGTACGCATCTTAATATCATCGGAAAACAAACCACTAAGAGTAGATAACTCAGTCATGTGTTCAACAGCACTTTCTTTTTCAGTACCACAAAAGGGTGTTTTCTCAACAATAGCTATATGAGATAAATCAAGAGAAAAATCATAATCTTTATCCCTAATGTTTATAGGAGATGTGGCAAATTTAGGATCAGGAGATAATTTATATCTAACAACATGTTCTGCAAGCAACTTTTTAATTTTTCTTGCATCAGTAGTAGCATTGCATTTTTCAATAAAATCATCATCAAGCTCTACATAATCTTCATCAAGATCATCACTAGAATATTCAACAGACTCAGGTGAATTAACAGCAGCATTTTCATTAGGAGTTTCAGTATTTTCAATTTGTCTAGACTTAGCAATTGTAGCATCTAGAAAAGATCCTAACGAACCATCATTATCAAGCACATGAAGCATCATCACAATTATGAGAGGAATTTTCAGATTCAGCGAAGTACCAGTGAAGCATGTGGCGGTGAAACAAGTTTACTTATCACAGATGGTGAATCAAGAGCAGAGGTACTAAGAGTTGTACCTTTTCTTGTAGTGGATGGTAATATGGCGATCTTAGTATCGCGAGGTTTACCCATGATGGAGAATTTGCAGCGAACAATATCAATCCAAGTGAACTTCCAAATAAAGCTATGCTCCCACGGCGCCGAAAATAGTCTTGATGACCCACAAGTATAGGGGATCGCAACAGCAGTATTACCCAATTTATTGATTCGACACAAGGGGAGACAAAGAATACTTGTAAGCCTTAACACGGAGTTGTCAATTCAGCGCACTGAAACAGACTTGCTCGCAAGAGTTTATCGTAGTAATGTTTTATAGCAGGAATAGTGAAATAACGGGTGAAACAAAGACAAGATAGTGATTATAGTAAACAGAGATTAAAATACTGTAGGCACGGGACGGATTAACGGGCGTTGCATGGATGAGAGAAACTCATGTAACAATCAAAGCAGGGCATTTGCAGATAATAATAAAACGGTATCCAAGTACTAATCAATCAATAGGCATGTGTTCCATATATAGTCGTACGTGCTCGCAATGAGAAACTTGCACAACATATTTTGTCCTACCAGCGGT
This sequence comes from Lolium multiflorum, assembly GCA_030979885.1. Taxonomy (NCBI): domain Eukaryota; kingdom Viridiplantae; phylum Streptophyta; class Magnoliopsida; order Poales; family Poaceae; genus Lolium; species Lolium multiflorum. Next base: position 9,529,516 of record CM061750.1, read on the forward strand.
GGCAGCCGGGCCTCTAGGGAAACTACTGGATATTAAGGTACTCCTTTTAATAGAGTACCGGAGCAAAGCATTAACACTCCGTGAACACATGTGATCCTCACATCGCTACCATTCCCTCCGTTGTCCCAATTCTGTCACTTGGGGCCATTGGTTCCGGACGGCGACATGTGTATACAACTTGCGGTAAGATCATAAACAACGAATATCTTCATGAATCAATAACATGTTCAGATCTGAGATCATGGCACTCGGGCCCTAGTGACAAGCATTAAGCATAACAAGTTGCAACAATATCATAAAAGTAACATCTACGGATACTAGGCACTATGCCCTAACAATCTTATGACTATTACATGACCAATCTCATCCAATCCCTACCATCCCCTTCAGCCTACAGCGGGGAATTACTCACACATGGATGGGGAAACATGGCTGGTCGATGGAGAGGCGTTGGCGGTGATGGCGGTGAAGATCTCCTCCAATTCCCGTCCGGAGTGCCGAACGAGACTGGCTCCCGCGACGGAGTTTCGCGATGTGGCGGCTCTCGGAGGGTTTCGGCGACTTCGACTTCCGTGCGTTTTAGGTCGAACCCGATAAGTAGTCCGAAGGGCGTCGGAGGCCAGCCGAGGGGCCACACCATAGGGCCGCCCTAGGCCGCGCCGCCATGGTGTGGGGCCCTCGGGCCTCCACCTCACTTGTCCTTCTGCTCCGTCAGTATTTTGGGAAAATAGGGCCTTCGCATAAATTCCGAGGATTTTCCGAAAGTTGGATTTCGCACAAAAACGAGACACACATTCTGCAAAACAGCGTTAGTCCGTGTTAGTTGTATCCAAAATACACAAATTAGAGGCAAAACAATAGCAAAAGTGTTCGGGAAAGTAGATACGTTTTGGACGTATCACCCTCTCCTTATATAGGGGAGAGGGTGGCTTACAAGGGAAGGAACCCTAATGGCATCTTTGACTAGACAAACTACTTTACAAAGCCTATTTGGCCTCAGATGACACCGGTATGTCTTTAATCAGGAAACGATGACATCCTCCGGTAGCTTTTACGTCATCTCCTGCTTTGGCGCCAGGGCTTCGTTTAAAGCTGAACTGCTTCGCTCATCCTTGTCCTCTAGTCTTTGAGAGAATCTTTGACCAGAATGCCGACATGCTACAGTGCGGTCTGTACCGGCATTCCGGTATCTCCTCGAACTTAACCCCTTCCGGTATACCCCTCCTGGGATACCGGTACACTTACTCTTAACCAAAAACTTAACTTGGTCATCCGGATTAATCTTTTAACCGGTACCTTGATAGCCTAAACAAGGCTAGTTTGTCATGCCTTTGGCATACCGGGGGTCATCCCCCCAACATATACCAAAGTTCATGGATGCATTTGCCATGTATCACGGACTCGCCGTCTATCGTGAGTCGCTAGATTCACACCTTCCCGTGTAGTTGAAGTAGCCAACTCACCTTCGAGGAACCGCCAGCGCCGACAGTCAAGGTCTCGTTGACCTGTTGATAGGGCATCGCCGCATCAAGGGAAGGCCATGTTCATCGCCGGTGCCGCTAGGTGACTCCCTCTAGCAGCGACACGGGAAGGGGAAAGCGTCCAGGGTAGGTAGGCGGCGGATGGTGGCGGTGACGCCTCGGTGCGGCCGTCGGGGCCGCGCAGAAGCAACGGAGGTGGTTTCATTTCTTTATGTAAATATTTTGATCCTCTCATCTCAAATGCATGTGTTAAGATCGTACGGTGTATATGGGAGTTTGCTGCATTTGACTATTCTCAAGGCGTCGTGAGAATATATTTCTTTTGAAAATTTAGTGCGATTAGTCTAGATAATAAGTGTACTCACATATTCCAAGCACCATACGACAGTTCTCAATAAATTGACCATTATGTTTTCCTACTTACATTTGAAAAAATAAGGTGTATATTTTTAGTTAAAAAAGCTAACGCCTTATAAGTTTGACCAATAATATAATCATCTAAAGTACTAAATAAATACACTATGAAACTATACTATATATATGGTGGACGTATATGTTGATATTGAATTTGTTTTGTAGAGGTTCATATTTTAGTTTATAAATGAAACTTTAAAAACATTGACACTTTTGACTAAAAAAATATGCCATGTTTTACAGAAAAGGATGGAGTATTATCAAACTCCTCTTAGTCAAAGCATAGTTATTATTCAAAGTCAACACAAATTCTCAACTAGTATGTGTCGACTTTCAATTGACTGTTCTCTTGAAAAACATGCACCAAAGATTTCTAGAGAAGACACCACCATATATCCTCAATGTATATCAATTACATCTCATGGCAAGGCGTGTGATAGATCAACTTTGCACTCCTACTATAAGGATGATACACATATTCATCGTCAATAATCTTTTATTTAATATAGACAGGCGCCGGACAACGTATTGGGCAGCGCCCGACACATAACAAGTAGTCGACTAACTGCCTTAATTATTTTGACATGGAAGTTTATTTAGCATTGCTATCTTGAGCAAATAAAATATTCACCATCAAAATATTATATAGATGATCACAATCATGTAGGCAGCTAGCTAATGTGATATTAATTAGAGAAGAACATATAGAAAGATGATACAAGCTACTTCCACAAGCTTGTAGTTTATCTTCATCATGGTGGCAGCCATGGCGATGTCGATTGAGGCGGAAGAGAAACCGGAGGCGACTCTAGCGGCGTTTCCTCTCTCAATCTTCACATAACTTCTTTGTTTTGTGTTTTCCTCAGTTGACAGCCACTCCTTTGCAAACCTGTAAATGGCATCATATGTATAGGTGTTTTAGGGAAAAACTCGTTGGAGGGCGTCCAAACCGAAGCGAAACGATCCTCAAGGGCCAAGGTGGGTCCCACGATGAGGGCCAGGGGTGCCGCGTTGTGTGCCCTCTCGCATGGCCCACGAGGCTCCTCTTTCCTTTTTCCCATCACCCAAAATGATGTGATAAAATTTCAGCTCAATTTGATGTCCATAAGGTCCCTGAAACTCAAAAATACGGAAAATAGGGGTTTTCTGTACTACAGCGTAAAAATCATTAAAGGGAACTTTATTGCAAATCCCCATAAATCAATGTAAAACAACTAGAAAACCTCACATATACATATCATAAATTTATCATATCAAGTATACCAAAGTTCATGGATACATTTGCCATGTATCACGGACTCACCGTCTACCGTGCGTCGCTAGATCCACACCTTCCCGTGCAGCTGAAGTAGCAAACTCAACTTCGAGGAACCGCCTGCGTCGACGGTCGATGTCCCATTGACCTCCAGATAGGGCATCGCCTTACCAAGGGAAGGCCATGTTCGTCGCCGGTGCCGCTAGGTGACTCCCTCTAGCAGCGACGCGGGAAGGGGAAGGCGTCCAGGGTAGGTAGGCGGCGGACGGTGAGGGTGACGCCTCGGTGCGGCCGCCAGGGCCAGGCAGAAGCAACGACAACAGGGGTGGTTTCATTTCTTTATGTAACAAAACTAAGCATATTTTGACCCTCTCCTACTACAAGGATGATACACATATTCATCATCAATGCTCTTTTGTTTACATCAAGTGTGACATCTCTTCATAGACCGTTATCATTTTTTATTTACTATAGACAGTTGCGAGTCCAATAAAAAACACACAACAATGTTGAATTAAACACTAAAGCCACTGAACATGTTGTTTGCTGGTTTATCGGGTAACTACAATCCGTAGAGGCCGTATTATCTATTGTGCGGAAAAAGGAGTAATATCGTACATATAAGGAGATTCAACCATTATTATTGCGCACTTGGACCAAAGTTTGTGAAAGAAGTTCAAATTATACTTTATATAAAAATAGTTGTATGTCTATCTACCATGTCATACAACATTTGAATTGTATTTCAAATTCAAATCCATAGACATAAAGAAGATTTCACACTCGCTGACAAGTAGGGGAGACTTTGCTACTTCATATTGGGGCAACTTTAGTTTTACTTCTTACTTAGCACCATATTAGATGTATCCTGTATTTATATGCAGTGTTCTGGAAATCAGCCAGTTAACCCCTGCTCGGAGGGTCCCAGAGTAGCCGATGAACTGATAAATCGGCCAATTAACTGGCTGAATAGACTATTAATCCCCTAATAAAGATGAGCTAGGGGCAAGCCTGTACTTCCGATTCACCTATAAGTCTTAAATATATTAGGTATGGCCTTATGGGTTGGATGGCAGATGATTCATACCCTTAGTAGGAGTAACTTGAACCTATCTAAGTGCAAAAGAACATATTTATTGGCTATAATAGAAAGATCATACAGGTTCATGGTTTTAGGGGTCCTTACATGCCAACAAAAAAATCTGTATAACTGAGCAATTTCCAGGTGTCCCAGGGCAAGAATTTTAACCTTTAAGCATACAAAAGTATGTCCCTGGCACCAACAAGATCCAGCAACAAGCATAATAGTATCTTTTTGAAACAAAGAGTGGTTTGAATCCAACTTACAAACGAGATACGCAATGAAGTTACATATGTTATGACACTGGAATCAGGTACAGCAGAATAAACAAGTAGATGCCAATAGCAGGCAAAGCAATTTTGGAACAGAGTGATCATGCACATGTGATTGGGTCAATTGACTTAGGGGAGCACATAAACCAAGATATACTATGTTTTAATGCATATAGACATTATAATAGACAAAAGAACCTACTCCCTCAGGCCCTAAATACTTGTCGCAGGTTCAATGAATCTAGACATATTTTAGCTTACATTTAGGGCCGGAGGGAATAGTTCAATTCAATTGAGCTTCATCAGACTTCGTTTATATGTTACAAAAATGCTTACGAGTGACATTTTGGTGACTTTGCTACTTCATATCAGGGCAACTTTAGTTTTACTTCTTACTTAGAACCATATTAGCTGTATCCTGTATTTGTATGCAGTGTTCAGGAAATCGGCCAGTTAACTGGCCGATTAATCCCTGCTCGGAGGGTCACCGACTAGCCGATAAACTGATAAATCGGCAAATTAACTGGCTGAATAGCCTATTAATCCCCTACTCACCAGCCAACCGAGCAGCTAGTAGTTAACGATTTCCTCAAAAACATTTCTAAGAATGCACAGTAATGCAGAAATCTTACCTTTATCAATTTCCCAGATGATGTCAACTCATTCAGTTTTGCAGACAGTACATGATCAAAATCGGCAGGTGGCCAGTATTGTTCCTACATGAGATGAAAAATCAGGTTAAGAAAGGGCACCGTTCCCCTAGCAAATCAGATGAATACAACTCTGCCAAAACGAATTGGAATTGGGCCGGAACTAATAGTCATGAAATAATTTCCGCACGCCTATGTTTATGATACAATTTTCTGCAGCATACCTGAATAACTATCAAGGCTATATTCAGTACTCAGCGACGTGGTTACATTTTTATTCATAGACACTAAACCAATTGGCATTCCCAAGGGATACCATGTTAGGTTGCATTGGCATAAAACTAAAGCATAACAAGCACAAGAGGGGCATAAACCTCAATGTAGTTAGCGACGGCCATTTTGTACGACCCCGTGGGCTCATTCAAGGTCTTGACCGCCTCCAGTATGATATTCTCCAGCCTGCAGGCATGCACAGAGCTACATCACATTGCAGCACGCAGGGTTCAGTTCCTGGCCATCTCATCGGTCACAGCAAAGTACCAAACCAAACAGGGCACCAACCAAGCAACCAACCAACCGACCTGGAGAGGGATTTGCCCGGCGCGCTGATCGCCGCGATAGGCGCGGCTTCCGGCATTTCATCGTCGCCGTCGGAAGCGACCGGCATGATCGCCGCTGCCGAGGCCGAGGTGCTCTCCTGCTTGGGCGCGGACCTCAGCTTCTTGAAGGCGGGCGTCGGCGTCGCCCTCACCTTCTCGCGCGAGCCTGACGCGTTCACGGTGACGTTCATGTTCCGCCACTTGTCCTGCAATCGTCAGGAGAGGATGCATCAGGCATTCAGGCATCGCGATTTCCAGGGTGAAACGGTTAAACGGAAGGGAAGGGACCTTGAGGTCGACGTTGGAGCGGTAGCGGAGGATGCTGCTGAACTCGGGGTCCTTGAGTATGGTGCGCCATTTTCCGGTGCCGTGCTTGGAGATCCCGGCCTTGAGCGCCGCCTCCTCCTCCGCCGTCCACTTCTGCTTCGGCGCCCCCATCCGCTCCCGCGCCCTAGCTTCGCCTCCTCCCCCTCCTTGGACCAGAATAATAACACCTACTGCTGCCAAGCGGATCAGGGGGCGGCGGATCTAGACGGCGGGGGAATCAAGGGATGCCGATCAGTTCGGGTTTAACAGCAAGCAATCGGTGGATCGAGGACTGAAACGCTCGTACGTACCTCGTGAACCAACAAACGTTCGCGGGGACCGCGACGAGGCGGGGCGGAGACGGCGAGCACCCGTGGGCGCGCGCGTGAGGGGTGGCTGCGTCGGCGCGGCGGGGGCGGCGACGGCGGGGGGTCGGGTAGGGCAGAGAGGCCGGATTCGGATGAGGAGGAGAGGGAAGGGCGGAGAGGAAAAGTGGAGTCGAGGTGGAGACGGAGAAGCGTGATCGGTGATTTGTCCCGCACAGTTTTTTAGTCCCACCTCGGAAGCGTAAGAGCGTGAGCACCGGTTTAAAGCAGGAGGCGTTTGAGGAGTTGTCGCCGAGCCCAGTAGCGTGGGCTCGTAACCCCAGCTACGGCCCATGGGGGGCACAGTTGGGAGTCGCGACTGAGAGTGGCCTTGCCGGGCCTCCCCCGTCAGCCTGTAACCGTAGGTCATTTGTGATCGGGGCAACCCACTCTCACCCAACTGTTTTGTTTTTTTTTCTGCAAATGTGCCAAATCTAAAATACCATAAATATCAATAACTGAAATTAATTATCTAAAGCAATCTTTAAAGCCAACTGTGTACAAGGATTGTGATTCGCCTCAACACCACTCAAGTTCTTGTCATGTTAAGGAGTGGAATATGTAGCACCGCTGCCTTTGTTTGGACAATGTCCTTAGCAGATCTTGGAAACTCTTTGTGCTGCACATATCACTTTTTCTTTTATAAATGACGCTTTATTACTAAAATACATTAAGCATACATCCAGCATCATGATTGTGATCATCTAAGTAATGTTTTGATGGCGAATATTTTGTTTGCTCAAGATAGTAATGCTAAATAGACTTCATGTCAAAATAGTTAAGGCAATTAGTGGACTACTCGTTATGTGTCGTTTTTTTTTTTACTTTTGTACTTTTCGGTGATTGGATCTAGGTGGCCGTGTGTATCTTAGTTATGCGGGCAGCTGTTGTGATACTAATTAGTGAAGAACATATAGAAATATGATACAAGCTACTTCCACAAGCTTGTAGTTCATCTTCATCATGGTGGCAGCCATGGTGATGGCGATGGAGGCGGAAGAGAAAACAGAAGCGACTCTAGCGGTGTTTTCTCTCTCAATCTTCAAATTTTTGTGTGTGTTTCGCGTTTTTTCTTTGTTGACGACCACTCCATTGCAGACATGCAAATGGCATTATATCTAAAGACGTTTTAGGGCAAAACTCATTGGCGGAAGTCCAACCCGAAGCGAAAAGATCCTTGAGGGCCGAGGTGGGTCCCACGACAAGGGCCGGTGGTGCCCGCTTTGTGTGCCCTCTCTCATGGCCCACGAGCCTCCTCTTGTCCTCCTTCCAATCCTCTGATAAACCTCGAAAAAATGATGTGAACAAAATTTCAGCTCAATTTGATCTCCATAAGGTCCATGAAACTCAAAAATACGGAAAATAGGGGTTTTCTATACTACAACGTAAAAATCATTAAAGGGATAAATCAATGTAAAACAACTAGAAAACCTCACATGTACATATCATAATTTTATCATATCAAGTATACCAAAGTTCATGGATACATTTTCCATGTATCACAGACTCACCGTCTACCGTGCAGCTGAAGTAGCAAACTCACCTTTGAGGAACCGCCTGCGCCGATAGTCGAGGTCTGTTAGCCTCCAGATAGGGCATCACTGCACCAAGGGAAGGCCAGGTGACTCCCTCTAGCAGCGACGCGGGAAGGGGAAGGCGTCCAGGGTAGGTACGCGGTGGACAGTGACGGTGACTCCTCGGTGCGGCTGTCGGGGTGGCGCAGAAGCAAGGGGTGGTTTCATTTCTTTATGTAACAAAACTGAGCATATTTTGATCCTCTCATCTCAAGTGCATGTGTTAAGATCGTACGGTGTATGGGAGTCTGCTGCATTTAACTATTCTCAAGGCGCTGTGAGAATATATTTCTTTTGAAAATTTAGTGTGATTAGTCTAGAGAATAAGTCTATTCACATATTTCAAGTATTATACAACAGTTCTCAATAAATTGTCCATTATCTTTTACTACCAACATTTGAAAAAGAAGGTGTATATTTTTAGTTTAAAAAGCTAATGACTTATAAGTTCGACCAATAATATAAACATCTAAAGTACTAAATAAATACACTATGAAACTATACTCTATATATGGTGGATGTATATATTTATATTGATTTTGTCCTGTAGAGGTTCATAATTTAGTTTACAAAATTGATGAAACTTAAAATACATTGGCACTTTGACTAAAAGAATATGCCATGTTTTACAGAAAAGGATGGAGTATTATCAAACTCCTCTTAATCAAAGCATAGTTATTATTCAAAGTCAACACAGATAATCAACTATGTGTCGACCTTAAATTTGTTGTTCTCTTGGAAAAACATGCACCAAAGAGTTCTCGAGAAGACACCCACCATATATCCTCAATGTGTATCAATTACATCTCATGCCAAGGCGTGTGATAGATCAACTTTGCACTCCTACTACAAGTATGATACACATATTCGTCGCCAATGCTCTTTCGTTTACATCAAGTGTGACATCTCTTCACATACCATTTTCATTTTCTTATTTACTATGGACAGTTACGAGTCCAAAAAAAAAGCACAACAATGTTGATTTAAACACTAAAACCACTGAACATGTTGTTTGCTGGTTCATCCAGGAACTATAATCCGTAGAGGTCGACCAAATGCACTATGGGTGGAACCGCTAGGTTTAGATGTGCTCACACAATAGTATTATCTGTTGTGCGAAAAAGGGAGTAATATCATACATATAAGGAGATTCAACCATTATTATGGCGCACCCAGACTAAACTTTGTGAAATAAGTTCAAATTCTACTTTCTATAAAAAATAGTTGTATGTCTATCTACCATGTCACACACATTTGAATATGATTTCAAATTCAAATCCATCAAACATGTAGACAGAGCGAATATTTCACACTCACCGACAAGTCGGCCCACTAAGTTATTGGCCCCACATGTCAACGAGCCACATCGCACCACACCAAACGCGACCACACCCCAACTCATCCGCCGTGTATTAAACCCCGACACCCAAACCCTAGCCTTTCCCCTCTTTGATGCTCTTCGTGCCGCGGCAAGTCAGACTCGCCTCCCTCCCCGCCGCCCCCGCCGCCGCCGCCATGGCCAAGGAGGAGGCCAAGAAGGAGAAGAAGAGCAAGATCAAGGCCGCCTCTGCTTCCAAGACCTCCCCCGCCCCCGACGCGAGGGTCCTTGCCGCCGTCGCCGCCTTCCTCGAGTCCAGCGGCCTTCCTCGCACGCTCGCCGCCCTCCAGTCCGAGGCCAACCTCGAGGTATACACCACCCTCTTACACTCTCGTACGCGTATGCATTTGCGTGCTGTGGGTTGCCATTTCGGTGCAAGATTATCAACCCGACTTTGCTGTTCCCAGGGAGACTCTTGGAGGTCATCGCCGGTGAACCTGGAGGAGGCGGTTTCCAAGTTGTTGGGCTCAAGGTACCTAAATCAGTCAGAGTGACTCTTCAGTATTGTTAAATTGCCTCTATTGGTGACGCTATATCCCCGAGAACTACTGTATTCTTATTGCAATATGGTTATGTCATGCAGCGATTCTGCTCCAGTTTTCGTCTTTGCGGCGGGCAGCGAACAAGGTAGCGACATACTTGATCGTTACGAGGCGTTCTACTTTTGGCATAACCTTGCAATCGTTACCTTTGATTGGTGCTCACCTGAATCTGTTGATGCAGAGAAAGTTACTGATGGAGTAGCTGAAGAGAAAGACGCCGGCAAGAAAAAGAAGAGCAAGAAAGGCGGTGCTGAAGTTGTAGAATCTGAGAGCAAGCCAAGCGAGCCTTCTGCTCCTGGAAAGCCTATTGAAAAGGAGGAGGGGGATGAGACCAAAGAGAAGAAACGGAAGAAGAAGAAGGATAGCTCGTCAGCCGGGGGTGATGCTGGTGGCGAGGCAGTTGCAGTAGTGAAGGCCGAGGATGATCTGAAGCCTGATGGCAAGAAGAAGAAGAGCAAGAAACAGGACAAGGATGAGGATGTTGAGGCTAGGCTGGAAAAGGTGGAGTTAGAAGTAAAAGCCAAGTTTGAGGCTGCAGGGAAACTTAAGGACGATGGCAAGAAATCCGGAGAGGAAGAACCTAAGGGTCAGAATGATGAGGCGGACAAGAACGGTTCGGGGGATGCTGCTCCTCTGGATAAGGGGAAGAAAAAGAAGAAGAGTAAATCTGCTTCAGAAACCTCAGATAAGGCTGATGCAGGAACTGCACCTGCTGAGGTCGAGACGAAATCTAATGGTTTGAATGAAAATAGTGATGATGTAGAAGAAGGCAAAGATGTCAAGGAGAAGAAGAGTAAGAAGAAGAAAAAGAAGTCGGGTTCTGAAGAAAATGTTCTGGTAGAAGATAAACAAGTAGCAGAGAAAGATTCAGCTCCCAAACCTGATGATGATAACAAGACTGAGATGGACATTGAGAAGGGAGAGGAGGATGGGAAGGCTTCAACTGACGATGCAGTTATTAGTAAGAAGAGGAAACTAGAAGAAGATATCACTGCCACTGAAGATGATGTGAAGGAGCCCAGCACCATATCGAAACCGAATAAAAGGCAGAAACTTTCATCTGAGGTATTTCTACCTTCCCAATTGTGGGTGCTGTTTTCTGTATCTCCAAGTGCTTTGTATTGCTTGTTTGGTTTAATCACCATGGGAGGCGAAAGCTGTTAACCAGAATTATCGGTAGTTCTGTCTTTCTGTTACATGAAGCCTTATTTAGTTTTCTATATTATGTTATTTAGTTAGTGAATTAAATCTATAAATATTATGTTCACACTAAGTCTGTATGTCATTGTACTATTATAAACATATTCCTTTCTAGCGCACTAAAAATATGTTTCAGTTAGAAGTTACTGGTACTAACTTTAGAATGATTTTCTACAGCTTTTAGGATATGCTGAGATGTTCCTACTTTGACTTTTGATCTTTATGATAGAAATTGCTGGCAATTTTAATCGACATCATCATCATCACTTGATGCAATAAGCCTTTCATTTGTCATCATCCTCTGAGTAAATCAAATCTAGAAATATTATGTTCACAATAATTCTGTATGCCATTGTATTATTATAAACTTATTATTGCTTTCTGGCGCACTAAAAATATGTTTCAGTTAGAAGTTACTGGTAAGTAAAATATCAAGTGGTACTCCCTCACTCCCATAGGAAGTGGTGTATAAACTTAGTAAAAAAGTTAATGTTTTCAAACTTTGACCAAATATATTGAACAAAATATCAACAACTATAATATTAATGAAGTATATTACTGTATGAAAATACGGAGTATATTTTATGATAAATCTATTGATATTGGTTCGGTATTGCATATCTTCATATTTTGGTATATATTCTTGGTCAAACTTTGAAAACGTTGACTTTTTATATGCCACCTATTTAGGGACGGGAGAGTAATAACTTTAGGATGATTTTCTACGGTCTTTAGGATATGCTGAGATTGTCCTACTTTGACTTTTCATGTTTATGATAGGAATTTGCTGGTAATTTAACCTACATCATCATCATCGCTTGATGCAATAAGCCTTTCTTTTGTCATCATCCTCCGAGTATTGATAATACTGTAGTTACCTGATGTCTTGAGCTTAAAGACTGTACAGTCCGAGAATTGGCAAGATCCTGAGTATTCATGTCATGTTCATTCACTGCAGCCTAAAACTGTGATTGCATTCCAAAGGGTGAAACTGGACGATGTTAAATTTGCTGATGAAAGACTACAAGATAATTCATATTGGGCCAAGGTACTTCTTTTAGTAGCTATATATGTCTGAGGTTTATTGATCATATGCTGGTAGAAATTGAACATTTCTCAATGATGCTAAACCTGCTTGGTTGATCTGTACTTGTCTCCTTGCAGGGTGGTGCGGACTCTGGGTATGGTGCGAAGGCACAGGAGATTCTTGGGCAAGTTAGAGGAAGGTTAGAGACTTGCTCTCAGTTCCTCCTTTGGATTTACTGAATGACTTTACTGTTGAACATGTTTTCATGATAGTTGTTCAATTCTCTTTGCAGGGGCTTTAGACATGAGAAGACCAAGAAGAAGCGTGGAACCTACAGGGGTGGAAACATTGATTTCCAGACCCACTCGGTTAAGTTCGCCAATTCAGACGACGAGTGACACGGCTTTGCTGCTGCAAGTTATCCTACATCTCCCCATTCTTACCCTCGGTCCAGTCTCTCTGAAAGGAAGAAGCGAAGGCATGCCCGCTTTGCAGTGAAGAAGGAAAAACATTAAATTGTTGGTATTTTGCCCTTTCTGTTATGCTGCATGCCCTGCTAAGTCGTCAGAATTTTGTATTGGACTGATCAGTGAGATGTACCATTTTTGCTATGCTAATGCGAAATGAAATATTTCTACATAGTATCATTTTATTTGAGGGATAACTGCACCTGCCCTGATTTACTGAGTGCCCTCTTTTACCATGCAGAAAGTGCAAGCTATCTGTCCCTGTTTTACTGTTAGTTTAAAAGTACTCTTTCACATCACCGGAAAAAAGCAAAGCTATCTTTTCCCAATTGAGGCTGTTATTTTACAAACAGGATATATTCTACTACTATATTTTGTATATATTTATAAAGGAGATGATGGATTTTTAAAGGTCAAGTACGAGATATATATGTTTTTTAAGTTTACAAGAAGATGTAATTGAGCATGGTGCATTGCCTTTTTTTTAGCATCATGCATTAGCTAAGCTAGCTGCATGGACTGTTGGGCCAGGCCAGTAAGGCATCACATGGTGCTCCCATAGTCCCATGTATATGATTGGGCTAGGCCATGGCCGACATTTTATTCTGAACTTTTGCTTCAGTGTTCTCCCCTCGAAATATTATTTTGGACTTTTGCTTCAGTGTTTCTCCAAACTTTATTTTGATCTTCCATGGACGATCCTTCCATTCGCTGCCAAGCCCATTACCCATTACCCATGACAACCCACACAAAGGGCCGAGTCCACACAATGGTCAAAACTGCAGTCTTCAAATATAGACGGAGAACGAGAAGCAGATCTTCATGTTGCTCTGAAGTGAGTGCCTGCTGCCTGCCATAATGACCACAGCAACATTGGAACAAACTCCATGATAATGATGATGATGGCATCAACATTGAGTGGACTGGAGACTGGATATGCTCATATGCCTATCTTTGAACCTGACTCAATTCAAATGCAGTCAAGATAAACTTGAGCTGATTCCACTGAAACTGGTACACTGCTGCTCCAAAGCAGTGCTCTACTCAATCCATGCCAGCCATGGCGGTCAAGATCCTCCCAGACCAAACCCAGGCAGGAAGAGATGTGCCAATGCAGGAACCTAGTAGTAGCACAGTAGCTAGCAGCCCAACACCCAACCTATGACCTGACCTATGGAAACCTAAGACAGGTCACCTCCATGTCCTAGTATTGGCATGCTGCCTGCAATGTAGCCATGCCCATGCCTGGCCTGCCCCCTGGAGTAATATTTTTCTTGTTTTCGACCATATATTTTTTCTTGGGTTTATAGTACATGATGGACTAGCTAGCTAGTGCATATGCTTTGTGAAGCAGAGAGAGTGAGAGCTGAAGCTCATCATGTGAAGACTCGAATGCATGTGAAGACTCGAATGGGCTGAAAGGGCAGGGTCTTCACACATACTCATGCTGATGCTACATCTTGCTCCATGGCTTTCTCCCTGTCACAGATCCCTTTTGGGTTTCACAAAAGAGAAATCAGGTATTTTCCTTCTCTGATGTGGACTGATCCCATGACATGCTGCTTGCATGTGTTTCCATATATCTATTTTAATGACTGAATTAGTACAAATAATCGACCTAAATAAACAGTTCCAAGTGAGAATACAGTGATCTGCTGCTTGCAACAATGGAAGTAAATGCATGTGCAAGTACAGTGCAACACAACCATTTCTTTTCTACCATTCAGGAAGTACAAGAGATGAAAGAATCCATTCCAACTCTGAAGAACTGTTTGCAACAATTTAAAGAAAGTGTGAAGAATCCATTCAAACCCTGAAGAACTATTTGATCTGATCCCTCTGTTGCTGGCTTGGGTGTACCTCACACATCACCAGTCACCATAACTTCTGCCACAGTAGTACAACACGAGGAGGAGAGGCTTCACCTGCTGCTGCATGCAAGAGCAAGACTGCCACTACTATAGCAGTATAGCTAGATTGAGTGGGGTTTCCAACATGTATCTACAAATGAAGAATCGTACACCTTTCGCAGATCTTTTTCTCTTGGATTGCAAGCAAGCCAAAGACAGGGCTGGCTGGCTGACACTATGCAAAGACTATGCCGCCCCAAAATTCATGATCACATCTGCTGCCGTTCAAACTCTGGCATGAAAGGACACAACCTAACATATCTAGGGCATGCATGGACGCTTTGGAATGATTAGCGTTCTTAAAAGCATAGCATCCTAAGCTCTAATGGTTTACTATTCCTCCCTGGACGTGTCCGGATTAGTAGCAGCAGCAGCACTAGCGGTAGTAGATGCACACGAATTTGAATCACACAAGTTTGGCGCCAAGATTTATGCCAGGAGACAGGAGACTGGAATCTCTCATGGCACACCTACTGTTGAAACTTATCATCCTTGGGACCAGGGCTTCAAATTTACATGAATATTTCCAGAATGGTGACATCAATCGTTGGACGATGTGACCTAAAAAATCTCAACAGAGATTAACAATTGTAGCTGGGTTAAGTACACTATAGTACATGGTTGAAACTAACTAGAAGGAACAAGACAAGACACCACAGGACTACAGGAGTGTGTGACCTTGCAGTAAAAAAATGATTAGTAACAGAAATGGGTCTGGTGGACAGAGACTAATGCTGTGTGTGAAAGGGCATGAGCTGATGGCTTTGCTAAACCCTAGAAAGAAAGTGACGCTAATCTGTGCTTTGTGTCCTCTAAGGAGGAGCAAATCAATTAACAAAGCAGGCTGCGTGTGGGTTCTCGTGTTGGGGTTTGAGCTTTGGAGTCTTCTCTCCCTCGCCTTTCCTCGTGGCTTTATCTTTGGGGTGTCCTGCATGGGGTCTAGTATTGGATAGGGTGGGCAGTAGGGGAAATATAGAAACCAAAATAATTAGAGTACGTTTGTTCTTGAAAACATGAAATGGTAACTTAAACAATGTGTAACTGTCACCCCCTTCAGACTCAAAGTCAAGGTTTTCTCAAGACAAATACTTCGAATCCGTAAAATAGCGTTCGAAATAGTTTGTCTCATCTAGTTATAAGGCAGTTTCATTTTTCTTCATTTCGGACCTTCTTGAAACTAAAAACTTTGACAACTGATTTATAATTTAATACATTCATGAATATAGCATTAAAAATGATATTCCCTCCGATTCATATTACTTGCCACTTGTATGGATGTACCTAGAACTAAAATATGTCTAGATATACACCTATATTAGTGGCAACTAATATGGATCGGAGGGAGTAGTTTAAAAATATTTTTCGGTGAGTGAAATGCTACTTTGAAGAAATTTCTTGTAAGTTCTAAATCCTGTAGAATTCAAATGGACATGAGATTCTAATTCTGCAGTTTTTCTATTCATATGTTCCAAGAATCGTACAAATCAAATAAGGTCTGGTTTTTCATATGGTCCACCAATAACCATTCTTGCAGCTTTCATGTGTTTACAATCCCCTGCACACATGCCAAATTCCTATGTTTCTCTATACTGAGATTCAAATAAGTTGGCTTTGTGTATTTGAACACGAGAGCTTGTTATCTAGACTAGTCTAGTGCCGCTAGGCGCTAGCCAAGAACAACAGGATTCGAAATCTTATCAGAAAATTCGTAGCAGACTATAAGTGGCCGAACATATAAGGTAGGGCCATGCTGGCCCTGGCCGGACATGCACGGCACACGAGGTGAAAAATTCCGCAGGCCGTCACGTACAAACAGTGCTCGAGCGCACGTAACAACCTGTGATAGGCCGCTGCAAATTCGCACGCACGGGAGGCACCTGTAGTAAAGTTTTAGTTTGGCTGGTCATGTGGTTTCGTGTTGGAGACCTTTGGGAGCAGAACGACGATGCAAAGAGGACTGTAGGAACCCAAGACCGGCCAGTACTTTGGCTGCCTCGCCCATTGCCCACGAGATGGAGGAGAAGAGGGCGAATATGTTAATTTATGCTTAAAAAAAAGAAGGCGTCCAGAGTCCCGACCTAGAGCCTAGGCTACAAATATTTGCTAATGTTGTTTTATTTGCCCTCAGGGAAAAAGGAGAGCTCTATTTGTACCTCTATTTTAAATACTTTTAATGATCTAGATTTTATAAAGTTTGGTAGCTTATATATTATTACAGTACAACCATCATGAAACTGCACCTTCATATTGAATGCCTTTGATATTGTATACGTTGGTAGTTTTCTTTCATGCTTGTTTAAACATTACAATTGAATTGAGGAGCCAGTTACTTCAACTAACGTCCAAACTGTTTGATAAAAGCTGGTAATATATGTATAATTCAACAATTACAAAGTTTGATTTTGACAAAATCAAATGTGCAGAGTAACTTGAAATAGAGGTAGTGCCCGGTAGGATGGTTATAGCCACCTAAAATAAGAGAAAACTCTAAAGAAAGAGGGGAACCTAAAAAATTATGATGAAGCCATATCTGAAATGGTTGTCACTGTGCTACAATCGACACCTTCAAGAAATCGAGTCACTTAAGTATTGTCAGGGCATGTGTAGAGAATAAAACCTCATAAATTCGCCAAATAGTAGAATGTCGCGTACGATGGATACCGACAATCATGACAAGCATATCTGCTTTGCGGGGGCCAACCTGACCTAAGCAGGCTATTGCACTAGCATCACCGACCTTGCTCGCAAAATCTCTAAAGAATGGGTCGTTGAAGAAGACAAACATTGTTGCCGATGATGCCTACGGACCACACACCAACACACGGTAACAATGATACTCGTCAACCATTAAGAAAAACGAGGCCAGAACGGCAACACCTGACCAAGTGAGACATAAAAACGTTATTGGATCATGAAGATTTGTATTCAAGGAAGAACCACTCATATCACTTTCAAAGAAATGCCACCGTAAGACCAAACCAACTGAAGAAATCTTACTACATCGGCCAAGAGAAGAGAGTCTCATGTCCTGCGAACCAGAGGCGTATGGGAAGTGTGAATGGATCTCGTGGTGGTGGCTAGGTTTTCAAAAAACTTTAATTGGAGCACTTTTTTTTAAGTACAACGACTATGTATCAAACTTAGCTAGGTTATATGGTATAATTTGTTTTCGAGCACAACGACTCTTAGAAAATTAAACCCTCTAACCCTAGACATTACGAAAAGTTGCATGGGTTTTAACTCATCCACTGTACACGTGCAACTTTTAAAACTAAGTTATAACCCTGCAAACTCCACAACAACACCAAACCAATTGCTACCAAACCAAGATTGTAGGAAGAGGACATTAATTCGTGACAACACCGACTCCATCATCTTAGCGACATCGCCATGAGACTAGACAAAACCTAATAAATCTTACTACACAACGGATGAGAGATGAGAATCCCCCACTTTCCTCCCCACGGCACTGTTGCGGCGACCAGAAGTGGAGGGAAACTGCGGTTATATGTTTTTGAAGAATTTCCATGCATGCCGATTTGCCAAGCACAATCACCCAAGATAGATTGTATGTGTTATTGGTCCCTTTGTTTTGAGCACGGTGAATTCCGAAAATTAAACCCTCTGATCACACTTTCATACGACAGTGTGTGTAGGTCTTGCGCGTGGAACTTGGAACAAAAACAAAAGCAAGGCCGTGTAGATACTGTCTGTTGTGCACGAGCTCTTGTGTTCGATCGTGCACCGCGGCACGCGCCCTTGTCCCGACAGCGTCCGTCCGATCCGGCGACGTGTCGATCGCACGGCCAAGCAGCACGCACTCCCCCGCTTCCTCTGCCCGACCTCCCACCACGTGCCTTCCCTTCTCTGTTTATATACTCGCCCTCCCTCGCCCAGCACACTTGCTGCTTCAGCAACCAACGCCTGCTGCTTTCCCTCTCTAAAAAATACCAGCCATTCCTGATTCCTTCTCTTGCATTTGCTTCCTCTCTCTTCTCTAGTTCTAGCACCAGCATCATCAGAGTTTCAGAGGTGTGGGGAGAGAGGGAGAGGGAGAGGGCATGGAGTATGAGAGGATACACAAAGTTCAGGTAAATTTCTTCAGCTGGTCTCTACTCTCTACGTTTATGGCATGTGGTATTATGCATAGTGCAATGTGTATGCTCCCCTTCTGCCTACCAGTTTTCTCAATTTCTAGAGTTTTTCACTTTCTTATCTCTCCACAAGTTGTGTTCATGGATTGAAATCTACTACAGTATTTGGATTGATAGAGTAAAAGGTAGGTGGAGCAACTTCTGCTGCGGGTCAAACCTCTTTCCAACATCGAACACTGTAGCGTGCCCATTTTTGGGGCTTTGGATTGGATTTGTTATTCCATGGGTACCATGGTTCACCTTTTTTATTTTTTTCCTTGTCTTTCTTGGTTGTGGATGCCATCACCATCACCATCACCATGGCCATGGCCCTCCCATTCCCACAGTGACATCCATGGCCTCCCACTCCATTCTTCACAGTGAGTGAGTGAGTGAGTGAGTGAGTGGGAGGTGTGGTTTGGAGCTGGTGACACTGAGGCTCACTCGGCTCACTTCGTTGCTTTCCAATGGCAGCTTCGGTAGGAGGAGC
Organism: Lolium multiflorum; assembly: GCA_030979885.1. Lineage (NCBI taxonomy): Eukaryota > Viridiplantae > Streptophyta > Magnoliopsida > Poales > Poaceae > Lolium > Lolium multiflorum. The sequence goes on from CM061750.1 coordinate 9,548,660, forward strand.
AGAGGCAGAGCAGTCAACCCCGCTCTCCTCTTCAGAAAGCAAGGCACAGTTTTTTGCAGCCGTTGGCCACATTCATGGCAATTTAACTGAAATCGATACGTTTATTTCTGTCTCAGTTCAGTTTTCTCCTGCTTAATGTTTTGGTAGTAATTACTAATTAGTGCTCTTGAATCCTGATTTAGCTCTTCCATTTCTTGGGGATGCAGATGGGGGTCATGTCTCCGACGAAGCTGAGGATGAAGCTGCTAGGAATGGGATCCCATGGCAATGGAGGCGGCGGCAAGGACGAGGCGGCGAGCAAGTCGCCGTCGAGGCACGACGCCGGTGCCAACGGGGCCGAAGACGGCGATGACCACCCCAAGAGCAGCCTCCTACCGCAGGAGCTCGACGAAGGCTCGTCGGAGTACCCCAAGGACCGCTCGGACTCTTCCCGGTCGCGCTCCGACTCGAGCCGCGGCAGGGCAGCTGTAAGCAACGGCAATGGCGGCAGCTTCGAGTTCCAGATGGAGGAGAGGGCCGGGCTGGGCCCCTTCCTCTTCAGGCAGGTGCCGTCCAAGTGGAACGATGCGGAGAAGTGGATCGCGGGGCGGCACGTCGTGCACTCCAACCCCATCTTCTCCAAGAAGGCCGCCACCGCCGCTGCCGCGCACGGCCACAGCGGCGGCGTGCGCGTCGCGCCGGAGTCGCCGTCGGACGCGAAGAGGACGAGCGCCCTAACCGAGCTCTCGCATTCGCAGTCTGCGCCGTCGCCCTCGTCGTCGCTGTCGTCGGTGACCGGGCCGGCGACCAGGCAGCCTCGTCGCACTAAGCTCTGCGGTGCACCGCAGGGCGCTGCGGCGGCGGCGGCGCAGTCGTCGTCGTCGGTGTCGATGAGGGACATAGGCACGGAAATGACGCCGGCCGCCAGCCAGGAGCAGTCGAGGAGCGGCACCCCGGCCGGCGCCGCCACGCCGTCCCTCAGCCCGCTCTGCTCGGTGCCGGCGTCGCCGTCCGCGTCGGAGAGGGAGCTGCAGGTCAGGACGCGCCGCGAAATCGCCGCGCTCGGGCTGCAGCTGGGCAAGATGAGCATCGCGTCGTGGGCCAGCAAGGACGACCGCATCCTGAGATCACCGGAGAAGAGCGCCGGCGATGGAGACGATGATGCCAAGAAGGAGGAGTTCGAGGCTCGAGCTGCGGCGTGGGCAGAATCTCAGAAATGCAAACTCGCATCGAGGCATGAGCGAAATCTTCTGAATAAAATTTGGACAAAATTTTCTTTCTGTACAATTGCCTTGTTTGGTTCAAAATTTGGACGTGCCAGTATTTTTTGAATGTTATCTCATGTTGTTTTTGTCATGGTGGCTCAGATATCAGAGGAAGGAGGCGAAGATACAGGAATGGGAGAACTGCCAGAAATCCAAATTTGAAGCCAAGATGAGGAATGCAGAGGTCAGCTTACTACTTACAATTGCTCGATTCCATCTGATCATTTGAACTTGTTGCATTATTCAGACAAAACTATTGAAACAAATCTCAGCTGGATGTTATCAACTTATGACCACCTACTGATCGCAGAGCTTGTTCGTTCTGGCATTGTATCTACATAGAGGCTAAACTGTGTCAAAAATCCATTCCAGGTGCAGGCCGATCAAAAGAAGGCGCGGGCGAAGAACAGCCTGACAAAGAGGCTGTCCAGCTTAGGCCACAAGGTGGAAGGCAAGCAGGCGAGGGTGGAGGCCCGGCGAAACCGGCGGGCGGTCCGGCTGGCGAGGCAGGTGGAGCGGATCCGGAAGACCGGCCGCGTGCCGTCCCGGTTCCGGTGTTGCAGCTGGTTCCTCTGATGAACAAACAATTCCAGTCAGTGCCTCAGAGAAATGCAGCCTGACTGAAGAAGCCTGAAGATGCCACAATGCAAGCCTCCTCCTGAGGAAATATGTTGAGATCATCATCTGATCAATGCGATGGAATTTGTAAATGAAACCATCACAGGTTTATTTGAACCAGTGTGCTGTAGGTGTTGCTTGCTCTGCTCCGTAGTTAGTAGGTCTAGCATCATGTTGTCGATGAAATCATCTCAGTTTTAACTTGGTAGTATATTTTCTAAAAACAGGAAAAACATGGCTTGCTGCTCTGCCATAGGCCAATTCGGTCTGGCATGACTTGGCTATCTAATCAGGCTGATGATAACACCTCAAAATGGAAAAGGAAACCCTTAGCTGACACAGGGATAAACCTCCAAGAACCCCACCACAGAATGTAGACCAAGAAATTTGTGGAACCTGTGAGCTTCCTAGTTTCTCACTGCAGTTCGATGTTTTCATATTCTTGTGAAATTTCAGTGTTTTGAACAGGGTGTTAGTTCTACACCAGCCCTCCTTATAAATTTCCACGGTAAAAAATTCAGAGATCCTCACTAGAGTTGTAATTTAAAAAAATGAATAGGCATCTAAGCTAAGCAGGAGTCCAGCATTATTGATACCACCACAGGCCTTGAACAAATAGTATTAGGGACATAGGGTGCTAACGGCCCCTCAGCACCCTGTCCTTTGGCATACATGGAATCATGATTTGGTCTAGCATATTTAACAAAGTAAGAGCATCCCCACTCGTTGGCGCTCCCCACTCCCAAATCCAGCGAAATTTTCGTCTGGATTGGAGGAAGATTTGGCGTGGGGAGTAGTAGTTTCCCAGCCGCGTGCCCAGGCGAAGTCGACGAGACGAATTTGAAAAACGGAAACTTGACAAACTACGGCTAAAAACGGGTGAATATAGACTAAATTTAATGATATTTATTACATAACGGGCGGAGTTCATACATAGAGGCCGAATTCCGACCATATTTCGAATTCGGCTAGGGGAATCAAATGCTAATTTTAAAACACGGCGCTCTACATGCGAAATGGCGGTAGAACACTGTAGTCGCCGTTTCGGCCGTCGTCGTTGACCTTCGGTGCGCGGCCGGCCGTGCGCCCGGCCGGCGTCTCCCCACCCGAGGATGGCTTGTACCAATCGTCGTCGGAGGACTCGAGGTCGACGAAGGGCTGACGCGGCCGGATGGAGGTGTCGCGAGCGGCAGCGGTAGCGGCGGCGCGCGTTGGCGTGCGGCGGCCGGTCCGGCGGCCCGCACTGCTCGCCTCTGGCGCTCGTCGCGCTGGCGTCCGGTGCGGCGTCGTCCGCGCGCTTCTCCTCCTCCATGTCCTTCGGCGACCGGCGATCGCCTCGCCATCGCGAGTCCTCCGCGCGCCTCCTCCTCGCGGGCGGATGCGGCGGCCTCTTTCTTCGTCATCTTCCGGCCGCTTTGCGGCGCGGAAGGCTGGTCGCGAGATGACGAGGCGCCGCTGCGCCCTCGGTCGGCGGCGGAGACGCCAACTCCTTCTTACGCACCGCGCGTCGACGGCGTCGTCTCCTCCTCTTCACCGGCGCCAAGGATGACCTCGGCGCCGTCCGAAAGACGACGAGCCGGCCATGCGCCGTGGCTGCCGAACGTTTCCCCGGCGCGGCTCGCCGATGCCCTCGATGGAGGGCATCGTGAGCACCGGGAAGTTGCCGCCCTGGATGTGCTCGAGGACGGCCTCGAGATTCCGCGCGCTCCACCAACGTCGGCGGCCCGCGGAGTTGTTGCGCGAGGCGAGGCGCGGCCGTCGTACGAGGCGAGCTCCCGCTCCTACCGCCGCAGGAAGTACGAGTTCCACGCCGTGTAGTTGTCGGGGTGGTGGCGTGGCTCGGCGCGGCTCCTCATCCGTCAATGTCATCGCGCCTCCTCGATGGCGACGTCGAGAGGTGGCCCCGAGGCGGCGGATTGGTACCCGCCACCGACTTAGCCGCCACCCACCGCCGGGAGCCTCGTGTCCGGCGGGCAGGGGTACCCGCCCCTGGTGGAGGTGCCCCTCCACGCGTGGAGCGGCGGGCGGAAGCCGTTGTTGGCTGCGCCGTCGTCGTCGGAGAACGCCATCGTCGGAGAGTAGAGGAGAGTGGAGGAGAGTGGAGGGAGAGTGGATCACGGCACGCCTCGCGGCGGCTAGCGGCGTATATAGGTGCGGCTGCGCGCGGGTTAATGCCGCGTGGAGTGCGACGCGTCCGCGGCGAGAGCGGCAGCCTTTAGTGCGCGCGGAAGACGATGCGTGCGCGGAAGACGAGGACATTAACTCGCCACGTGGCGCGGAATGCAGGCGGCGACAGCTTTTGGCGCGCGGAAGACGATGCGATGAGACGACGATCGGTTTCTCTCGCCGACAAGTTGGGGCCACGGACGCGCGGGAAGTTTCCTCGGTTTTCCCGCGCTTTCGTTTCGTCCGGAGTCCCCGAGCGCTCCCCGGGGGCCGGGGATGGCGTGGGATCGCCGGATGAATTTCCGGACGAAAACGAGGAACCGGGGGCGCGACTGGGCGAATTACGCCGTCCGGATGGAAAAAAGGCTCGCCGGGGGCCTCGTCGGGGGGACGAGTGGAGATGCTCTAACCACTTCGTCCATCCATGAATCATGCTAACTAACATAGTGGTAGGCAAATTGACAGGTCAAATCCTACAAATAGAACAGCAATTTTGACTCTTTTAGCGCTTGATGGACTAGTATGCCAGAATTCCAAATTTGAAGTCCAAGATTCATGTGATATGTGGAAGTCAGGTTAGTTACAATTTCTTCCTTTTGAAATTTTGGACTTGCTGCATCATTTAGAGAGTGATGATAACCCATGGAAAAAGTCCCAGTTGTCTAGTGACGGTTTCGAATCACCGAGTGAATCGCAAGATCTGTGCTGCGTTGGGCATTCTCCATCGTACTTTAGGATGTGTTCAGACAATTAGCAATTTTGAAATTATTCAAGTTTTAGAGTGGTTGGCATTTCTAATAACCGTCCATCCACCTGATCCAACAGTGGTAAATAGACGGAACCAAATTGACGGAACAAAAAAAAGTAGGAGCGGAACCAAAATTTTGTGGGACCAGAACCTCAAATATATTTTGTGAATATTATGAAAAACGAACGTTCTTTTTAGCAGCCAATGAGACTACACAAATCTTAAAGCAACTATTAATTAGGCATACGTGCACACATCTTAAGCTACCATCAACTGTGCATATCTCTCATGGCGGGGACGGAGGGGACGTTGGTCGAACCCGGCGAGGGGAGGAGCGGAGGCAGCCGTGGGTGGCTGTCGGCCACCGGTGCTAGGCGAGGAAGGTCTATCTTGTCGACGCCTTACAGATAAATATGATGACAATAATATTTGTGAGATTACCTAGTAAAACAAATTAGACATGCGGCAGAGCAACGGTAAAAACTTGACACGTCTATTAGCTGCATATGCAGTGATCAGCAAATGGTAAGAATTGCATACATATTAGCCGGCGGTTTAACCACATCGGCAAAGGGTGATAGCAGCAGTGGCATCACACATATGAATTTTTTTCGATAAATAACATATATTAATATCGCGTAGATACCAATTACATTCAGGTTCTGCAACAACATCTTGCCCTAATGACATAAAGGATGCGCATAGCCAAAAACGATAGAAGAATTACAAAAAAAAAAAAGCCCCGCTACAGAGATAGAAAACTCTAAATAGCAACTCTCACACCACCAAGACAACACCAGAAGATCAACTTCTCCGTAAGCGACGCCTCCAAGAAGGAAACAGTGCACAAACGCGTCGTCGTACGATCATAGATCTTAGTTTTTCACCCTAAAGAAAGTCCTCTCTCTCAAAACAATGCCTTCAACAAGAACATTGCCAGACACAACCAGTTAAGGTCAGACCTTGGATTTTCATCCTGAAAGATATAACTCTGAACTTCTCCCGTGCAGTCGCCCCCACATACAGATCGATGTTCGAAGTCACGAAGCTCCAAGCCAATTCCACCTCACCACCAAGATCTGACCGTTGTTGCTCTTCCACCGACCTCGGATTTCATGACCTTCTCCACCAGCACCATGGAAAGAAAACTCCATGATATTAACAGCCAGCAGAGCTTCGAACCGCTTCCTCTGAAACCAAACGATCCGATAAAAACCATGGGTGCACACGACCGAAAGCAACCAATCCATCAATATTCAGGCATTGATCGCACAATGAATTTCGCCGGCAGGGCCTTCCGAAACATGATAATCCAGCCAACTCGGCAGGAAGAAGCATTCGACCGATCTTCACTTGGCGCGAGAGGAATCCTAGGACAACCACCATTAATCATGCCAAGCCGAGAAAAATGACGGGACACGCAAAGACGATGCCTCTGACAAGGTAACGACGTCAAGCGACGCCACCATCATCCACCAAGACCGAGGTCGAGGTGCGGTTCTCACGGGCTGCCCCGTCACTCCAAGCTCATCCCTGCTAGGATCCTCACCGCCGGAGATCAGTGTTGGATCCCAAGATCCACCACACTCGATCCCATCTTGGCCGTCCTCCTCCGAAGAAGAAAGGCACCACAACCATGCCCGGGGTTGCCGCCCCGACGCCCAGAAGATGCAGCAGCACCGCCGGCCGTCGTCGCCGTCAAAGAGGAGGTCGAGACCTCGCCACTGCGAGCAGCTCCGGCCGATGTCACGCCACACATCTCAGCAGATACAGAGGTGTGGAGGGCGCCACCTCTCACCCCTAGCCGCTCCCAGCGGGCGCCCCGCCGCTGCCACGCCGAGCAGCCTTTTCTGAGGAGGGAGGAGAGGACGTTGGAGGGGCTCGTCATCGATTCCCTTGGAGGCACGGCGCCGCCGCCGCCAGGGTCGCGTGGGTTGGTTAGGTTAGGTCCCATCACATATGAATGAATGTGTCGTAGTCGAAGAAGTCTCACATCTCTGTGGACGGAGTAGCTGATCAAGCCACCAATCGCGTCATGACGCTACCAAGGCACGATTCCAAGAGTCTGGTCAATGTTGCGGATTTCGGTCAATGCATTATTTGTCACCCCTCTAACAGTTATCAACTATCTTTAGCTATCATTTTCTTTTAGGGAATATAGTTTGGGATATAGTATTGGTATTTTGAAGCGGCCCAAAAGTGGTATAATTTTGGTATAAACATGAGGCATACATATTTGCGGATTTCGGTGAATGCATTATTTGTCACCCTCTAACAATTATCAACTATCTTTAGCTTTTCTTTTCTTTTAGGGAATATAGTTGGTAATTTCGTGAATCACACTAACTTTGAAAACAACTACAAGTACATATAACTGGATAATGGATTTGTAACAAGGTATCCCTTGTAACAACTTCTAGCGCATAGTGAGCAAAGATAAGAATCCAATCGTAATTATACAATAAAAAAAACAACCAGCCATCGATTAGCTTTTCTTCAACTCGATCAGCTGCCTTAATGCTTGTTCATTTTCTTCATTCTCCTTCACTTCCAGTCCTGCATTGAGAGCATTAGGCATAATCGGAACGGCTCCTCTCCGCCGCATTCTCAAGTCCCCCCTCTCCCAAATTGCGCTCCCCAATAGCGCCAATTGATTCACAATTGAAGCTGTGAACGTACACATCAATCCACTCGAAATGTCTGCATTTCTTCAAGATCTGAAAACAACAACGTGAACCCTAAATCCCAAATTTGAGGAAATAACAAGAAAATCGCGATAAAACAGAGAAATTGGAGCGAGATCTAACCTTATCCCTCTCTCTATATGGCAAGCTCTCGCATGCAACGAACTCACGTCCACGGTTGCCGTTCTCTTCCGTCTTACAGATCGACCGCTCTGGCGTGGGCAGTCAGGGCATCTTGTCAAAGGCACGGGTCCATACTGCGGCCATGAAGAACGGGAGGTCGAAGATGTCGTGGTATCGTCATGACATATGCCATAGGGTGGCTAATCGAAGTGGTTCCTTGTGGTCTCACGGCGGTATCCGGATGCGGGTATGGGCACGAGCGACACGGCGACGTACCCAGGTTCGAGGCCCTCCGACCGGGTAACACCTCTACTGCTAGAGTGTATATGATGATCACACAATACAATGGTGCTCCTAGAGCTGTGTCCGGCTGTCCCTAGGAGGCTAAGGGAGACGATGATCTCTCTCACAGGGCAGCGCTGGGGTGGAAGAAGTGAGAATGATCGATCCCCCGAGAGGGGGAGTGCGGCATATGAGCACGGCACTTTACATATAAGACCCTATAGTTCCCGGCCGCCGGCTCGGCTTCCGCTCCTTCCCGAGGTAATGACGTCAGGGAGCGTTGAGGCCTCATGGCCTGTCCCATCCGGCTCCCTTGGTCAGCGGTATGGAGAGGAGATGTCCACGCCGCCGTCACCACTCTAGCCGATACGGATCGTGCGTAGGCCATGATGGCTGTCCGCGCGTGGCACTATTGCTCCACGGTGCCACGCTTTACGGAAGATGAAGTCGGCGTGGACTTTGGGAACCGGATCACCAACCCGGTTCCTTCCAATACAAGACTCGCCAGCCTCGAGTCGGTCTGAGGTACAAACCCTAGTCGGATATGGCTTGTAGAAGCCGACCCACTACTTGAGAGCCGCAGCCGGGCCGACTAGGACCTAGAGCCACCGGCCACCGGACCAGCCGACACGGCGCCGGCCGCTGCTCCTCTCGGCCTTTCTTATGAAGCCGGTGGCGCCGGTTGCTCAGCGTCCATTGCCCTACCGGGGTCTTCCCGACATTAGCCCCGAGCTTGCTGCGTTTAGAAGGACCTAGGCAGGTTTCCTGGCTCCTCGTATATACTTGGCGGCACGTGGAGGGGCCGGCCCGAGAACTTCCTTCGGCCTTGCGCCCTCATCGGCTCGTTCTTGCTTGGCTGCTTCTAGCCCGCTATTTATACTTACGCAACCTTTGCTTTCTCGCGAGTTTGTGGCGTCTCCGCCTTGATGACTTTTGGTCCGGGTCGAATTTGTTGTCCGGCTCCGGCTTGGCGCACGGAGTCGCCTTCTCGGGTCCTGTGCCCGACTTGACCGGACCGGCCAGGCTCTGCCGCCGGTTCGTGCGGGTCACATCAATGTCCCCTCCGGTTTGATGCGGTTGTGGGCAACGTGGTGTGGCGGTTTCCAGTAACGGCGGTCGTGGGGGGAAGTTAATGCGCAGAAGATCCGGGCGACGTGGCCACGATCGCCACTTGGAGGCTAACCGCCCGGTCGGCCGCGGGGGCCGCGGGCGGGCAGGCGTCGTGGCGGGGTCGACTTCGCCTCGCTCCTCCTCGCTTCTTCTTCGCGTCGAGCCCGTTGTGCTCCGCGAACGCTCCCGTTGGCTCGGCGAGCGAATCTCCGCCGATCCGCCGCCGCTACTCCGTCGAGCCGGCGCCACGGGGCCCCGCATTTCAACGGAGCGTCCAACCGCCGTCGTCGCCGCCGCCGTCGCAAGGCTCTTCTTCACCCTTTCGCCTCTCGTGGTCATCTTCTTGTTCTTCCTCGACGATGGCCTCCGCCAGCGGGTCTGGAGGGGCTCGTACATGCGGGAGGACGATATCGAGCGGCTGGTGCGCCTCGCCGGGTCCTCGGGAGGTGGTCACGCGGGCGCCTGGCGGGGAGGTGGAGCCCAGCCCGCAGCCCGGCGAGCGCGTCGTCTTCGGCGCGCACCTTGATCGCGGGCTGGGCACCGCGGCCTCCGCCTTCCGCCGGTTCCTCGACAACTTTGGCCTGCGGCCGCATCGCGCGGCGAACGCACCGCATCCTCCTCGACCTATGTGGCATTCATGGAGGCTACGCCGGCTTGTGGCCGGACATCGACTTCTGGGCCTTGTTCTACCTGAAGGCGCAAACTACGGATGGCCGCCTGCGGGCCTGCGGCGCCGCCTCGATCTACACTCGGCCTGGTACGCCTTTCCCCAAGATTCCAACCATTGACTCGGTGAAGAACTGGCAGATGTCATTCTTCTACGTGCGCAATGAGGGCCAGCTCGTCGACCGGATCAACCTTCCGGAGTTCAACCCGGTTCCTCCAGTTGGCCGGATCAACTGGAGCTACAACGCGCACGGCGGATCCGGATGCCGAGGTGAATCAGCTCTGAGATTTCTGGGGCGGCCGTCACTGTGGCTGACCGCCAGGACCTCCTACGCACCATCGCGAGCGCCGGTGCTGCCGCTCCGAGATGCACACCCACAAAATGGGCATATGTCCCGCCGGTTCGTCCGAACAGGACGACCAGCGCTTCTCTCCAAGGCCAGTCGCATGTGAGACAAAGGATTAACTTGTCAATGCCTACAGTTTGTAGACTAGGGTTTTGCTAGAAGTAGAGGGCAAGTAGATCTCGAAGGTTCAGGCGAAAAGTACTCGACGATTATGAAAACTAGGGTTATGTTGACGGTAGATTCGATTCTTTCTTTGTCCCTCGACTCCCCCTTATATAAGAGCGGAGCCGAGAGTTTCGTGATACACAAGTTACGAAGTTCGGGAGGGTTTGTATTCAACCGTAAGATTACAAATCTCTATCTTTCCTAATACAAACTATCTTTCCTTAATACTAAATGGGCTTCCAAGCCTTCTTATTCTTCGAGTCTTGGGCCTTCAATAAATCCCGGGTACCATCTTTGGCGAGCCCATTAGGGATGCCTATGTCAGTAGCCCCCGAGATTTTTCTTGAATCGAAGAATCAAGGAAAATCTCCAACTTTACTCATCACATAATCTTTCGATATGCAATCACTATTTTGTACTAGGGGATAATGGTAATTGGGGCTAGTTCATCTGACGGATCAGGTACTAGTTAAACTGCTCTAGTGGCAATCCGCAAAAACCTACTTCAAGATCACGTCCGGACATGATCTCCGGATACTGGTATAATTCGACAGTGCCGCTTAAGGTCTTACCATTCTGTCGAGTCCCAGTCATTTTTCGGGTACCTAACGCGTCAGTTAGGATTTCTTCGTATACGGTGATACGGAAAAAAGTAACAATCCGCCGTCAGAGACGGTGCCACAGCTCGAACGGATCGGGGTCTTACCTTCGCAAAGTTTTGCGGCATTCGGAGATTTATTCGCGACTTTTAGCGCTCTGAGAATATATTGTCGAGTGCTTTTCGGCTGTTGAAATAGCACATTTTATCGAGTCATATTTGATGACTTATTTTGTCTTCCGATGGGAGTATATGTAGAGTTATTTGTGTAACTCGAAATATACTCACTTTTAAAAATTCATCGGGCACGCGAACAGTGTTCCCGATAATGGGAGTAGCCCCCGAGGCTACAGCCAAGAACTTGTGCTTGGGTGTAGGCTCCACAGATTAGTATCCTTCGAGGTTTAAGCTGCTGCCGCCATCTATGAAAACTCTCGTCACGTCAAAACCAGCGATTACTGCAGGTAAGATGAGTGCTGATTGTCCAGGTCGAGGAACTTGCTGCGGATGGTCTGCGATTGTGAAGCGATGTCTTGCCCGACCAATTTAAGTACTCGGCGTTGGTGGAGGCATCTTCTCTGCCATGAACACTTGTCGCGAGATTACCTTACGCCTATGTTTGATGGCCTAACCTCTGAATCATCGAGACGCACCGTTAGAGTTGGGGTCAACATAAGGAAGGTGGATGTGGTGCTGCCGCAATTCCTAAGCTGGTGTCGTCTTAAATTAGTTGCGGGAGGAGGTGGGAGATGGATTTCGCTTCTTGGCCCCAGGGGTTCTGGTCGTGGCACAGGCATTGCGATTCCTGCGGCTCGCAACATTGCCGAAAGTTTCGGCAATCTTTACGGAGGTGCCCGACTGCCTCTTTCCATTGTTGTCGAGATAAAAATGCATCGGCACGGACCGTTCATCATCTCTTCGGGGGACACATAAGGTCTTTGAAACCTTGGTCCATTATTTTGTCTGTTGCCGCGAGAATCACCTCTATTGTCGCCTTGATCTCATTACTCCTTTGTAATGAGTCGACTGTTTCCTCAGGATTTCCTCGAAAACCAGCCGATATATGGCCGGGAGCGTCGTTGTTGTAGAACCGAGAAAATCGCCTTCTATTTTGATAATTTCGACCACGATCCTCTTCGGGCGACCTGTCGCTTGTTGTATATTACGTCTTCTCCATCTGCCCATTTATTGGCTATCTCCATGAGTGTTGATATGGTCTTAGGGTTAGTTCTCCTAAGTCCTCGACAAAATCTCCTCACCGTATTCCTGCCACGAGCATCTATTGCCCTCGTCGGATATATCTTCTGCCGAGTTCTTTATGATGTTCCACCGATGTATGTATTTCCTCATCGACTCGTCGTGTTTCGTCGACACGCTCTCAACTCTTCCAATGACGCAGGTTTTCTTGCGGGTGGATCGGAAGTTTTTCACGAAGACGTCCTCGAAGTTATCCCAGCTGTCGATGGAACTTGGGGGAGTTTCTTTATCCAAGATCTCGCGGCACCGCTCAAATGAACTTGGATACTTTGCATAGCTGTTGCTCTGGTTCCTCCTACCAGCTTCACCATCTCGAGATAATCCAAAGAGAATCCGCACATCTTGCAGGCCGTCGAATTTCTTGAAATTTCGGGTAGCTTGAACCCTTTTGGGACTCGAGTCTTTCGAACTCTTCTCGTAAAACACAGGAGCCCACACATATCTTCGTCGGCAAGCTCGGTGAGTGCTGACGCTCCTTCTTTCTTGTCGCTGTTGTCTACCCTTACTTGGACCGTTGTGTCTCTTGCTCCACTTGTTCTTGGGGGTCTTGAACTGCTTGTGTTGGGTCGTGGACTATTTCGCCTAGGATTTTCTTGGGGAGCGTTGTTGCAAACGCTGTTCCCATTACTCCTACGCCAGCCATCGCCATATTGAACAATGGTTCTCTCGGGTCCCCGGAGGTGGTCTAGACGCAAGGATGTAAGCTTGTGTTGCCATGTAACCTGCTTAGGAGTTTTTGGGATGATATTTCCTCTTTCATCAATCGACATAAAGGACATGTCGAGATTTGGATTATGCTTCCTCTTCTGCCGGGTATGTTTGGACCGAGACATCGCTCTCCGAGCTTCTCTGTGACTATCTCCCAAGTTCCTGATTTCGACTTAACTCGTGATGCCTTGATGAAGCTGCTTCTTTCCTCCTATTCGGGGATGCTGTCTGTTTTCCAACTCTCTGCTTACACGAAAAGTCTATATTGATATGCTTGTAACTCTGTGCGGTAGCAGTAGTATTCATTGGTTCCGATCCATCCATGGCTCTCGCAGCCTATCCCGCAGCTTGGGGATTTGGACTTTGCGCGAGTTGAAGATCGGCATATTTAGTGCCTAGGCCTCTTCTGAGATGAGCGGGATCGACGTATGGATTTCCAAATCGTCGAAAGCCTCTGACGTTTGTGGTTCTGATGTACCTGCTTCTTCTATTGCACAGATTTGGTGGTATTTTGTGTATTGATTTTTGTCAAGGTTGGTGACACCATCATATAGAGTGGTGAAAGCCTTTGATGGCGAAAGATTTGTCGATGAAGTTGAAGGCTGTCGACGCTTTCGATGCTGCTTATAAAGGAGTCCGCGAGACGACTCGAAGGATGTGTTCTTGAAAGATCTTGGCGAGCTTTCCGCTTGCTTCTTTGTCGACGTGGCGACGAAAACTCCTCGTCACTCGACGAAAAGTTAGAATCGACCGCTGAAAATTCGCGAGATCGGAACTTCGAGACGGTAGGATCCTTCCTTGTTGACACCAAATCGGAATTCTCCGAACGTCATGATGATGGGCTCCTCCAGATAGGATAGGCACATGCATCCATACGGGAGGCGGGTGAGGAATAAAATTGAATAGATCGGTTTTTCCTTGTTACCTCGATCCATCGCGTTGCTTGTCTGTCGAAGTCGAAGATCTTGAACGTGCCATCGAGATCAGCTCCTTGCAACCTCTAATTCCCACGGGCGGCCAATTGACAAAGTTAACTTGTCAATGCCTACAGATTGTAGACTAGGGTTTTGCTAGAAGTAGAGGGCAAGTAGATCTCGAAGGTTCAGGCGAAAAGTACTCGACGATTATGAAAACTAGGTTATGTTGACGGTAGATTCGAGCTTTCTTTGTCCCTCGACTCCCCTTATATAAGAGGGGCCGAGGAGTTTCGTGATACACAAGTTACGAGTTCGGGAGGGTTTTGTATTCAGCCCGTAAGATTACAAATCTCTATCTTTCTGATACAAACTATCTTTCCTTAATACTAAATGGGCTTCCAAGCCTTCTTATTCTTCGATACTGGGCCTTCAATAAATCCGGGTACCATCTTTGGCAGGCCCATTGGGGATGCCTATGTCACCCCCGAACGTTGTCCCACTTCTGGCCACTACGGCTGGCGCCCCATGACAGGGACCACCACCGCCTAATTTTGCGTCACGCCGACTTCCGTTCCCCTGCGGAGGCCGACTCCTCCTCAGGACTCCGGCTTGCGTTTTACTTCTATCTTCATTTCTAGCTCTTCGACCGTCAGGATGGCGATCTGGCGACGAGGAGATGGGTGCCGGATCACGCCCGTCCGGCGACCAAGCGAGCGACAGGGCGGCGACCGACCTGGTGCGAGCGCGACCTAGGCGGCCGGGGGGAGCACAATCCGCCCCCTCACCGGAGCAGCACGAGGACGGGAGCCGGCGACGTCCGCCACGGGGCCACTCCCTGCCGTGCCTAACGCGCGAGGCCACGCTCACGCGACCCGCGCGGGAAAAGCGAGCCGGCGACCCCGCTCTGCGCCTTGGAGGCGAAGGTGAAAAGCTCCGCCGGCTTGAGGAAGGTTCGGAGCGGCGGGTGAGTTATCTTTTCTCTTTTGTTTGATTCTTTTTCTTTCCTTGCTTTTTATGCTTATCTTTTCATTATCGGTCGGCTAGGGCTCCCATCAAGTTTGCCCGGGCGGCGGCTCCGGCAGACTCCGCGTGTGGAGGCGAGATCTCTGGCAGGTTCCGCGGTGGAGCGGATCTCTCGGCCACGCCTTGATCTTGCAGCGAGAGGCGGGCCGATCGCAGCCGCCAAGCTCAAGGTGGCCGATGGGGATGACGCGGCTGCGCTGCTGGAGAAGAACCATCTCGGCTGGCTCGCCTCCCTTAGGACGGCGAGAAGGAGAGGTGGAGGATACGAGCCGCGGCTGACCGAGGTGGAGAAGCGGCTTGCGCTTGAGGAGGAGGTCACCGCCGGGTCCACGGATGACGGCTACCAAGCGTTGGACGGACTTGCTTGGCGCGATTGATCGTGGCTTCTCGGGTGAGTGCCTCTATGTTTCCTTCCCTTTGCCGGCTTTTGCTGTCGGCTGCCAGAGCCTCAGTTGTTGGCGGCGGAGAAACTTATCTTTTTCGTTATCTCCATCTTCGGCTGGGGGCGATCGCTCGTGCCGCTGCCGCAGTCTTTCTTTAGACTTCGGAATCTCCATCTTCGAGCTGGGGGCGGCGGCTCGTGCGTGCCGCTTCGATCTTTTCTTTAGAGCCGGAATCTCCATCTTCGAGTGGGGCGGCGGCTCGTGCGGCTCACGCCGTCTCTTTATCCTTCGAAATCTCCATCTTCGAGGCTGAGCGGGCGGCTCGTGCGGCTGCGCCCGACCGGGCTCGAAGCTTGATCTCCATCTTCGGGCTGGGGGCGGTGGGCTCGTGCCGGCTAACCGGTCTTACTTTAGGACTTCGAAAATTTGCATTTTCAGCTTATTTCGGCTTTGATGACTTCGACATGCTTTTTTCTCGGCCTTCCCGGAGACGCAGGATGCGGCCTTGGCAGGCCGTTGGCGTTGCGCACGAGTCCAGGAATCGGACGGGGCAGCTCGGGGTGCTTCACCATGGAGGACTACATGGCGTCCATGGCTGCCGCGTGAGCCATCACCAAGTTTGGCTGGGAGCTCCGGAGGGCGGCGGAAGGAGCTCAATCCCTTCGACCGGCTCGACGCACCGTGGAACACCCCACTACGCTCGTTTGTACAGCTCGTAGTTGATGATTGTATAGGCCTTGGCCCTTCTCTCAATCTGGCTTGAAACCTGTCATTGGGCAGCACACCATCGGTGAGGTAGGAGAGAATTCTTGTGCCCATGATGGTACGCATTTTATTTCAAATACGCGACCACCAAGCCTCCATCTTCGGAGCTTCCGGTTTCGGCTGACGTGGTCGCCGGGTTCGGCTGAAGCCGGCGGGTTTGGCTGAAGCCCCAGAGTTTGGCCGAGCCCCCGTTGGGACCGATAAGCCCCCGGGTTATTTGGAAGCCGAACGAGTTGGCGATGACCCCCACTTGGGCGATAAAGCCCCGGGTTGCTGAGAAGCCCCGGTCAGCCGGCACGAATGGAATCCGAGTCCGGTGACGGTATGATGGACGGTTTCTTGAGAATCGCCAAGGCAACGCCGGCGGAATGGCTTGCGGGGTTGAGCCAATCTTGGATAGGGCGTCTGCGCCTCATTGTTTGCTCGTGGCACATGGTGGAATTCACAGCCATCGAAGAAGCCGGATAGCGGCTGGACGTGGAAGCGGTGCGAGGCCATGTTGGCGTCCTTCGCGTCCCAATCGCCCGATGCTTGCTGTATAACCAAGTCGGAGTCGCCGAAGGAGAGGATGCGACGCACGCCCTCCTTGGCCAGCTTCAGGCCATGGATGAGCGCTTCATACTCCGCCACATTGTTGGATGCGGCGAAGTGGATCTGCGGACATAGTCCAGCCGGGTCTCCCTTGGGGAGGTGACGACGATGCCGGCTCCCAAGCCGTTTCGCATCTTCGAGCGTCGAAGTGCGGCTTCCAGTGCGTGGAGTCAGGTACAGCGGCAGGTATTGCATCTCGGCCCGGTCGACGAAGAAGTCCGCGAGGATATGCTTGAGGGCTGTGCGCGGCTCGTAGATGATGGTGTGGGCGGCTAGCTCCGGGCCCACTTGGCGACCCGGCCGTTGGCGTCCTTGCTGCCAATGATTTCCGCCAAGGGTGTTGTGGCCACCACCTTGATGGGATGCTCCTGGAAGTAGTGCTTGAGCTTCTTGGCCGCCATATATACGCCGTATGTGATCTTCTGGTAGTGGGGTAGTTCTGCTTTGATTGGGACAACACTTCGCTGAGATAGTAGAGTGATGCTGGACGACTGCTCCTTGCCGGCTTCCTTGCGCTCCACCACCAGGACGACGCTAACCACACGATTGGTGGCGGCGATGTACAACGGCATCGGCTCCATCGAAGCCAGGTGATGCGAGATCGGCGGTCGAGAACGCTTTAAGTCACGGAAGGCTTCATCGCTGCTGCGGTGACCGAACAATTGTCCGATTTCTTCAGCGAGTGGTACATGGCGATGCCTTCTCCCAATAGGTGACGAAGCGGCTCAAGGGAGGACATCCGGTGAACTTGGGTCCTTGGCAGCTGCGGCAGCTCCATCTTTTCAATGGCACTCTTCTCGGGTTGGCTTCGATTCCTCGTGACGAGGTAGCCCGGAGTTGGCCGGCTGGCACGCGAACGTGCACTTGGCGGGTTGAGCTTCATCAGATCTTCGCGATTGGTGAAGGTTTCTCTCAAGTCATCAAGGAGGTAGGCATCTCCTTGGTTTTTACAACGACATCATCAACGTATGCGTGAACATTTCTGCCGATTTGATCCTCCAAACACTTTTGCATGCACCTTTGGTAGGTGGCGCATGCATTTTTCAAGCCGAACGGCATAGTCGTGTAGCAGTAAGCCCCATACGGGGTAATGAACGAAGTCTTTATTTGATCAGCCGGATTCAAAGGAATCGGTGGTAGCCTCAGTAGGCATCTAGAAAAGACAACGGTTCACAGCCCAGTCGAGTCTATGACTTGATCTATGCGCGGCAGGGGAAGGGGTCCTTGGGGCACGCCTTGTTGAGGCGGTGTAGTCGATACACATGCGCCGGAGCCGTTCTTCTTGGACCGGGCCCGGTTGCCAACCGGTCGGTGCGTACTTCCATGATGAAGGCGGCTAGGAGCCGGCGATCTCTTCACCGATGGCCTTCCTTCGTTCTTCGGCGAAGCGCGAGCTGCTTCACCGGCAGCTTCGGGCCTGACGTGGAGGTGGTGCTCGGCCAACTCCTCGGCACACCCGGCATGTCCCTTGGAGACCATGCGAAGATGTCCCGATTCTCACGGAGGAAGCTGCGGTGAGCTCGCTTCCCTATTTGCTGCTCAAGCCGGCACCGATGGTGACGAACTTGTCCGGCTGGGCCGGGTCGAGCGGGATCTTCTTGGTGTCGTTGGCGGGCTGGAAGTGATTCGTCCCAGCCGGGTTGCCCAACCGGCATGCCCGACTTGGCCCAGCCGCAACAACGGCGTCGTGATGGTGCTTCTCGGCGACTATGACCAGTCACGGGCCATCTTCGAGCTACGGGTGGCGCATTCCATAGAGCGGCGGTAATCGCCGGCACTGACAGGCCTTTGGGCCGGGCACTTCATCTTCGGGTACCCATAGTGGGGTACCGCCATAAACCTGGTCGGGTCCGGCCTGCCCAGGAGCGCGTGGTAGGGACCCGCCGAGGTCCACCACCTCGAACTTCGATGTTCTCCGTGCGGAAGTTGTCCGGCTTACCGAACATGACCTCCAGGGTGAGCCAGCCGATCGGCTGGCACGAGTGGCCTGGCACGATGCCGTGGAAGACGGTGGGGGTGGGGCGCAGCTCGGCCTCCTGGATGCCCAGCTTGCGGGCGGTGTCGCGATAGAGGATGTTGATGTTGCTGCCGCCGTCGATGAGGACACGCGAGAAGCGCACGCTGCGCCGACTTGTGCCAATGGTGGGGTCGAGGACCATGGCGTAGCTGCCCGGCTTTGGCAGGACCGCCGGTGTGTCGCGGCGATCAAAGTGATGGCCTGCTCTGACCGGTTAGGTACTTGGGGACCGGCGGCATGACCGCGTTGACTTCGAGGGAACGGCTGCTCGTTTTGTCCTCCGGCTCGGTGGTGAAGATGATGTAGGTGGCATCCTCAGCCAGGTACCGCCGCCATGGTGCACTTGGTTAGCCTCGTGGTGCTCGGGTTGTTGGCCTGTCTGAAGCAGCCGACCCCAGCGCCCGCTTGGCGAGTGGAGCCGGGGGTGGAGGCGGAAGTGGCTCGCCGCTCGTCCGCCGCTTCATGAAGTGGCAGTCATGCGGGTGGTGTGGTTGGAGGTTCTTGCCGCTGTGGTACTTGCACGGCGAGTCGAGCATCTGGTGAAGGTGTGCTTCGGCTTCGGGGCAGGTCCGTTTAGCACAGCGACCGCCGCCCGGCGGCGATGGTCGACTCGGTGCCACATAGGCGGAGCCGTCTGCGGTCCGGCTGGTCGCTGTGCCTCTTGCGGTAGTTGTCCCGCCGGCTGCCGTGGTGGCCGCCCTCGGCCGGCTTGTGCTCGGCGCTTGTTGTTGTCTTGCCTGGATGGGCCGGCGAAATCTCAGCCGCGGCTGCTGGTTCCTTCAGCAGCGCGTATTTGTCTGCGATAGCCATCAAGGCAGCCATCGTCTTGGGTTCGCTGCCCGGCGCAGCTTGTGCCACGGCATGGTGTTGGGCAGCTGCCGGCCATGAAAACATGCTGGATCTCGTGCACGCCCTCGCGGGAGTTGCGCATTCGCACCAGCGCGTCGGGTATGCACGGTCCGTCTCGTCCGCGCCCCGCTTGCACATCTCAAGCTGTTGGGGCGACCCGGCCGGCGGTAGGTGCCGGTGGGATTGCTGGATGAAGGCGTCTTCGAAGTCGAGCCAGCCGTTGACTTGCCCGGCGGCAAGTTGTTGAGCCATGTGCGGGCGGAGCCGGCGGCATGAGGGGAGTAGCGCAGCCCGGCGCTTGTTGCCTTTGGCGATGCCGTGCGGTGGAGTAGTCCTGCAGCCAGTCCTCCGGCAGGCCGTGCCGTCATACTTGGGCGTGTCACGGGGGGGCTGGAAGCCGTCGATCATGGGCTCGTTGAGGATCCGCGGACCGCTTGCCAGGGCCGGCGGCCTTCCCTCCGCGATGCGGGATTCGACCCGGAGGTCGAGCGATCTCGCGTCGGTTGGCTCGATGCGCGGGCCCAGCCGGGACGGGCCGGTTGGCGCTGGCCACTGGCCCGCGCGGTGCTTGATGGTGGACGGCCTCTCGTACTCTTCTTCGTCACGCCGGCTTGATGGTGGCCGGCGGCGTTGCCTGGGCGGCCGGCTTGTGCGGCCGGAACTGCGTGGGTGTTCCGGAGTCCCGTGCCGACGGTGCGGGGAGCGGACTCGGCCGTGTCCCTGGGCAGTCCCTGTCGTTACTGCCGGCGCCACGAGCGTGAGCTGCGGGGCATGGGCGTGCAGGGTCTTTGGTCAGCCGGTTGGCCGCCTTCAGCGGCTCGATCCCGCTCGGTTGGCGGTAACTCTACGCCTTCGGGCGGTGCAGCTCTTCCGCGGCAGCTTCAGTAGCGAGCATGTTTTGTCGGGGTGTTGTAGACGGGTTGCTCCGCGGACCAGCGGTCCGCCGTCCGGCGATCTCTGCGCCCAGGCGCCTCCTCTCCGGCGGATCTGGCCGGCTCGGCTTGGGTTGTCTGTTGGAGATATGCCCAAGAGGCAATAATAAATGGTTATTATATATCTTTGTGTTTATGATAATGTTTACATACCATGCTATAATTGTATTAACCGAAACATTGGTACATGTGTGATATATAGACAAACAAGAAGTCCCTAGTATGCCTCTTAAACTAGCTTGTTGATTAATGGATGATTAGTTTCATAATCATGAACATTGGATGTTATTAATAACAAGGTTATGTCATTGTATGAATGATGTAATGGACACACCCAATTAAGCGTAGCATAAGATCTCGTCATTAAGTTATTTGCTATAAAGCTTTCGATACATAGTTACCTAGTCCTTATGACCATGAGATCATGTAAATCACTTATACGGAAAGGTACTTTGATTACACCAAACACCTTTGCGTAAATGGGTGGCTATAAAGGTGGGATTAAGTATCAGGAAAGTATGAGTTGAGGCATATGGATCAACGGTGGGATTTGTCCATCCCGATGACGGATAGATATACTGGGCCCTCTCGGTGGAATGTCGTCTAATGTCTTGCAAGCATATGAATAAGTTCATAGAGACCACATACCACGGTACGAGTAAAGAGTACTTGTCGGAAACGAGGTTGAACAAGGTATAGAGAGTGATACCGATCAAACCTCGGACAAGTAAAATATCGCGAGACAAAGGGAATTATTGTATGTGAATGGTTCTTTCGATCACTAAAGTCATCGTTGAATATGTGGGAGCCATTATGGATCTCGGATCCCGCTATTAGTTATTGGTCGGAGTGAGTACTCAACCATGTCCGCATAGTTCGAGCCGTAGGGTGACACACTTAAAGTTGGATGTTGAAATGGTAGTACTTGAATATGGAATGGAGTTCGAATATTTGTTCGAAGTCCCGGATGAGATCCCGGACATCACGAGGAGTTAGGAATGGTCAGGAGAATAAGATTCATATATAGGAAGTCATATTCCAAGTTTGGAAATGATCCGGTGCATTTATGCGGAGTTCTAGAAGGTTCTAGAAAAGTCCGGAAGAATGACACTTTGGAAAGTGGAGTCCCGAAGAGACTCCACTTGCATGACCAGCCAACCTAAGGGGAGGAGTCCAAGGTGGTTCCCTAGGAATTGGCCGACCCACCACCTCAAGAAGGTGGGAGTCCACCTGAAGTGGGACTCCCTCCTTGAGTAGGTTTCCCACATATGGGAGGTTTTAGTGTTGGGGTCTTATTCGAAGACTTGGACTAGAACTCTTGGGGCTTCCACCTATATAATGAGGGGCATAGAGAGGGCTGGCCACTTCAAGCCTCAGCCATGGCCGCACCCCTTAGAGGGCCGGCGCCCAACCCCCTCTCTCCCCAAACCCTAGCGGTATCTCTCCTCCACACATCCCGCACCTTGCAGCAGCTGCGATTTCTCCACCACCACCGACACCCGCGTCGTGCTGTCCAGTTCAAGAACCTACTACTTCCGCTGCCCGTGGGCAGGGGAGGTGGACGTCGTCTTCATCAACAACCGAACGTGTGACCGATACGGAGGTGCTGCCCGTTCGTGGCGCCGGAATCGATCAGAGATCTTCTACGCGCTTTTGCAGCGGCAAGTGATCGTCTACCGCAGCAATAAGAGCCTACTCTTATAGGCTTTGAATCTCTTCAAGGGTTAGTCTCGATAATCCCCTCGTTGCTCGTCTTCTAGATTGCATCTTGGCTTGGATTGCGTGTTCGTAGGAAAATTTTTGTTTTCTATGCAACGTTTTCCTACGGTGATATCGAGCCGTGTCTATGCAGATGGTTGCACGAGTAGAACACAATGGTTTGTGGCGTTGATGCTCTTGTTATCTTTAGTTGAGTACTTTGCATCTTTGTGGCATAGTGGGATGAAGCGGCTCGGGCTACTTTACATGACCGCGTTCATGAGATTTGCTCCACGCTTGACATGCAACTTGTATTGCATATGGCTAGGTGTCTGTCTCTCCTACTATAGTGAAGATTCAATTTACTCTTCTATGATAACACTAGTATCACCGTTGTGGTTCATGTTCGTAGGTAGATTAGATCTCACTCGAAAACCCTAAACCACGTAAAATATGCAAACCAAATTAGAGGCGTCTAACTTGTTTTAAGGGGTTTGGTGATGGATATGGCCATGATGTGATGATGAATATGTATGAGATGATCATTATTGTATTGGGGCAAGCGGAGCCTTATGGTTGTCTTTAAATTTCATGTTGAGTAGTATTTCAAAGTAGTTGTAATAGTTGCTACATGAGGTGAACAATCATGAAAACGGCGCCATGGACCTTGACGCTACGCCGACGATGATGGAGATCATGCCCGTTGATGATGGAGATCATGTCCGTGCTTTGGAGATGAAGATCAAAGGCGCAAAGACAAAGAGGCCATATCATATCACATATGAATTGCATGTGATGTTAATCCTTTATGCATCTTATTTTGCTTAGATGTGACGGTAGCATTATAAGATGATCCCTCACATTAATATCAAGATAATAAAGTGTTCTTCCCTCGTATGCACCGTTGCATTGTTCGACGTTTTGAAGCATCTCGTGATGATCGGGTGTGATAAACTCAACATACAACGGTGTAAGCCATGTTGCACACGATACTTGGGTTTGCTTGACGAGCCTAGCATGTCAGACATGGCCTCGGGACAAGCGAACTGAAAGGTTGAACACGAGTCATATGGATGATATGATCAACATGTTGATGTTCACCATTGAAACTACATCATCTCACGTGATGATCGGTTTTGGTGTAGTGGATTTGGATCGTGTACCACTTTACAACTATGAGGGATGTTGTATTAAGTGGGAGTTCATTAGTAATTAGATTAAAACATGAACTAATTATCATAAACATAGTCTGGTAGTATTTTGAATTAATTTTGTAGTATTGGCATCCGTATTCTACCATGCGCTAGTCTTGTAATTGAGATAGAAATACTATCTGACAAGAAACTTTACGGACTAGTACCGTATTGTTAAAGAATCAAGAATTGATTAAGTACTATTGCAAACTTTTAGTAAACCTCACATTGTTGATTCAAAGAGCTATGGTTTCAATTAGTACCTAAATCATCTTGTCTCCGTAAACTTGAAGTTCAAATCTGTTTGAAAAGTAAGGAGCTGAAAATTTAGTTTTCAGAAATTAAGGATGATATATGTGATATCTAAGACCTTATTGTGATGATAGAATATCATTTGGTGAGACTACATAAACTCATAAGTTTTATGGGAATGTATGAAGGTTGAAGACGCAAGGCGTCACAATCCTCCACTATTGGGGCACTAATAATATTCGCATATCCATGAAGTTATCATCCTTAGTATGCACGTTGCTAAGACTCGTAGTTTGAAGCATCACGTGATGATCGGGTATGTGATAGATTCCGATGTACATACAACGGGTGCAAGATTTGTACATGCAATACTAAGGTTAAACTTTATGAGCCTATAGCATGTACGGACATGGTCTCAAAAAGTTGTCATGAATTGATGGATAAAATTATGAGTGAAATTATTCATCATAGTTACTAATAAGTGAAATCTAGAACACTTATGATATGATGATCAACTTCAAAGTAAGAACCTCAAGGTTATTGGTATTTGACCAACAAACCTAGAAGTTATTGATGTTGAAGTGTTTTCTGAATAATGAGGAAAGCTAAAAGAGAAAGATATTTTGGCAAAAAGAAAGAAAAGACTAGAAAGTCTAGCTCGGGTGTATATAAATGATATACATGTTATGGTTGTATTCCTAGTTAGGTCACACAATGAAATTCTTGGTATTTGTACCATATTGATTGGTATGAAGTGTCATAAAAACAATGCAATACAAGAATACAATGGCCTAAGTGACTGACAAGGAATATGATAGGAATGCACGTTTGGAACAAAAATAAAGTGTTATTATGTTCGTCGTTGGCATTCTATCTAGCCCTTAGAATTTATAATAAAGAACTTAATAATTGTTATTTTGCTCTGGTCAAATGAAAACAATGAGTTGTTCAAATTATGATATTACTCCATGTACGATGGATAAGTTATTATAAATCTTAATGGTGAAACACACATACATGACTGCGCTAAAATGCCATAAGGCAAATGATTTAAATTCCACTTGTTTGTGGAACCGCCATTTAGGTCATGTTAGAAAGGAACGCATGAAGGAACTCCATGCAAATGGATTTTTGGAGTCATTTGATTTTTGAATCATTTGACGCTTGCAAATCTTTTAAAGAACAATTAAAATACCGTTCATAGGCCAAAAAATTGAACGGGCAACTAACTTAGTGGAAAAATACATGATGATGTATGTGGTTCACTGGGTATTGTGTGCGGGAGATTTTTCTACTTCATAAAAACTTTCAACAATGAATTGAGTATATATATGTGGATATATTCAATAAGGAAGAAGTTTGAAACATTTGAATGGATTCAAATAAATTTCGCATGAAGTGGAAATCATCGTAATAGAAAAGTCAAATATCTATGATTGGATCATGGTAGAAATATTTGAATTACGAGTTTTAGCGAACATCTAAGAGAGTTATGAAATTGTTCTACAACTCACATTTCTTGGAGTATCATAATGATGATATAGTATCTGAGAGATGTATCCAAACCTTGTTGGATTAATGATTAGATAAGATATTAACGCCATTATATTTTTGTGGATTATGCTTTAGTGACTACCGCTTTTACACTGAATAGAGCATCATCATGATCCGTTGAAATGACACCATACAAGTTATGGCATGGGTAAATAGTTTACAACCAAAATCGGATGAATGTCTTTGTTGGTTATCCCCGAGATTTAATTGGGAATTCTTCCCACTGAGAAAAGACAAAAGTGTTTGTCAATGTTTCTTATTTCCGAGAAATTGTTTCTAGTGAAGTTTTTGAGTGGGAGGACAATATAATTTGATAAGGTTTATGAACTCGAGCATAATGATCGAGTAGATCTAATTGGTTTCGGAAGCGGCCACGATTTATCATGGCTCTCATGACTACAAAGTGTTTTAGCCATGGAGATCGAAGTACATATTGAACCTTGTAGGTATGGTTTACTTTGTGATCAAATAAATGATTTGTGAACAAAGGATTGATTTTGAATAATGATAAACCAACTACAAACAAAGAAGTTATGATGGGCCACGACTCCGTTAAAATGGCTATACGCCATGAAATCAAGATAGATAAATACTTTTTGAAAGTAAATGGATTTATAAAATTGATGGACTTGGATGGAATATCCTTAAAGAAGCTCGACTTGTCGAAAAATTGTTTACGACAAAGTTCAAAGAGTTGACTACGATAAGATTAGATCTTCCGTAGCAATGCTTATAGTCTATGTGGATTATTCTAGTAATCACTACATTTCTTTTATGAGATATGCTAGTAGGATGGCAAAATACACTACTTAAAGTGTATATTAAAGGTGTATACAAGATACAACCAAGAGTTTTGCTGGTCCGTGGAATACTAGATAGGTATACTAACTTCAATTGGATGAAGTAAGTATCACGGAGTTAGAATCTTCACCAGATGAAATAGTCAAAGAGTTTTTGATTTCATCAGAGACGATGAAGAGGCTTGCATTTGCAAGAAATTAAGTGGGAGTTCTAAAACACATTTATAATACTTTATGTAGGTGACATATAGTTGGTTATAAATGATGTAATTATATACTTGATTAAAGGTTTCATTGAGAATTAACTTCAATGAAAGGATATGGACTGAAACAAATTTAGTGTCAAGATCTATGAAGATAGATTGAAACACATAAATAAGTTTAAGTCAAAGTACATATGATGGATATTGAAGTAGTTCAATATAGAAATATTAAGAAAATGTTCTTGTCATGTGAAGGTTTAACAAGACTTGAGTGTATCTGACACTCAATGAGTAAAAACACATGAGTGATTATAGATCCCGAATAACATGTACACAATCAGATATCATGTGCTATAAAGTGTTATGAGCATATACCAGAATGATTCATATGATGATCATTGAACGAGAGTAAGAATATCCTTAAGTACTTTAGAAGAACTAAGGATATATATATATATTTTGTATGAAGAAATGACAAACAAATCGCTGTAAGGTGTTACACCGATATTGGTTTTGTCACATATAAAATATAATTTCAAATCTCAAATTAGACTAAGTGTTGTTTAAAAGGTAGCACAATGAGCTAGAAGTTGTCTATGCTAGATTTAGAAGAGTTCTAAATATTGTGATGGATTCTACAAAAGAGGGGAGAATATGTCATTGTTTTGACAATGACAAAGGATGTTAAGTCGGGAGGTTCTTTGAGAATTTGGTGTAGTTCCGGCAAAGTCAGAACTTTGAAGCTATATTGTGTGTGACAATATTAGTGACATATTTAGACAGCGAAATTAAGGTTCCACCAGAGGACTAAGCATATATCCGACTCATTTGGAAAATGAGTGATGCGCCAGAGGCATATGAATTGCAAAATACATAATGTTTTGAGCATGTCGAACAGTTGACTAAAACCTCTCCCGTGAGCAAAACATGATAAAGCACCGAAGGCCAAGGTGTTATATCTTTACATATGTAAACTAGATTATTGACTCTAGTGCAAGTGGGAGATGTTGGAGATATGCCCAAGAGGCAATAATAAATGGTTATTATATATCTTTGTGTTTATGATAATGTTTACATACCATGCTATAATTGTATTAACCGAAACATTGATACATGTGTGATATGTAGACAAACAAGAAGTCCCTAGTATGCCTCTTAAACTAGCTTGTTGATTAATGGATGATTAGTTTCATAATCATGAACATTGGATGTTATTAATAACAAGGTTATGTCATTGTATGAATGATGTAATGGACACACCCAATTAAGCGTAGCATAAGATCTCGTCATTAAGTTATTTGCTATAAGCTTTGATACATAGTTACCTAGTCCTTATGACCATGAGATCATGTAAATCACTTATACCGGAAGGTACTTTGATTACACCAAACACCACTGCGTAAATGGGTGGCTATAAAGGTGGGATTAAGTATCCTGAAAGTATGAGTTGAGGCATATGGATCAACGATGGGATTTGTCCATCCCGATGACGGATAGATATACTCTGGCCCTCTCGGTGGAATGTCGTCTAATGTCTTGCAAGCATATGAATAAGTTCATAAGAGACCACATACCACGATGCGAGTAAAGAGTACTTGTCAGGAGACAGGGTTGAACAAGGTATAGAGTGATACCGAAGATCAAACCCACAAGTAAAATATCGCAGACAAAGGGAATTGGTAGTATGTGAATGGTTCATTTCGATCACTAAAGTCATCGTTGAATATGTGGGAGCCATTATGGATCTCCGGATCCCGCTATTGGTTATTGGTCGGAGTGAGTACTCAACCATGTCCGCATAGTTCACGAACCGTAGGGTGACACACTTAAAGTTGGATGTTGAAATGGTAGTACTTGAATATGGAATGGAGTTCGAATATTTGTTCGAAGTCCCGGATGAGATCCGGACATCACGAGGAGTTCCGGAATGGTCCGGAGAATAAGATTCATATATAGGAAGTCATATTCCAAGTTTGGAAATGATCGGTGCATTTATGAGGTTCTAGAAGGTTCTAGAAAAGTCCGGAAGAATGACACTTTGGAAAGTGGAGTCGAAGAGACTCCACTTGCATGACCAGCCAACCCTAAAGGGGAGGAGTCCAAGGTGGACTCCCCTATGGCCGGCCAACCCACCTCAAGGAAAGGTGGGAGTCCCACCTCGGGTGGGACTCCCCTCCTTGAGTAGGTTTCCCACATATGGGAGGTTTTAGTGTTGGGGTCTTATTCGAAGACTTGGACTAGAACTCTTGGGGCTTCCACCTATATAATGAGGGGCATAGAGGGGGGGCTGGCCACTTCAAGCCTCAGCCTTGGCCGCACCCCTTAGAGGGCCGGCGCCCAACCCCTCTCTCCCCAAACCCTAGCGGTATCTCTCCTCCACCACATCCACGCACGCTTAGCGAAGCTCGCTGGATTCTCCACCACCACCGACCACGCCGTCGTGCTCGGATTCAAGAGGAGACTTCTGCCGTGCCCGCTGGAACGGGGAGGTGGACGTCGTCTTCATCAACAACCGAACGTGTGACCGAGTACGGAGGTGCTGCCCGTCGTGGCGCGGAATCGATCGTGATCAAGATCTTCTACGCGCTTTTGCAAGCGGCAAGTGATCGTCTACCGCAGCAATAAGAGCCTACTCTTATAGGCTTTGGAATCTCTTCAAGGGTTAGTCTCGATAATCCCCTCGTTGCTACCGTCTTCTAGATTGCATCTTGGCTTGGATTGCGTGTTCGCCGTAGGAAAATTTTGTTTTCTATGCTACGTTATCCTACATTGTCGCCGGCGGGCGTGAGGCCGTGGGCGCGGTTGAACTCGCGCTGGGTGATTTCCCACTGGCGCTTTGCGGCAGCTAGTTCTTCTGTTTGCTTGAGGAGGAGCGGCGGTGCTCCTCATCCTCGATGGTGGTGGGGTGGCGCCGAGCGTGAGCGGGTGCTCAGCTTTGCGGACTTCCTCCAGCCGGGACGGTGGTGGCGGCGCCTTTGCGCCCGAGCGGATCTGCGGCCGCGGCTTCGCGCTCCAGCATTGGTCCACGGATGCGCGTGGATTTGCCCGGCGTCGTCGCCGGTGGCTATGACCTCTGCATGATGCGGGCCAGCGGTGGTGAGGTGTTGACGTGAGAAACCCACCGGCGGATGGCAAGTAGAGCGGAACGACTAGGGCTGCGGCTGGCACCCTCGAGCGACGCCCGCAAAGCCTCCTGGTCGCGCGCCGATGCGGGTTGAAGGGCGTGCCACGACCTATACCTGGTCGGAAGGTGTGAATGATGCCTCGCTTAGTTTCTGCAGGGCACACACGTACACGTTAAATACGAGCCTCGATCGGCTCTCGGGTTGTCCTGTGAATCGGCTCATGGAGCCGATCCACCCATGATTCGTCCAAGGTGGCCGAATATGGTGGTCCTGCTGATCAAGATAAAGCATATGAGATCCACGACGATCTAGGGTTTTCACCGCATAATCGGATCATCCTACTCACGATTGGGCCTCGCGCTCACGCACGGTAACGTAAGCCAGCCCTAGACAAGGCCTAAAAACCAACACTAGGTTGATCCTCGGAACGTCCCGTCTAGGGGCAGCAAACTACACCACATGCCCCGGATCCTCCAACCCTTTGTAAGGCCTAACTATTGCAGATATTAAACTAATCCTTGATGAATCAAGGAGCGACCGTAACGGATCAGATCTACTAAATAAAGATCAAGCGGGGTGCGCCCCGCACCCATGATGAGGCACAAGGACGGCTAGACGCGCAAGGTTGCACTACGTAAGCATATGATGCTAAGAACAATGCTAACCCTAACACATCTACGATAACTACGTTGCTCGCCATCAAAAGGCTTCGATACGAGCAGCATGAACAACTAGGCAGGCTCCGCAGATCGCGAGATGCGATCTAGGCAGCATGGTGCTTACCGGAGGAACCCTCGAGACGAAGGAGTTGGCGATGCGCCGAGATTGGTTTGTGTTGAACGTTGGTTGTTGTTTATTCCATAAACCCTAGATACATATTTATAGTCCGGGGACTTTCTAATGTGGCCGTGCACCACCGGTGCACGGGTAAAACTCTAACTTCTACGTAACCTACTAAGTAAAGATACACGGGCTAACTAGCCCAAACTTGATACACAAGGCCGATTTACATATCTCTCCACGCATATATCTTCAAATTCGTCTTGATCGCGGCCCACCTCTGTTTGGTCAAATTCTGGTGATAACACATGCCCCTGGTTTTGGAAATGACATTTCCAAAATCATTACGCTCTCTTTCGTCGGGTCATGTCGTGGCGAGCGAACGTCGCGAGTCCTTCATCATGACAACTTGCCTTCTCAACTTCTCCACGATTGACAGTTTTGCACCACCTCCTCGGAAACTGTTGGGCATTGAATTTTTACTATGCTCCCTTTTATTTAACCGCAGCAGTCACCTTCCTCATCCCCTTCGCACTAGCCTCCAAAAACCCTCCTCTGCCACCATGTCTTCGTCCTCCTCTTCTTCCTCCTCATCAGTCTTTCCTACGTGTCCTCTCCTATCCGAGAGGAGACGCCCTCGTGGTACGCGAGGCGGCGTACGATATCCTCGCCCCAGAAGTGGGACAAAGAGGACCATGACTCCTTCGTCCGGTCCGAGGATGACAAATCCTTGACCGACGGGAGAGTGACCTCCGCTTCCTCGCCGTTGGGGAACCGGAGGAGGAGAGCGACGCGACAACTTCTCTGTGACTTCACCTCTTGGGAGGAAGGGAAGCAGGGAGAGGAGGGAGGAAGACGACGATGAGAGCTCCTCAGACGAGCCGGCCAGCGGTTGCCCCTTGGCCGGGCAACTTTAGTGACTTCGACAGCGATGAGGACGACGCCGACGGGAGAAGATGAAGACGACGAGGGCCGGTCGGCGGCCATTGGAGCGACGACGAGCTGCGGGAGCAGCGCCAGGCAGCCGACGGCTACGACGATGAGGGCAGCGACGGCCGTAGATTAGGACCTCTAGAATAGGATCAGCAGTAGCAGACGGGGCAATGTACCCCTCATATTTCCTTTTGAGAGCAATTAGCTCTTTATGTAAAAATCTTGCCTATCAATGAAGAACTTTTTCTTTTCCCCAATTTGATTTTGATTTCTTCGAGCTTAATTAGCCGATTCCCTCTTCTACTGTCCTTGCCGATCCGCCCCCTTTACCAATGCGTAATGAGCCGATAGCACCGCATCGGTCCTTGATCGCTCTTCCCTTCTTCAACGATGATTTTCTAAATCAGCGAAAATGCAGGATCTTCAGAAAACCTTTGAACTTTCCCAACCAAACCCAATAATCCTTTTCAGCACTCATCATCGTGACGAAGGTTTGCAATGAAGGAACGCCGATCGTATCCACCAAGCCTGCTTTGAGTCTTGGCCAAGGCAAAATTGCCGAAGCTTTGGGCTTGATCATGCAGCCGCCGATTTGCACATAAATCGGCTTCCCAAAGGAGAGCCTTCAAGGCGCAGCTGCCCCCGAGCTTCTCCAGCTTCTCTTAGCGCCCTGCGGTCGAATCGGCCCTTTCGCACGTCTGTGCTGCTCTTGAAGAGAGGAATTACTCCATTGAGGGGTTCTTCCATTAACATCCCCCCTCTGATCGTAACATTGATCTTCTTGAGTCGATGGCCGTGCATCGGCTGCTTCTCAAT
The DNA here is from genome assembly GCA_030979885.1 of Lolium multiflorum. Lineage (NCBI taxonomy): Eukaryota > Viridiplantae > Streptophyta > Magnoliopsida > Poales > Poaceae > Lolium > Lolium multiflorum. The sequence goes on from CM061750.1 coordinate 9,580,207, forward strand.
TCTGAAGTCGATGCCCTTGCACCGGCTATAAATTTTAATTTTTTAGGCCGATTTGTGTATCGGCCCTACATTTGATAGTATTATCTTATATCCTCGTGTTTTATCCATCTAGGTGCCCCCCGAGCCGATTCTGTCAAGACAATTGATGGTATCGGCTCTTCGGTAGTCCCTGTTGGGTCAAACGTTGATCCCAGGCAAAGCGGATGGTGAGGATAATTTTGGCCGATTGCCGGAATCGGCGCCACGTTGCTTATTGACGTAGTCTTGCTACTCGTCAGGTCAGGCAGACAAAACCAGCCCAATCTCCGACCTTAGCACGTTGGTGCGCTTGCCGTTATCCATGTCGGGTGCACTGTAATCGTGGAGCACTACACTCCGCCGGACGAATGAACACCATGTTTGTGCCAGCCGATGTGTCATCATCGGCTCTGTTGTTGGGGCGCCACTCTTTTCTTTGCGGCTCCCTCCTCATCCAGGGTCCTCTGGACTTTCGCGAGATCAGGTCGTGCCTTCCTCACCGTATGCAAGTACATCCTTTCGGCTTCCTCCGCGCGTAATCGCTGAACCCGCGTTTTTGTGTATGGCTGAGACCGTCGAGGCACCACCTTGACGGTGGCACTGTCTTCTTCGTATTCCCCTTCGTCTTCTCGAATCATCGAGATCTTCCAACAGAGGGTCTCAGCATGCCGTTTTGCGGTGGGAGAGGCCCTAAGCGCTCGAACACGTATACGTTGGCTGCTCTCCCTTCTTCTTCGGTTGCATTCTGGCGCTTGCCGATTGTTGGTAATCGTCATTCCTGAATCCCAAGAAGAAGGGGCGTGCAATGCTGTCCGTATCGTCTGCTCCCTGTGAGCGCTCTGTCGCTCCTCATCATGATTATGCCGCGATGTCTTCCGTTTCTGGTCAGACAACCTTTTTCATCATTGTCGTTGTATCGCGGCGTTGGTCATATCGACTAACATACTTGTTGAGGAGGTGATCGGAGAGGGGTCGCGGTATCTTATGTTCTTCACTTCCCCTCTCGTGACGTAGCGCTTGCCATCTTGACGGAGCCGATCGCATGGAGCGGCCCCCAGTGTCCTTGCTCTGAGAGCAGCTGTCCTCATCCCCGTCCTTCTCAGCGGTGTCCAAGCTCTACCATGCGATGTTGGCTGAAAATCAGGCTGGCACCCTTCAAGGTGTAAACCCACCATGTTGACGGCGGGAAAGGGTGTGTGTCGACCTTCATGGCATACTGGTTAAAAATTAATCGCCCATTTTCTATCGCCACTTGGATCTGACGCCACACCTGCCGGTCGTTGGTGGTGTGGGTGAACGTGTTATGCCACTTGGGCTTTTCGTTCAGCTCTTGCACCGTAGGAAACTTGTGGCCTTCGGGTACCTTTTATGTGCTTCTCCGCGAGTAAGAGGTCGAAAATCTCGGCTTTTCACGTCGAAGTCGAACCCTCTTGGAGGCCCTGGTGGCTTTACCCATTTGCAGGTTACGGGCCTGCGGCTCGAGTCCACTCAGCTATGCGACCTCTCGCTCTCCCGTAGGACCTTCATCTTCGCTGCGTCAACCATGGTAACCACGCGCTTGAATTTATCTTGGTAGATATCCGGTGGCGTTGTTCATATGCTGACAACTTCGCACCATGTGTGCTAATGAAGGATAGTCCGCTGGAGGCCACTTCCTTGATCGATGATGATAGACCCACCACCGCCAATTCGACGCTTCTTTTTCGCTTACGTGAACCGAATAGCACGGTTCCTAACGGTCCCGGCTACTGGATGTATTCGACACCGTTTCTCCGCGCTTCGTCGTCTTGAGCTAGATCGGCAATGCCAGCCTCGGAAGCCTCCGAGTGATATTGCTCATGGAACCGTTCTTCCGTTTGCTGTCTGGATTGAGTTCGGTGGCAGCGACGTGTACCATCCGAAAGCCGATCCCGTGAGGGACGTGAAGTACCTCACGCGCAGCTGCGTCGACGCTGAGATCATGCCGGATGTGCCAAATATCGGCTCACATGCTCGATGGAGTGGAGCCATCTGATCCGCTGAACTTTGTGAAGTCCGGGAGCCGATATTTGGGTGAGCGGATCACCCGTACTCGTTGGGAGTACGGCTTGGTATAGCCGATCGCCTTTCTTTTCGCATCATGCAGACGATCTTTCAGGATCGTACAAATCTGATCCGCGGTGATGGCTGCAGGTGCCGAAACCTGAAGATTCGTCGGAGTGGCGTACTTAACCAGCCATGCCTGTTTCTCTCTGAGCCAACTGCAGGAGCTGGGCTCGGGAGCTTCGTGGGGTGGCGTATTTAGCTAGCCACGTTTGCTTCTCAGGGTCTGTCTCCGACGTTCCTCCTGTTGCCCCAGAAGTCCCTGCTATATGCGCATGCGTATCCGTGCGGGATCTCCTTGGGCGCGTCCTGTAGAAATTGGTAATCACTGGGGTCACCACCAATCTTGTAGACGACATAGGCCGATGAGTTCGGCGCTTCGGGTGCTGCCAACGCGAATGGCAGCGGTGGACGGGATGGAGCAGCGCTTCCCCTTGGTGAGTCCCTAGGGCTGGTCCCGACGGAGAGTACGATGGCTCATGATCTCCTGGATCACGCGGCGCGACACGCTCCAACGTGTTCACCAGGCTCTCGAAATGGCGGTGCACGAATGAGCCACCATGAAGTTTATCTCCCGACGCACGACGGTGCGTCCTCGACGGGTGGACAGGTCCACTCCATCAAGCGCGCTCAGTGTGAACCCTTCCATCTCGACGCCGTGGGAGCGGTCCGTGGAAAGAGCCGATTAGGTCGGCTTCGAGGGCGACTTGATCTCGTCGTACTTCTTCTTGAGCTCGCCAAAGAGCTCCTCGTAGGTGACCGGAGTTTCTTCCGCCATCTCCGATGTGGATGGCGAGGTGGTTGTCGTTGAAGATTGTCCGAATGTCCCACCGGGCGTGCTGCAATGTGTTGACGTCGAAACCCACCGGCGGGCGTGCGGCCAACACCGTAGAGCCGGAACGACTAGGGCTGCGGCTGGCCCTGGTCCCTCGAGCGACGGCCCGCAAAGCCTCCCGGTCGCGCGCCGATGCGGGTTGCAAGGGCGTGCCACCTGACCTATAGGTCGGGAAGGTGTGGATGATGCCTCACTTAGTTTCAGGGCACACGTACACGTTAAATACGAGCCTCGATCGGCTCTCAGGTTGTCCGTGAATCGGCTCATGGAGCCGATCCACCCATGATTCGTCCAAGGTGGCCGAATATATGGTGGTCCGCTTGATCAAGATAAAGCATATGAGATCCACGACGATCTAGGGTTTTCACCGCATAATCGGATCATCCTACTCACGATTGGGCCTCGCGCTCACGCACGGTGCGTAAGCCAGCCTAGACAAGGCCTAAAACCAACACTAGGTTGATCCTCGGAACGTCCTGTCTAGGGGCAGCAAACTACACCCTGCATTGGATCCTCCAACCCTTTGTAAGGCCTAACTATTGCAGATATTAAACTAATCCTTGATGAATCAAGGAGCGACCGTAACGGATCAGATCTACTAAATAAAGATCAGCGGGGCCGCCCCGCACCCATGATGAGGCACAAGGACGGACGCGCAAGGGTTGCACTACGTAAGCATATGATGCTAAGAACAATGCTAACCCTAACACATCTACGATAACTACGTTGCTCGCCATCAAAAGGCTTCATGACGAGCAACGCATGAACAACTAGGCAGGCTCGTCTGCCTAGATCGCGAGATGCGATCTAGGCAGCATGGTGCTTACTGGAGGAACCCTCGAGACGAAGGAGTTGGCGATGCGCCGAGATTGGTTTGTGTTGAACGTTGGTTGTTGTTTATTCCATAAACCCTAGATACATATTTATAGTCCAGGGGACTTTCTAATGTGGGCGTGCACCATAACGTGCACGGGTAAAAACTCTACGTAACCTACTAAGTAAAGATACACGGGCTAACTAGCCCAAACTTGATACACAAGGCCGATTTACATATCTCTCCACGCATATATCTTCAAATTCGTCTTGATCGCGGCCCACCTCTGGCTTGGTCAAATTCTGGTGATAACATGAGGCTGGCGCCGGCTCCGGGGGGAGGGCTTGCACAGCGCACGATCTCGCGTGGGTAGCGCGGTGGTGCGACGGTGGCGACGAGACGTCGAAGCCGCAGCGATGATGTTGCCGCGGCGGAATGGCCGGTCGGCAGCAACGTTGTCGCGGCCTTGAGGGAGCCGAATCTCCAGATCAAGCCTGGCGACCGCTCGCGGTGGTGTGGTGAGGCCCGTCCGGATGAAGACACCGGCCGCGGACGCCGAAGGCCCACGGTGGCGCCAAATGTCGTGGTATCGTCATGACATATGCCATAGGGTGGCTAATCGAAGTGGTTCCTTGTGGTCTCACGGCGGTATCCGGATGCGGGTATGGGCACGAGCGACACGGCGACGTACCCAGGTTCGAGGCTCTCCGACGGAGGTAACACCTCTACTCCTGCTAGAGTGTATATGATGATCACACAATACAATGGTGCTCCTAGAGCTGTGTCCGGCTGTCCCTGGGAGGCTAAGGGAGACGATGATCTCTCTCACGGGGCAGCGCTAAGGGTGGAAAGAAGTGAGAATGATCGATCCCCTGCACGAGAGGGGGAGTGCGTATATAGGCACCGGCACTTTACATATAAGACCCTATAGTTTACTTGCCGGCTTGGCCGGCTCCGGCTCCGCTCCTTCCCGAGGTAATGACGTCGGGCCGTGAGGCCTCATGGCCTGTCCCATCCGGCTCCCTTGGTCGGCGGTATGGAGAGGAGATGTCCCTGTCGCCGTCGCCACTCGTAGCCAGTACGGATCGTCGTAGGCCATGATGGCTGTCCGGCGCGTGGCACTATTGCTCCACGGTGCCCGCGCTTTACGGAAGATGAAGTCGTGGACTTTGGGAACCCGGATCACCAACCCGGTTCCTTCCAATACAAGACTCGCCAGCCTCGAGTCGGTCTGAGGTACAAACCCTAGTCGGATATGGCTTGTAGAAGCCGGCCCGATACGGCGTTGAGCGCAGCGGGCCGACTAGGACCCAGAGCCACCGGCCGGACCAGCCGGCCACGACGCCGGCCGGCTGCTCAGCCGGTCTGCGCGGCCGCCGTTGGTCGGCGGTTGCTCGCGTCCATTGCCCTACCCGGTCTTCCGACGTAAGAGAAACTAGACATCATCTGCTGCCGGAGAAGGGCTGCGCCGCGGAGAAGAAGAACAATGGCGCGGAAAGAAAGGGAAGCAATGGCACGGGCACGGCGCGGGGCTGGCTCGGGCTCCCATTTTGCAACGGTCACCTGGGTAAGGTGGGTCCGGCGGGCTAATGTGGACAAGTTGTGGGTCCCATGATGATCTGGATAAGTGGAGACGTGTCCCCGCGGGGCACCAACACCTTGCCAGCACCAACCAACGTCAACTAAACGGAATCCTCCGTCCGAGCTCCTTCTGCGGGTTACAGACAAGGGCTTGGGGAAAACTGAGGAAAAACTAAGGAGCTGGGGAAAACTGAATACAACTAAGGACCCGAGGGCACGAAAATAGAAATCCCATATTTTTATTGCTTCATACGCTATGTGTTGTTCTTGGAGCGTCTTAATTTTTGTTTTTTAGTTTAGTTTAGTTTAGTTTAGTTTTGTTTGTTGTAGCATATGTTGGATCCCGACACATTTATTTTGGAGAAAGACCCGCTCCTTTTTAATTGCATAGAACGCTCTAGTTTTCGTTGACAATGTTCTGCGAGTGTTCTAATTTTCTAGGTACTGGGTTGAGCTCTTATTCTTTCACTTAAATTTTGTTCAGAGCTCGTTAGTATTATTTATTTATGTATGATTAGCTCTCTGTTCCATATTGTATTTCATCTCTGAGAGTTATTTCAAATAAGTTGATTGGTGTTGGATACGAGTAAAATATTTCATGACTATAGTGATGCAAAAGGAAGCTTGTCTAGACTGTGGCGTAGACTTTGGCATGTCATGTTGAATGTTATTCTTGTCATATGCTTAGTATTTATTGTTATAGAATGACTTATCTCAAATGGATGAGAGTGCATAATGTGTCACTGAAAGAATCATGTGTTGTTTATACCATAAAAAGCATAATATTGTGGTATTCTCCTTTGATGCTTTATTGGGTTGACTTGGCGCATGCTTACACCATGTTATGACTATAACCAGTCAACTAAAGCCTCTATGATCATTTAGTTTTTGACTTGTAATATCACTTTATGCTTTGATTGATAATGTTTTGTCGCTATGCATGATTATGGCCATTATTGCTCTCTTAGTTGGTCGCACCCAGTCTTTTGCTAGCCTTCACATGTAATGAGTATATCTCTACTCGTGCATCGAACCACCATAAACCAAAGTTTCCCAATTATGTCCACCATATCTACCCAGTAGCATCATTGCTATTCCAAGTAATTCATCATGTTTTTATTTATCTTCCAAATTAAATTTTGGCATGAGAAAATTAGTCAGTAAAGCTCTCACGAACTTGATGACACATTTACTTTTTTGTACTTAATAAAATTGATCATTGTGCCTATCTTATGTAGTTTATATATTTGCAAATTGCGAGTTGGGAGTTAGTAGAACCATGCTTTCATGGGGAACACTTTCGACATAGCACTTATAATTAGTTGATGTCATGTTCTTTTGTTTATGGATGCCTAGCGGTGCGAAATAAAATTGAAACTTATAAGTCCATGGAGTTTGTATATGAGTTAGGGAAACGTCTGGGCCGCTAATCTAAGCCATGCATCATTCATGGTGGAAATTTACACCTAAGCCATAATGAGCATTCTATGAAGCATTCGCAATAAAAAGCTAAACTCATAGTAAATAAAAAATTGCTGAGATGCTCACTGTCTGTTTGTCTTGTCATTTTGGCATGGGATTGCTCCACAAGAGTACCTCCATATCATCGCGCAAGAGGTACCCCGTTGGCGGTTCTCAATGATACATGTATACTTACAATGACAAGAACTTACTTATGACCTAAGTTGAGTAGCATGAGGTTTAAGTACTCGCATTCAAGGGGCATGAGATTTTCAACTTGTGATTTGCAAGCATATAGCTCATTTTTGACTCACACATTAACTTTAACCATTCAAGATGCTTATGATATAGGCAATGAGAGCTCAAAGTTAATAAGTACCATACTTTTTTGGAAGGTTTATAAAACTTGTCTATCTTGCTTACTCTGCAAAGAGTCTCTCTTTTACTTTTATGTTGAGTCTTCATCTTATACCTTATGCACCGATTAAGAGAGCATAGTTGTCATTCTTAGTGCAATATGCATAGTCCCAAAATTATTATTGATTGATTCATGATTGTGCTATTGCTTGCTCTAAAATTACTTGTATCTATTCATCCTCTGAACTTTGAAGGTGTCCTAGCATTTATGTTTTGCTATTCCATAAAGGACATGTTGAGTACCACTTTGTTATGTTTACTTTCAATGCACTATTATCCATGATCCTTTGTTTGAGTTACTCTTCATGTTATAACATAGTTGCTAAGTTCTATTGAATTATATGTATCATGCTTATGTTAGAGTACTTAGATCCCAGCTCACCATGTACTTAGATCCCAGCTCACAATACTTACCTACTCGAGGATGAGCAGGAGTTCAGCTTGGGGATGCTTGATACGTCTCAAACGTATCTATAATTTTTGATGCTCCATGCTTATTTTACACCAATTCATATATGTTTTGCTTACACTTCGTTGCACTTTTACATGATTTCTGGCACTAACCTATTAACAAGATGCCACAGTGCCGTTCGTTTCGTTGTGTTTGTATTTCAGAAAGTTTACGTAAAATATTCTCGGAATTGGACGAAACAAAAGCCGAAATCAATATTTTACCGAAACGAATACGAAGTCTAGAGGGGGTCGAAGAGGCGCCACAGGGCGGCCAAACCACCCCTAGGCACGGCCTAAGCCTAGCCCGCGCCAAGGGGGGTCTAGGCCCACCAGGCACCCCACCGACCTAAATCCTCCGCCTATTTATACATCTTCTCGGGAAAACCCTGGATACCCGAGCCTCCATCCACGAAAAGTTCCGTCGCGGCATCGCGCAGAACCCATCTCGGGAAGCTCTTCCCGCACCGGGAGGAAATCATCTCCGGAGGCATCTACATCGCCATGCCCGCCTCGAAGTGATGCGTGAGTAGTTCATCCCTGGACTATGGGTCCATAGCAGTAGCTAGATGGTTGTCTTCTCCACTTTGTGCTTCATGTATAGATCTTGTGAGCTGCCCTACATGATCAAAATCATCTTTATGTAATCCTATATGTTTCGTTTGCTGGGATCCGATGCATATTGTATACTATGTTGAGATTGATTATATATTCATGTCATATGTTATTTGTGATCTTGCATGCTCTCCATTGCTAGTAGAAACTCTGGCCAAGTGGACACTTGTGACTCAAAGAGGGGTATTTATGCTCGATAGTAGGTTCATGCCTCTAGTTTTCTGGGGGAGTGACATTTAACTTCTAAGATTGTAGATGTGTTGTTGCTACTAGGGAGAAAACAACAATGTTTTATCTGAGGGTAATTCTATTATTTACTTTACACACATTGCTTAATGCGATAGTCTGTTGGTTGCAACTTAATACTGAAAGCGGTTCGGACGATAACCTGAATGTGGATTATTAGTCATAGACGCAGCTGGATTACGGTCTACGTATTATGTTGTAATGCCCATATCAAATCTCATAGTAATCATCTTGTCATGTATTGGTCAATATTATATAAATTGCTGAGCTGTAATATGTTGACCCAACATGTTATTTATCTTTATGGAGAGACACCTCTAGTGAACTATGGACCCCGGTTCTATTTCCTTTACTGATAAATTCTACTACAATCATGTTCTATTTACTTTCTGCAGACATCGCTTTCCACTCAATAGGTCTAATCCTTTGTGTTCAACAACCTGGTGAGATTGACAACCTCATTGCAAGTTGGGGCAAAGTGCTTTGGTTGTGTTGTGTGCAGGTTCCACATTGTTGCTGACGCTGGTAGTGCGCCCTGCCACTAGTCAGCCAACAACACCTTCAGAAGTCATGCCTTTCTCCTACTGGTCGATTAAACCTTGGTTTCGTACTGAGGGAAAACTTGCTGCTGTGCTCATCACACCTTCCTCTTGGGGTTTCCCAACCGCTTCCACAACAACTGCCAACAAGATTCTCTAGCGCCATCACCGGAACACCATCAAAGCACAATAGTTGTCATCTGCCTTTTTATTCTTTTGGATATGGTGGAAGCATTCAAAGGAAATAAGGGCATTATCAGAAATTAAACGACCCGGAAGGAAAGCACTTTGCGTCTGTGATATCAGCACTTGCAAGAGCGGCCTTAGCCTATTAACAATGCATTTGGAGACAACTTTGTAAATAACATTGCATAAGGATATAGGTCTGAAGTCCTTTATGTCTTATTCATCATTTTATTTTGGTATGAGGACTATGATTGTTTCGTTGAAGCTGTCCGGTATAACACCAGTCAAAAAGAAAATCCAGTTCCCTTATAACTTCCTCCTTAATAACACCCTAATTTATGTGAAAAAATATTGCAGGAAAACCATCTTGCCCTGGAGCTTTTAACGGCCCAATCTGAAAGAGAGCATCTCCTATTTCTTGGTCAGTGTATTCTTTCAACAATTCTCCATTCATCCCCTCTGAGACTTCGCATTGTACCAGATCAATGATTTCACTGGGTTGCACCTCTCTATCCTCTATGTACAAGTTTTTGAAGAAATTAGTCACAATATCTTTCATGTCCTCAATATTGTCAGTATGGGACCCATCATTATTCTTTAGTTTCTTGATTTTATTCTTCCTGGATCTGTGAGAGGCTTTCCTATGGAAAGAGGTCGTATTTTTGTCTCGTTCCTTCAGCCAAGTAACTCTTGATCTTTGCAACCACATAAGCTCCTCTCTAATTAGTAGTTCATCCATTCTTTTCCGGACTTCAGAAATCTCTTATGTATTATTAGGATTGTAGGCATGCTGCAAGCTCTGTAGTTTTTCCCTCATGTTCTTTAATTCCTTTTAAACTTTCCCAAACGTTTCCTTGCTCCATACCTGTAGGTTAGACATTGTTTCTGTGAGCTTCTCCTTTATTCCTCCTAAGTCATGATCACATCTGATGCTATCCCACGCTATTTGGATTTCTTTAGCTAAGGATGCTTCCCTCTCCCACATCACTTCATATCTCAAGTTCTTCTTGCTAAGTTGCATAAACTGTCTTTTCCCAAACGGATTAGCAGTGGGCAGTGATAAGACCTCGAAGTAACTAGATGTTCAACACTTGTATCAGGGGAAAATGTTTAACTATCTAGTCCGAGCCACGGAAAGTGCAAACGGAACCTGGCAACGCGCGAGGATGAAAACGCAGCCTATGAGAGAGGAACACGTGGTTGTATACGTGATGTATTTGTAAAGTATCTGACATTGTCTAGCAAGTAATGAAGCGTATTCACTGGCCGCATTAACTTCCAGAGGCAGCAGGTCTCTTATCATCTTTGTCTCCAACAAGTCTCCAACTAGTACTTACCATTTCAGTGGTGAGCAATCGGGATGGAGGACGATGGTGCGGGGAGGCTGGCCGTCTAGCTAGCTTCTTACCGGCAACGAGCTCCTTTGGCCGTTTTGCTCCTCCATCCAAGCTCCACCACAAACATAAGGCTACGACGTACCTGTCCGGTTGTCCCCTTCCTCCGGCAAGGAGCAGGGGAACTGACAGGACATGCAACCCCTCGACGGCGCGGAGGCCAGGTGCTCGTACATCCCGGCGCACACCGTGTGCGCGCCAGCGGGGTACATCGGCTACCTCCGCGGCTCCGCCTCTTCTACTGCGGCTTCGGCGCTGCGCCGGCGGCCGCCGGGTACGCCACGTTCCTGCTCTGGCTGGTGGTGCTCTTCTACCTCCTCGGCGACACCGCGTCCGAGTACTTCTGCGCCTCCCTCGAGGGCCTCTCTGCCGCGCTGCGCCTCCCGCCCGCCGTGGCAAGGGTCACGCTTCTCCCGCTCGGCAACGGCACGCCGGACGTCTTCCCTAGCGCCGTGTCCTTCGCCGCTGGCAAAGGCGGGGACGGCGGCTGTGTGGGCCTCAACAACGTGCTCGGCGGCGTGCTCTTCGTGTCCACCGGTGGTGGCCGAGGTCGTCACGCTCGCTGCCGGGTCGGGCGGCGGAGCCGTCGTGGAGCTGCGCGGGTCCGCGACCTCTGCTTCCTCGCGGGCGTGCTGGCGACCGGCCTGATCACGGTCTCCGCGTCGTCTCCCTCTACGCAGCCTAGTCATCCTCGTCCGGATTCTCTCTCAGTTCTTTGTGTGTTGGATTTGTACAGATTTTTCTGATCTCATTGCTATTTGGTAAAAGAACGTAGTCATTTTTTTTTCTTCCGGTCCAAATGGCTCACTGTTAAGGAAATGTTACTTTTGTTCATGAATTTATCCAGCACTCATGGACTAATTGGTGAACTAAATATATTTATCACGTGGACAAATCAGAAAGAGGATTACTCAACATGCACGAGATCGATTTATATATTAACTTAATTATTTATCCCCTCAAAAAACTTAATAATTTAAATGCAATAGTTTTTATTATGATTTAGTATTTTTTACTATCTCCACCATATATAGAAAAAAATATGTTCAAAACTTTGTGTTTCAAAATTGTTAATTTTGACTATTTTTCATCTTTGATTGATTGGGAGAGCTGCCAATAGATTTTTCCATATTTTTAAAATAATGTTATTCAAAGTCCAATTATTACTAAATTTTGATCTTCAGTCTTTGTTGTAAGGTAAAAGTTTCTAGAATACAAAATAACATTAGTTTTATATATTTTAATATCCATTTTTTTATCATAGAACAAATTATAATTATGAGCTCTATCTTCATAATCACCGTTAGTGGATAGTGGCCAACTTTGAACTTCTCTCGTATATGGTTGTGTCCGTCTCATAACATGATGAACTAGATGATACCCCGCGCGTTGCTGCGGAAAATCCGTTAAACCGTGTTTGGAGGGATGTAAAAGTAAGAAATGGTCGGTTGATGTGCACTGGACATTTATAGAAGAAATAAATTTCTACACACCGCACAAAGGTAACATCCTTCCGAATAGCTTAATCATGGCTTACACTGAGGAAGAAAGCTGATTTCATGTCGACTACGATTAATTGTGGCTTACATAAGGCATATGCTAACACATGGAAAATCACTATTTAGTTGTTCACAAGTGAAGAAAAAAAACGACAAAGCATCTTCACAGATCCACAGAAGAAAAGAGTAATCAAGAAATGCAAAACATTGAAGACCATAATCTTGCAACTGTTCAATGAATGTCATATGAAGTATATATGTATGTATAAACGAATATCATTATGTGCAATCTCTTTTAGCTAATTGGTTGTCAGAACATGAAGAAATGGTTTGTACCAGAGGTTAAGGAGTAAATGCTTAGAAATATCTAAGCCTCGTCCAATGCCATTCCATCACTTAAATTTTCTAAGTGTGTGGACTTGCGTTTAAAACACGCATGCATGTGTAACTCGTGTAGACTAAAATAAAAACACATCAAACTATGCATAATTGGAATTGTGTTATCCCATAAATCATTTCATGTAGCCTTGAAGCAAATAGTGGGCAAACAGAACAACCATCATTGTTCAATAGTAAAAAATCAGTATTTTTTACTCACTTCTTAAGTTGCACACCGTAGTGGATTGGCTTATTTGTTGATGGTCACTTTCCTGAGATGAACAAAACTTAGATGATTCATATGAAGAAATGTCGGCATCAAGTAAACAATAGGAGGCAAGACTGAGAAATAATAACTTAGAATGGCTGTGCTTGCTATGCATGTCGATGATATTAAGATCCTACAATAAGGACTAAGAAATAAATGGGTTAGTGCTAATGAAGAGATGCATTTTTATGGCTTTGTACTGGCCATGAGGATTAACAAAGAAGTACCTACTTGGCCTAGCATCCGCGTAACATAAACAATCCTAGACCGCTGAACTACATATAATTGGTTAAAAACTGACGCCATCAGGAAACCATAAAACAAATAAGAGGAGAGATGATCTGTTAGTTGTACAACTGCCATAGAAAAGAGATATGTTAGTACTGAGTACTGACCTGTAAAAGAATGTCTTCTTTGAGCAAACTGCATTGTGGTAGTCTATGTACTGTTGTGTGAATCCAATCATCTAAATGATGTGGTCAGAAGGAATATAGGCGTAATAAACATTCAGAAAGTAGTATGACCGCTGTTGTAGCCCTCGTGTTACTACTTAACACAATTTGCTATAAGATTCAGTCATTCAACCTCAAAACCTAAATTGATCAAGCAAACGGAGTTAACATGAGTATCACAAAAAAAAAAGGAAATACCACACATATCAACAATGGAGGAGCTGCTGGGTCTACTCTGACTGAAAAATTACTACAATGCCAATTATGTTTGAACTACTTGATATGAAAGTAATCTTGCATCTGATTTAAAAAATAAATAACAATTGATCTGTGGGAAGATACGCATATGTCAGATGGTAATACCATGATGCTATTAGGCAACAAATCGCAAATTCAAGATTCTGTTCTCACCTGCTTGAATATGATTCCATATGGATAAGCAAGACTGCAACAGATAATTGATTACAATGGCCTGCTAACCATGATTATAAATAGTCCTTTGCACATAACTGCAATATATGAACTTGAGAGTTTGAAATGAAAAAATATCTTTATGTATCCAATTAAAAAAGTATGTTAGAGAATTAACCATGGCAAAATCTGACCAGATGTTGCTAATAGACCCCGCATACTGCAGAAACACAAATTGTCGTGAAAGAAGCAGGTAGTGCTTTTCTGGTATCTAGCAAATATATTTTTACCAAATACATTTGATGGAAGATTCCATGGGAGAAAATATGTTGCAGGGGAGATTCGAGGAAAACAAATACCTGCGACCAGGAAGAGTAAGAAAATAGAAGATGCATGCGCTCATCCAGTGTAAACTAAAAATTAAGATTGAGATATGAGAGCTTGTTTGCCAATGGAAGTAGCTACTGTTGTCCGGCATCTGTAGGACGTACACTTGACGGTAGCCAGTTCCTCCTTGCTTGAGCGACCAGGACGCGGAATCCAGTCGAATTCCAATCAAATCAGGGCGGGCTTGAGTGAGCAGTATGCAGAATCCAATGAAAATTCAATCAAATAAGGGTAGGCAAAACGTCGGGCAGGTTTTGAGCCACAACACAACCTGACAGATTATCAAATATATGAGTGGGAGGATAGAAGAAATGAAGGAGGAAGGAAAATCGGCAGCGGACAGATACCAGACTGGAGGCCAGTGCTAGAGAAGGCGAGGTGAGCAGCCGGGCGCGCCGAATATTCATGGCAACACCCGTAGGTTTTTAAACATGGGAACATCAGCGATCCACTTGATCTGATCCGATCAGTTACTTTCGCATTTGCGGGGAAATTATGCACGATTAATGATGGGCTGCGTCCGGTAGTTTCAGCATTTGTGGCGAGATGATGTTAGGTTGCAATGGGAGCATTTATGCTTAGGAAACCATAGGTCGAGGCGGCAGAAGAAATAACACAGAGGAATACGAACGATGAAGCGACTCTTCCTTTTCTCTTTTACATACGAACGGTGAGGAACTCAATGGCTCAGGCAGGCCTCGTCCAGCCCATGTAGCAACATCTCGTCCAGCCTAGTTAGCAGCTCCTCGTCCAGCCCATGTGCAGAAAAAATGCGGAAACGGGGAGGGCCGGAGCCAGCATGGTCGACCGTGCAGACTGCGGGCAGAAATAAGGATGACGTGGCCTCACCAAATTACAGGAAAACAAGGTAGTGGGGATCTCCTATTTAGAGATAAAAGATTAACCAAGTTAATTCCTTCACTACAACTGTGTTTGCTAATTAACCACTGACAGGAGAACGCTCCACAAATTATAGAGAAATGTTTTTTATCAAAATTACTGTTGTTCTAGGAACCATGAGTACCACAATTTTTTTTCGAAGTTGTACTACAAGCAGAGATTCGGTTTGTTTAGTGAAAAAGTGGTGTCTGGTAAAGAAATCTGTTTTACTGCAAGATGGTTGGTTACATTTAATATGTTGCAGTCCATTTACTGGGAGTATTAAACACTCTGTACTGGTGGCATTTAAAGACGTGTGTCAGACATTAAATATCTTGTATCACCATTTGTATTTCTGCATGTATAATTCAGGTAACTCCAGCGTACAAACTAAACACTATATTAGATCCAAATCTCCAACAGCCAATCAATGACCTAGATATCATCCTCCAGCGCCCCCGTGTCCCAAACGTCCGGGTCGGTCCGAGCCACTGCTTTGTCTAGCCTCACTTTGACATTGTTTTTCCCTACTTGTTTATTGTCATAGGTCCATGGTACGCCTTTGAAGGCAAGATCAACCATGCCACAATGACTCAACACTTCTCTGAAACTTTGCATTTGTTTCTCACTTCTTCTTGTAGTTGACCAGTGTTCTTTTTGCCACATTGCTTCATTGAAATCACCCACCATAAACCATGGTTCAGAGGTACAAGGTTTTATTCTTCTCAGCAGAGCCCACATTAGGTGTCTATCTTGGGCTCTAGGATCCCCATACACAAAAGTTGATCTCCATTTTATTTCATTCGGTTCAGTGATTTTTACATCAATATGGTGGTTACTGAAATTTATCAGCTCAACCGACACACTCTTCTTCCACATCAGGGCTAAATCCCCACCTTTACCCTTACTGCACACCGGAAAACAAGACTCGAAACCTAATCTTCTGCAAACAGCTTCTACGACTCTTTTATTTTGCCTAACTTCAGAAAGAAACACAACTTTGGGACTATAAGCCCGAACAAACCGGACCAACTCTTGAACTATCCGTGGTTGTCCCAAACCACGGTAGTTCTAAGCTAGGTAGATCATGGCTCCTGTCGGGCGCACTCCTTTGCGCCCAACAGTTTGCCGGTAGCCCCAGGACCGGTCGCTGCCTCCTCCACTTGTCCCTCAGTGTGCTTCTACCCTCCTTCATCCTTCTGCTCACCCTGCTCTTCATTGTCACTGCAAGGCTCCCCCTCCTTTAGTCTTCTCAGTCCTTCCTCCCCCAGACAGATGGCAAGAGGAGGAATCTCCATGTGTAGTTTATTTCCTCCATGCTCGCCGCCATGCTCTGCTTCTTCAGTTCTTGGCCCGACTCTGCCTTCCAAGAAAGTGACTGCATCGCTCCGTACCTCAGGTTCTGTCCTTTCCAGATTCCTCCATTTCTTCTGATTTGATGAATTTTCGGAACTGCATGGCGTGAACTTGATTAGCAGCTCACCCTGGCCTTCGGCTGTGTTTGTCTTCTTCAGCAGCTCTCCCCTTCCCATCATCTTTTCTTCAACAATGTTCTGTGTGTAGTCGATGTTCAGGTTCTTGTCTTATGGGAGCAGCTCCTTTGCTTCTCTATTGCCCCCATCAGCTCCTACGCTCACCGCTGTTGCCAGCAACATAGGAGCCCCGCTCATGTTCCTGACAGCTTCCGTGTTTTATTCAGGGCTTTTCTCTACAACAACGATCGCCACCCCTTCAGGTGTCGCGCCCAAGTCATTAGCGACGGCTGTGGTTGGCTCGATGCGGTCGTTGACGTTGAGCTTGGACACGTCCTCAGCAACCTGCGCGATGACGACCTTGTTGACTGGTGTTCGTGCAGGTTTAGGAGCCCGCCATGGCGCCGCTGGAGCTGGTAGAGCTTGTGCCTGACCCATAGCCTTCGGGAGGAACTAGGTCCTAGCATCCTCAAAGTGCACCACTTGGACACGCATGTCCATGTTGAAGTTGACCTTCAGATCAGCAGGACATATATCACACCTAACCTCCATGTGTCCAATTTAACCACAAAACAAGCATAAGTTAGGTAATCTTTCATATCAAATTTGAACTTTCACCTCTTCTCCTGTAGTCTCATCCTGCAGCGTGATCTTCTTCCTCAGGGGAGCATACAGTGGCAGCTTGATTCTCGCTCTGAGGAATTTCTGGACGAGGTTGCCCCGTGAGTTCTCGTCGATCATGAGTGTGCTTCTGATCTGCCATCCCAACTTCCACGCCAGGCTCTTGGTCAGCAGATAGAAAGGGATGTTGCGAAACTGAACCCACATTGGCACATGGGTGAACGACACCAATGCAGGGTCAGCTCCAACCTCCATCGGATCGACGAGGAAGGCATCCAACTTGTATTGCCATGGGCCTCCTTTGACTGTGTGGCGGCAATCTCCTTCTTCAGAGAACTCGATGAGGAATTTCCTCCCCTCGTCCGCTTCTATTTGGCTTGCTTCAGTGCGGCCGCGCACACGCCACACCCTCTTCATACGCTCCATCAGAACCTCCGAGTTCACCAGCAATGTGGAGAGGAAGAGGCCGACGGCGAGGAAGCGCGGCCGTGCCACTTGACGTGCACGAGTCATGTTGATGAACACCTTCCTGTCCTGCTCCGCCTCGTCGTCTGCTGCTACCTCCTTGCCCTTTCCCTTGCCGTCCTTAGCGTGCTGGTTCCCTAGGGTCGAGGATGACCCGCCGCCAAGCATCATCGCAGCCGCCCCTGCACCGCCTGGGTACAAGACTAAGTTGATTAGAGGAAAACCATGCAAAAACCCGATGATGGACACAAAATTTTAAACCCTCAAACTAGATTCCACCACCATCACAACTAATAGGAAGAGACATTGAACCAAAACCACGATAAGAATAAATTTGAGCTAAAACTATGATAATAATTATGGATCGGAGGAAGTAGAAATTTGACATGTTTATACAACAATAAATAGGCTTGGGTCGATCTGGTCGGTCCGTCTGGGATCCAACGGCGCACAGTGAGGGAATTGGCATCATAGTCAACCAGTACAAATACAGAAGCCATTGCCGCCCGCCCGCCCTCAGTTTTCCCTCTCCCACTCTCTCCTCTCCGCCGCCGGCGCCCGATGCGCCGCCTCGCCGCGGCGGCGAAACCATCCCGGCGGCGACATTTCTTACTCCCCTACCACATCTCCACAAGAACCACCGCGGCCACCGCCTCCTCATCTTCCTCCCATCCCTGCTCCTCCTACGACCCGACGGCGCAGTTCCTCCCCTCCGACTCATCCTCCCGGCACCTCCGCCTCCCCGCCTCCCTCCGCCGCGACGCGCTCCTCGGCCTCGCGCGCCTCCTCAAGACCTCCCTGCAATGCCACCTCGCTCTCCACGCCCTCACATGCACATCCCCGCCGCCCCCGCCGCTCCCCGCTCGCTTCGCCGCCGCCACCCAACTCACCGTGCTGTCTCGGCAGCTGCGCCCCTTCGCCTCCCTCCTCCTCGCGTCCCTCCTCCCGGCAGCCTCTCCACACCTCCTCGCCTGGTGCGCTTCCCCTGGCGGCGATCCGTACGCCGCCCTTCGCCTCGCGCTCCACGCCTTCCTCGCCGCCAGCATGCCGTCCGAGGCGCTCGTCGTGCTCGCGCGCGTCCGCGGCATCGGGAAAACGCCCAGCGTCTCCGCGCTCGCAACCCTGCTGCGTCTGCTCTTCTGCGCGGGCGAGGTCCGGGCCGCGTGGAAGGTGTTCGTGGAAATGACTGCGAGGGAGCCACGGCCAACACTCGCTATCTTCAACGCCATGATCCTCGGGTTCTGCCACAGAGGGCTCGTGTATGTCGCCACGGGATTGCTCGGTGTCATGTGGAGGTTCCGCGTTTTCCCCGATGCGTGCAGCTATAACATCCTGATCAAGGCTCACTGCGAGTCCGGTCAGGCAGGGGATGCTTTCGAGCTGTTTGACGAAATGATGCACAAGTCAGGGTGCGAGCCAACGGTTGTCACCTATAACATCCTGGTGAATGCCCTTTGCCGTGGTGGGAATATGGTGGAGGCGAGGGGGCTGTTTGATGAGATGGTGAAGGCGGGTATCGAAGCAAATACAATAACTTTCAATGTTTTAATTGATGGGTATGCAAAGGCTGGGCAGATGAATGAGGCTAATGCGGCCTGCAGGGAGATGAAGGCGAGGGGACTGCTGCCGGATTGCTTGACCTTCAACATTCTTTCTGCGGGAGCAGACAAGTTTGGGAAGGCTGTGCACTTAACAACGCACGAGCAGGAGGAGGGTTCACAGATATCAGCAGACAGTATAGATATGGTGGTCTGTAGGCTTTGTTGGGATGGACGACTGGATGATGCCCGGCAGCTCGTGGGTAGTGCAGTTGAGCAGGGTGTTCCAGTGAGTGTTGCAGGATTTAATGCTTTGATTGCTGCATATAGCAAGGGGGGATTCGACGAAGAGGCTCTCGAGTTATACAGAATTATGAAAGAGATAGGCCTTGCACCCTTGGCATCCACTTTCAGTTATGTGATAATGGGACTGTGCAATCAAGGAAGACTAGATGATGCACAACTGCTGCTAGAACATATGATTAGTAAGGGGTATTCTGTGGGTACCTCGTTTACCATTTACATGGACTCATGCTTCAGATATGGTGATGTGGAAGGTGCCTTGAAATGCTGGGATGATATGGTGAAAGTTGGTGTGCAGCCTGATTTTATTGCCTTCTCTGCATATATCAGTGGTCTTTGCAGATTAGATCACGTAAACGAGGCTTATCGGGCATTTGTTGAGATGACAAGAAGAGGACTAGTTCCGAACAATATTACTTACAACTCTCTCATATCTGCATTTTGTAGGGCTGGCTATGTGGCTGAAGCACTGAAACTAGAGAAGAAGATGAGGCAGAGTGGTCTTGTTCCTGATGTTTTCACAAGCAACATTCTGATTGATGGTTTTTGCAGAGAAGGAAGGTTGGATACAGTGAATAGGCGCTTCTTGGACATGCGTAGCAGTGGCTTAACTCCTGATGTAGTGACGTACAATACAATTATTAATGCATATTGCCGGGCCCAGGATATGAGCGGTGCCATGGTTTTCATGAATAAGATGCTTGCAGATGGCTGTGATCCAGATATTTTCACATATAATATTTGGATTCATAGCCTTTGTAACAACCATTCGATGAATCGGGCGGCGAGAGTGCTGGATGAACTTGTTGCTGTTGGTTGCACACCTAATTTAGTTACATACAACACACTGATGGATGGCATTTGCAATGATGTCCTGGATCGAGCTATGATTCTCACTGGCAAACTGATTAAGATGGCTTTTCAACCCAACACTGTCACAGTTAATGTTTTCTTTTCTCATTTCTGTAAGCAAGGTTTTGGAAGGCGGGCTCTTGTGTGGGCTGAGAAACTCAGAGAAGATTCTGTTGCCTTTGACGATGCTACAATGAATATACTTGACTGGGCGTACAGGGAGGCGGAGGATGACCCCCGTGGTAGCAATGCAGATATTGACAAGTGTATGTTTCTCGAGTTCTTAATGCTCATAACATACAACACTATGAGCAATAGTAGATCCCCAAAGTTTGCAAATATGCCTATCGAGACAGTTATTGATCCTGCTGGCAGCAACGCAATCAAAGTTTTGGATACTGGATAATGAGGGAATTTCAAAACCACATGAGCTACTTGAAAACATGAGCCACACAATCAAAGTTTTCAGTCTTGAGAGGGACATTCGCACGGAAACGGAACAACAGTCACCAGCCCTGAGCAGTTCAGGAGCAGTACACTGCCAGTGCAGCCACATCGTCCTTAAACCCACTCTGCTCAGTGCCGGTCATGCCTTCTGGCATTGGATATGGAGCTGCAGATCAGGACCTGCTGGGGCATCGCCGCACTCAGGCTGCACTTGGGCAAGATGAGCATTGCATCCTCCAGCAAGGATGATCTTGTCCACGCCCTGCCAGAGAAGAGCACCAATGCCAGCAAAGATGAAGCCCAGAAGAGGAGTTCAAAGCACAACTTGTGGCATGGAAAGAAACAAAGAAGTGTTAGCTTGCATCAAGGCATGAAAGAATTTCCTCTTTTTTTTTTAACAATACTCTTATTCTTTTTTCTGTATATCTTTGATCGAAAAAACACTTTAATATTATTTGTCCATGATACAAAGATATTTCTTTTTCTTCTTATTATTTATTTTTACTTGTTCTGGAGGAAAACATTACATATGTATTTTTTGGATCTTATGTTGGTTTGGTCATGATGGCTCAGGTATCAGAGCAGGGAGGTGAAGATACAGATATGGGAGAGGTGCCAGAAATCCAAATTTGAAGCAAAGATAAGGAATGCTGAAGTCAGGTTACTACCTTTTCTCAACTTTCGTCTGATATTCTGAACTTATTGCATCATTCAGAGTGTATGATCGAACCTTAACCTGTGAAGCAAATACCAGCTGTCTGGTAGCAGTCTCAAATCACCACTAAACCTTAAGCCCTGCTTGGTTCGTCATTTCAGCCCACAAACCCGGTGTGTTACCCCTGTTGTAGACAGATACTATTACAAGTATTACTTTTATCCAACCTTGCATTAAGTGTATCCAACTATGCTAGAGTCTATCCGATTAGGAGTCCTTGTCTTGGCAGTCAAGTTATGCTATTGGGTTTGTATGTTAGGGATATGGTACCAGCTGCACTAGCTGGATTTACTGTTCAGTGAACAGTAACCTCCCTAAAGGTCTTTTTTTTAGATTTATATAATAGAGGTAAAAGCATTATCACAGGCTCATTCATCGAAAATCAAAATCATAGAGATAGGAAAAGAAAAACAAATTTCTATTAAATTAATAGAAAGAAGGATCCCTTCACTGATTTGAATCCCGTCCTATATAAGAGATGTATCCCTATTGTAAGGATGCAAGTAAGAAACAAACTCTTTCCCTTCTAGTTGCTATCCCTACCATCTAGATTCTCTATCTATCCCCACTAACTTTCTTCCCAGTCATTAGCCAATCTTCCATACCTTATGAGTACTTTTTTTTAGTGGAACTAAAAAAAATCCGTTGAAACCCCCAAATGGCACTTCGTTAGCCGTTTCCTAATTTTCTCTCGCCCGGTTTGAGGTCGAAACTCCTGCAGAAATTTACAGGCCACTGGAGGTACCGTTTTCTTTCCGTATGCAAGCGAATCAAGAGACGGAGACCTGAACCGGAAACAAATAGCGACGGCGGCCGCAGCAGCGCAAGGAATGGGAGCTTGACGGCACGTTGGGAGAACGAGCTCTGCTGCTGCTGCTGCGGCGGCGACTACGATGGGAGAAGGAGCCCTTGGCTGTGGCGACTATGACGGGAACGAGCTCTGCAGTGGCGGAAGCGACTATGACAGAATGTTCCACTGCTATTGTGTCGTTAACAAGGTCTACTGCGGTGGCAGAAAGGACAACTGGAGCAAGCTTGGCAACTATAACCAGTAGAAAACATTCTCCTCCGACCGAGTTCGACCCATGCCTGCTTATCCATGGCGGTGGCACTAGATCAGGCACTTGATGTATTGCTCTTAATATTTTTACTTTTATTACATGAAGGCAGCTCGCCTACCTCAACTTCCTTGGGAAAAAAGGATTTGATGTTATTATACATGACGGCAGCTTGCAACTTTCTCTTAAACGTTGAGGTTTCTTTGCAAATGTTTTTACCCAGGCACCACATTGCAGTAACTTTCTTATCAAAACACCATTTTTCCACGTTTGAAAAATCAGTTGTTTTTCGTCTTTTTTGCAAGTTTTTATACCAGCAGAAACAAACCACCTGTATAAAAATTCCCAGGGTTCCCAAACGGGGCCTAATCTGTAAACAAATCGCAGCTTTCCGGCAACAATTTTGAATCACTGCCCGAACTATAGGCCAAAAACTCTCATCTGCCTTGCTGCATTGTTCACTTTAGCTTGTATCCATTTGCAGACACAGGGCATACAAAATGTATGTTTCATGAAATGACTTTGTGCGTACGTAAGCTATGGAGATATACGCATAGAATTTTTGTTTCAATTTTTTTTTGACATTTTAAATAAAGAGGGCATATGCACCCGAGAGCCAAAACGCCGCTCTCCTGTACAACATTCATCAGCAGGTTACATAACTTTTGTAGTGCATTCGATATTGAAAGTGCCGCCTTGCCTCCCAACTGCTATAACCGTTGTGTCGATCCAAGTAATCTACTATCATTGTTGTTTAATCTGTCAAGGGCTAGAAGTTTTATGTAAACTGTCTGATCTATGAAGTAATATGCCATGCTTTTGGGTATTAACTTGATAAGATTCAGCAAGTTTTCTCGTCAGAAAAGATTCAACCTTCTAGTTGGTCAATTGGTTTCATTGATAAATTCTGAAATGCAAAATTTGGAAAAACAGATAATGAGGAATTTGGAAGCTGCACTTATGTAAGCGAAATTATCAAGCACTGACGAAAGAAGAAAAGACAGGGCTTAAACCTCGATTACATAATAATATCACCATTTTTAACTCGAACTGGAACCAAACACGATATGAATCTCTTTTCTTGGGTTTGGTTTATTTCTCGTCTGATCTTGTAGTAAATTCCAGCCCCGTTTACTGAACATAGCAGCTCTCTGCTATATTTGGAAAGAGATATGATTGCCTTGAGTCTCAACTGAGAAATGTTAGCAAGGTGTTCGTTGGTTTAGTAGTGCTTTGACTGTTGCAAGTCTAGCAACTGGTAGTTCGCTTGGCTACCCTTGGCATGTGCATTGCTACTCGTATCAAATTTGATTTGTCAAACACTAGTATTGAACTCATGCAGTGCCATGGGTCTGAATATTGAATGCATCAAAAGGAACTGAATGAAATGCCTGAAATTTGATTTGTGAAACACTATGAGCTACTCAAATGAAAAAAATCGATATCATAGTCCTAGCTACCCCCCTCATAGGCTCCTCACGGAAATCTCAATTTTGTACTGGATTGGGGCATTCTATTCGTAAATCCATTTGGACGGGTTTATGAGAGTGGGGATGTATGGTTTGACAGTATTTTAAGCTCATTCATGAACAATTCTCTTGCCTACCTAAACGTTTCTTTGTAAATTTTTGGATCTGAGGCCAAATTACGTAACTGTGCTGGAAAATTGTCCTGTTCGAGTCCTAAATGTGACGGATCATTTATCTCTGCTGATACATATACATTGGAGGAATGATGGTTCTAACCATTTCTCTTGATTACTTAATGTATTGAAAGACAAATGCTTTGCATAGAACATCCTATTTCCTATTTCCTACATCGAATTACTTTATACATACAAAGGTACAAAACAGGATGGCAATTAGCAACTGCAGACAATAACATGCTGGCTAACTCCCACAGGTGGAGCTGCATAGTATGGTGGCATTGCCATAGAGTTGAGAAACGCCGCCTCTGTCTCAGTGGTGGCACTTCTCCTGAGCAAGGACATGAACGTACTCCATCACCACGGCATTGCATGGCATCTTGATCCTGTCTTCTCTGCTTGCGAAGCCAAACACCTCTTGGGACATCCGCAGAAGCTCACTGAAGACCACTGTGCTGAGATATGCCAATGGCACCTTGAACCTTCTCCCATCAGGGGTGTACATGACGCAGTGGTCCTTTCCTGCCACTGCTGTTGAGCACCCTTTGGCTGCTGTTGTCGTCGTCCTGGTCAAGCCACTTCCTCGTGAGAACTGCCACCCTCTGCCACTTCGTTGCTAGTGGAGCGATTCTCTTGGCGTTGATCATGGCCGGTTCTTTTTTTCTGAGAGTTGGAGATTCTAGCTGAGTTGCAAATGCTTTGTTTGTGGATGAGGCAATGGTGTTTTGAGGCTACCGAACCAAGAATTTATAGCTGAAGACACGAGCCATGTCAAGTGCTGTCGATGGTTGGGTAAGGGAAGAAGGTCACCCGCAAAAAAAAAAAGGGAACAAGGTCACGAGGTTTGTTTGTGCCATACCGCAAGCAGATCAAGGAAACAATTGGGTACAGATATTTCTGTAGGGCCAAATGTTTGTTGCATGATGGGTACTGCCATAGTGGAACGTTTGGTGCATAAGTAGCATGAGGACCCCATTCAAACATCGTTCGGACATTGTGTAATGAGATATTGGCAGACAACCCTTGTGCAGGCCTCTTGGGTCCAGCCTTTTATTGATGGCTAACTGTAAACTGTAAAGGATTAGCTACTTATGTTTGGTTGCAAGAGTAATCATTTCTTAATGATCAGTGGATCTTAGTTTTGTCCTTTGCATTTCATCAACACTGAGATTGCAATCAGTTGGAGTGGTTTGCGCTTCAATGCAAATTATTAGCATTTTGATTGGATTTGGAGGGGAGGGATAACATTGATTGATTCAACATGAGCAACTTGCTGAACATTTCATAACTTGTAACTAATGTCCTACCTGGCTTCTACGCGGCATCCATTTCTCAGCGCCTTCTCCGCACTTTCCTGAGGGTCTACAAACAGCTGCAAGCTTGCAAACCATGGGTCCTGTAAATTTAGCCGAAAGTCATGTTTGGCAGGTATGGACTAGTCTTATGTTGCATACTTCCCTTTGGGCATTTTCAGGCCTACTGCCTTTGTGAAGTCTTAGGATGTTCAGTTTATCTGTAACAGTTAGACATAACCCCCTGCAGCTTGTACTGCTAATTTCGCTTCCATTTTTGGATTTTATGCAAAAATATAAGATCCGTCAGCTGATAAGTCTTATGACTAGTGATCATTTTTTATTTTGAACAAAAACACCCTCGGTAATTTCAGAAAATTTGCTTCTATAATATTTATTATCTGAGAGAACTGCATATATTATACATCATGAAACAATTGAAGAGTTTTGGTGGCTATTAATTTTCTTGCAACTATCACTTTATCAATAAGTAAATAAATAAGTAAATAAATACAGCTTTGTGGTTTACGTAGCAGATAATAATCTCACATCTTTGATTCTCTTAATCGTAGCATTGCTTGTTAGGCGTTAACTTCTGTGGGCTAGACATTTGTACTCCGAAGCTCGAGGTTGAAGTAAATAGCTTTCAGAGACCCTATGGCCCAATGCTACATTGCTTATATAGTTGTAATTAAGGGGACTACGTAAGATGCAACAAGCTGGTATGCTAATATGTAATTTCTACTGTTAAACTATATTACATTGTACTGACATGCAGAATGGAGAACACTGAGGGGGTAAACTCTGCATATATTCAGGAAGTACAAACTGCAAGCTGCTGGTGCATCGCCACATGTGGCACCGTACAGTTTGAATATTGGCAAGGCATCACTACAGAGCTCAGGAACGCCTTCTCTACTTCCTCCGATGCATTTCTTCTAAGCAAGCACATAACATATTCCATCACCGCTGCATCGAAGGGCAGTATGATCCCGCTGTCGCATGTGAACCCAAACTCCTCCTGGGACATCCTTAGCAGTTCGCCGAAGACTGTCGTGCCGAGGTACGCCAGCGGGACCTCGAACCGCCTCCCATCGGCTGTGTACATGGCACAGTGACCTTTATCTGCGACCGGCGATGTTGTGCAGCATGCTTCGTCATCTATAGATGCTGTCTTGACCCTTTGCCACTTTCTCACCAACTGAGCAAGCCTCTTGGGATGGATCACGGCCATGGCCGGGTGTTCTTGGTTCTCAGGTATTTTGCTCAGAGATGCTTGGTCTGTGAGTTTGTTGATGAAGTGATGGTGTCTTAGCTCATGAATATATAGCCAGCGAGATATGAGCCTTACTAGCAGTTGACAGGGGACAATGCACATGCAATGTTGGCTCTGAAGGGAGGCAGCCAGATTCAGATCAGATTTTGCTGGGCCATGGCTTGCTCTGTAGAGGCAAAGGTAGTGGACTAGTGGCTAGGCAATCAGATGCATGGTACGGTCCTTGATGTTAAATTGGTAGAAGCATTTATGCAACCATCTAGCGTCCAGCTTTTATGGATATGTTCCATTTTGGTTCGGTGTCCTTTATCATGGGATTGCAAGGTAGCTAGTTCGCTAGTTTCAAAAGCAATAGTTTCTGAATGGTTCGATGACCCTGTCTTTGTACTTTTGCAGCAACCAGCTGATTGCAATCAGGTGAGGTGAAGAGGCAGCGTCACAGGGAAACACTGCATATGATGGCCAGGAGCCTTTGCTGAGTAGATGCAGAGTTTGCGTCACTGCTTTTGGTTATGTACTTCGCATTTACAGCTGCAGCTGCATGCTAGGTGATTGTTGGCTGGTTTAGCAGTGCTTTGATTGCTTCTAATCTAGCAAGTTGCTTGACAGCTCCATATCTCATGGTCTGCATGATTTCTAGCATCGCATGTGTCAGCCATTCCCTTGTATATTCTCTGCATTTTCCTATGGGCCCACAACTAGTTGCTAAGGATCGGGTCACCAGGTTCAGCCAGAAAGTCCAGTCCTGGGGCTTCAGGGCATGGCATTGATTCCATCTCTACAGGGCTGTCATTGGTTCAATTCAGTACATTTTGTGGGGGCCAGTACTGCAGTAATCCAAGTTGCAATGCAGGGTCATTTGTTACTTGCATCTCCATGACAGATTGACAGGTACATAACCAGTATATCCAATTTCTTTATGGCGGTGTTCCAGTTCTGCCTCCTGTATGAAGAGATTAGAAGATATTGCGGTATTCATACGTGCTTTTGCAGAAACCAGGTGAGGTGAAGAGCTAGTGTGTTAGGGGACAATGCATATGATGGAGCCTTTCCTGAGTATCTGCAGAATTCACTGCTTTCGGGTGTGTACTTTGCACTTACAGCTGCAACTGCATTTTACGTGCTTGTTGGTCAAATGCTTTGATTGCTGCAGATCTGGCAAGTTGCTAGGCAGATTCATATCTCACTGTTCCACCTATGGTCTGCATGGTCTCTAGCAGTGCATGTGCCTACCATTTTCTGGTATCTTCTTTGCATTTAGCTGGGCATTTGAGGATCATGCTGCGATGTGAGTTGCAATGCAAAGCTTACTTGTTAGTTTATGACTGGAAACCTGGCTTGACCTGATGCATACTTGGATATCCATGACACGAACATAACTAGAGGTATAAAATTTTATCTGCAAAGCACGTCTTGATGAGCTCATGCTGTGTGAAAAACCTGTTTCTGAACATCTGCAGGTTTGCCAATTCCGACCCGAGTATAATTCGACGGTTTTATCTATAGTTGAACAAAATGCGGTAATATCCTACAGGTCAGCTCCCTTAGTCCCTTCTCCATGTGTGAAGATTTTCCTGCCAACCTCTACGTTTCTTTGTAACATTTGTGTCTGACTGAGGCCATATAACTACACAGAAGAAATTTGTCAACGCGTACTGCTTAGGTCCTAAAAAAGCTGTGATCGATCATTTATCTCTCAAAAAGTTATTATATACATTGAAAGAACAATGTCTAACATAAACAATTTCCTTGCTTGCAAGATCAAAATGCTTCACATAAACAATTTCCTGTTTTCTAATTTTTCTATATATCCGTGGTTGGTTTGTGTCAGAAGCTGCAGACACCAAAGTGCTGGCTAACTCCCAGATGAGGCTAGGCATGATAGTGGCATGACATCACCATGGAGCTGAGGAACGTGGCCTCCATCTCCGCGGACGCGCTTCTCCTGAGCATGGAAATGGCGTACTCCATCACTGAGGCATCGCAGGGCAGCGTGATTCTGCCACCATCGGTGCCTGCGAAGCCGAACTCCTCTTGGGACATCTGCAAGAGATCACTGAAGACCGTCATGCCTAGGAGCGCCAGTGGCACATCAAACCGCATGCCGTCAGTGGTGTACACAACGCAGTGGCCCTTGCCAGCCACCGACGAGTACGATGTGCCACACGACCCTTCGGTTTCTTCTGCCGACATTGATGTCATCCAGGTGAGCCTCTTCCTTCCTATGACCACCACCCTGTGCCATTTCTTAGCTAGCTGAACGAGTGTCTTGGCACTCATCATGTTGGCTTCTTGTGTTCCTTGAAATGGGAGATATTCTTCCGCGACTTGGAGATTCGAATGCCTTTGTCAGTCGTTGAAGTGGTGGTGTTTGGAGAGCACATAACCATGGATTTATAGCTCAAGGGTAAAGCAGAGGTCCAATTACTGGAGTGTGATGGTTGGGCAGGAGACAATCCCACGGGCATGATACGTGTCGTGCTGCGGTTTTGGAGGTGCTGTGATGTGATCTGGATCAGATTCTACTGGGGCCAAGTGTTTGGCAAGTGCCGGAGTTTGAGCTGGGCGTCTGGCCTGCACAGCCATGGTGATCGGTTTGCTGAGGAAATGGCACGCGGACCCCATGGGGATCTCTAGCCACAAGCACATTTCAGACATGTATGGTGCTTGAAAATCTCATCAAAATTATTCATCACATTATCTGCAGCTAGTTGCAACAACATTGCATGCAGAGCACTCATGGCTTTGTCTCCTGCCCACCGCTCTTGCTGATAGCTACACACAACCTACACGCATATGCACTGCCCTGAGCCCTCTCTCCCTGTTACTTCTACTATAAATCCATGCCCTGCTCAACACAAAACTCTTCATCCCATCTGCAAGCAACATCACAATCTACAATACATCTTCAGACTTTCAGAGCCAGAGTAAAATTTAGCCAACAAGGAACACATCAGACTCAACCATGATCCATCCAAAGAAGTTTGCTCAGCTGGCCAAGAAGTGCCAGCAGATGTTGGTGTCTGCCGCCGGTGCCCGCCGCCGGCAGGCATCGGACATGAACGACGATGAATGCTGCAGCACAACGTCATCTGTAGTCGCCGATGAGGGCCACTGCGTGGTGTACACCGCCGACGGAGCACGGTTCGAGGTCCCTCTTGTGTACCTCGGGACGATGGTCTTCGCTGAGCTCCTGAGGATGTCCGAAGAGGAGTTTGGCTTCGCTAGCGGCAGGGACGGAGGCAGGATCATGCTGCCCTGCGACGCCACAGTGATGGATTACGTCTTGTGCCTGGTCAGGAGAGAGGCCTCCGAGGAGGTTGAGAGGGCGTTCCTGAGCTCCATTGCGGGGCACTGCCGCAGCTACAGTGCTAGCTACATGGCGCCATCAATGGAACCCAGCCATCAATTTGCTCTTTGTACTTAGCTACTAGCTTAGAAACTGAATTTTGGTTAGGACCAAGAGGAGCCCTGTAGAGTCTGATGTAAAGATTTGGTTATCACAGGAAATGAGACAAAGGAGACAAATTTTCTGTGAAAAATTCGATTGTTACATATTCTCTAACATAGTTCATATAGAGTACTGAGGAAAGTAAACCATGGGCTCGTGATCATGATTTGCAGGGACAGGAGGCAGTTGCTAAAAGGAGACTATTGAGATGACTGGAAGGTGTCTGAACTTGGCAAGAGCGTGGTGAAGTAGATGAGGATGGGGAGGATTAGATGAAAAATAAATAAACTGATATTCCTACCTCTGACTAGAACTGTCAGATTGGGATTGCGGGTCTCAGATGGAGGTGGGTTGAGCAGTTTGTAGGTTCTGGTTAGAGGTAGCATTGTAGCAATGGTGGTTTGCTGCCTAGGAAATGGATGCTTCAACTTTGTCGTTGTCAGAAGTGGCCAATTCTGGATCTCCATTCCTCGTGTGCTGGAGACTGCTATGCATGGGCTGGGCGGCCTCGCGTTGTCTCACCACACTCCGATGAGAATTGCAGACCAGAATAAGCCCTCTAATCAGTAGCAGTATGTAGCAAAGCAAACTAATGTCTGAACATGTTTCTGATACTTGCTTTTTATCTTCTGTTCTGTAGACATTGCACAGAAACGAAATGAGCCTTGTAGCTGAACATATCGTACAGTGACTTCTTTTTTACCGTTTTCTTCTAGAATGGGATCTATTCATTTTTTTTATATACAAATTCAGCATCTTCTTTTGTGAAGAAACTGCAAGAGAATATTTTCACTAGGTTTTGGGTTTCCAGGTTTCTGCTAGATTGACTACAACCTTGCAAGATTGAAAGGCTTACGTAAAAATTTCTCTAGTGACAGAAGAAGAATGCCGAAGATTTCATTAACATGAAGAGAATGCACAATTTCCATTCTCTTTCTATATATGTTAAAACACTACTTTACTAACAAGTACTAAACATAAAAACATTGGAAGTGCAAACAGGCACTTGTTGCCTTGTTGGTTGATACCCAGAGATTGTGCTATACAACTTGCATAGTGGCATGGCATCGCCATGGAGCTCAAGAATGCCTTCTCAACCTCCACTGAAGCATTTCTCCCGAGCAAGTACATCATGTATTCCATCACCATGACATCACATGGCAACGTAATCCTGCCATCGTCGCTGACGAACCAAACTCCTGAGACATGCGGAGGAGCTCTCTGAAGATCATCATGCCAAGGTACGGCAGTGGCACCTCGAAACGAGTCCCATCAGTTGTGTACATGACACAGTGACCCTTGCCTGCCACTGCCATTGAGCACCCTTCGGATTCTTTTGTCACCATAATGGTAAGTTGCTTTCTGAGGGATGCCACCCTTTGCCACTTCTTTGCTAGTTGAGAAATTCTCTTGTCACTAATCATGGTCAGTTATTTATTCTGAAAGGCGGGACTGGAGACTCTACTTGAGTTGCAATGCTTTGTTTGTCTTAAAAGATGGTGTTTGGAGGGCACTGGACCAATAATTTATAGCTGACGAGAAGTAGGAGGCCTGTCAAATGCCGTTGATTACTGGGTAAAGGCCTATAGGGACACGGCCATGAGTCTGGTACGCGCAATGTCGTAAGCTGATCAAAGCAATGTTATTGACATTTACATGTTGCTTTGGTCCTAACTGTTTGGTGTGTGCTGGGTACATAACCGTGCACCGCCAGTGACATGTTTAGTGGGTAAGCAGCATGAGAACCCCAGGCAAACGAGTTGAACGCGTGAGACTTAGTTCTTTAGCTATTGTGCGATGATATATTGGCAGACAATCCTTATAATTGTGATAGTGAAATCTAGCCAGCATGTTCAGTTGTCAATAGTTTTCCTTTGGCAGATGATATACTGAATTAGTTTTCCTTTGGCCTACAAACAGTTCCATGCCTGAAGATTGTGAATAACAGACATGTACCAAACCTTGCACCGACACACTTCTTATTGCGTGTTTTTCTGGCGTTCTACCTTCTGTGAAGTTTTATGAGTTGGAGGACATTCGGTATTCGGTATAGTTAATCATCAGTTGTTTCTATGCCAAAAAAAAAAAAACTTTGTTAAACTCCTAAATAAAGCTTGTTTTGTCTTCCACCTTGTGATTTTTATCCTACTTCATTACCTCATATAGTGATGGCCTTTTAATTTGTTTCCTACGGATTCATTGTTGAAAATGACTCCTGTACCACCTGATCGTTTCACAAATTCACATTTTTGACCTTTTTAGTGGCCTAGCTTAGATGATAGGTTGGAAAGAAACTTGTGTATACTCTGTGTAGCAGGATGAAACAATCGACATCTAAAAATAGTCACAACCATTGTTGCTCCGTTGTACAGTTGTATCGTGTGCAACTCAAATGTAAGAGAAGAATGGCTGCAAGCAAGCAACTTCTGGCTGGCCAAAATAATACTGCTTTGTTGCTTTGATGATCATATCTCTTTACATGCAATTTCCCTTCTCCTATCGTCTGTTATCTAACTATCTTACACTATCCAGAAAACTAAACAAAATTGAAGAGAGAATCAGGGTCTGTAATTCTGCATGCATGCTCTTCAGAAGCTACAAACAGAAAATTTGTTGGCTGGCTCCAACAGCTGGCACCACACTGCCGGTGTAGTGGCAAAATGTCACCAAAGAGCTTAGCAGTGCATTCTCGACATCGGCGGAGGCATTTTTCCTGAGCAAGCTCATGACATACTCCAGGACTGTGGCATCACAAGGCAGTGTGATCTTGCCATGGCTTGCGAAGCCAAACTCCTCCCGAGACATCTTCAGGAGCTCGCCGAAGAGCGTCGTGCTGAGGTACACCAAAGGGACCTCGAAACGCCTCCCATCGGCCGTGTACATGATGCAGTGGCCCTTGGTTGGTACGGAAGTGCAGCATCCTTCATCTTCCTTGGCTGACACTGCGAGCCTCTTCCTTCCAAGTGCTTCCACCCTTTGCCACTTCTTTGCCAATTGAGCAAGTCTCTTGGCGCCAGCCATGGTTGGTTCTCAGTCTTTGTATTTTCAGCTGGAATTTGAGGAAGTGAGCTATGGATGTTGGAATGCTCAGTTTGTGGATGAGCTGATTGAGTGACGGTGTTGAGCTAGCCGTTTGCTGAATTTATAGGCGAGGGGAAGGACATCTTGATGGTGAACTGTTGTTGTCATTGAGAAGAGTTGGGAAGGGACAGGGCCATGAGATCTGTACATGCAATGTTGCAGTATGATTAATTCGGATTAGATTGTGGTGGGGCCAAATGTTTGGTGTGTGCCGGAGCCTATAGTTGCAACTGGTTGGCATTGGCTTGCTTTCTTATCATTTGTGGTTGCCATACCGAACCGCGTTGGGGGCTAGAGGCGTGTCGAGAACCTGGCTATCGGCAACACGCGAGGATAGTTCAGCGATGGTTCCAGATTCAAGGATTGAACAATTTCTGGCAGTATCAATCAGTCTATACACTTCTCCTGACCAATAGCTGACATGTGATGCACATTGTTCATCCCTCTACCAGTCTATTCTTTGTGAAGATTCAGTCAGTCTAGCGCATGATCTGTCTTGATTTCCGACATCTCACATGGTGACTTCTGCTGTTGAAATTTATTTATTTTGTGTACATTAGTACATGACAGGGAGTACATTTTCGGCGTTACACTATCTATGCACTTCTCCTGACAGATACCTGACACTGATGTGCATTGTTCATGCTCCTTATCAGTCTATTCTTTGTGAAGAGTCCATCAAAGCTGGTGTCGCTCCAACAAATGATCTGTTTCATTTTCGACATCTCACATGGTGACTGCTTGGTCTTGCTTCTCATTTCTTCTAGGGTATAGGAGTACATGAGGTGGTTTGGTCATATGCAACGAAGACCTCCAGAAGCACCACTGGAATTCTAAGGAGTATGGAAAATACGAGGGGCAGAGGACGACCAAAGTTGACATGGTCGGAGGCGGTAAAAAGAGACTTGAGGGACTAGAATGTCCCTAAAGATTTGGCCCTTGGTAGGACCGCATGAAAATCAGCGATCGATGTGCCAGAATCTTAGTTTACTTGTTCTTTTTCTCTCTCATTGTTTTGATTTCCTTATGTTTCCGTTGGGTTTCATATCTAGCCTACCCCAACTTGATTGGGAAAAGGCTTTGATGTCGTTGTTGTATGGGAGTACATGACTAGAAGCATAACTGTCCTGAAGTCACCTTTGTTTCCTTTCCTCTGGAAGTGGTAGGTATGTCATGTTTCCATGCTGAAGCTGATGACTCTGATAGTCTGATGTATGTTGTGTTGTCTGTTTTGCTCCAATGCATGTATTATATTTGCAATGCAAACTTTCCAGTTATTTTTAATTTCTTAATTAGATTTTTATTTACTCCAACATTAAGAATAAATTGAGAACAGGAAACCTCTCTCTAATAATGACATGACACACATGTACTGAGTCCTGCTAGACTGCTTTAGATTTGTACAATTTGTGACTAAAACTTATAAACTGATGGTCCAAATCATAATCTTTTCCAATTCCTGAATTTGCAGGCGATGGAAAAACACGTGTTATAGAGGAAGGTGGAGTGCATGCATGGAGCTGTCAGTGCAGGATCATCTAGTAGTAGTATCTAGTGTATTTTCGGTGCTTTGCTTGCAAATCAGCAGTGCATGCAGCTACTGCCATACTGACCAGTTGCGAATTGGCATGTGGGCCGCATGCTAATCAGGCACAGTGTGTGATGATATATAATCTCCAGTTCCATTAGCAAGCAACCAAAATGATTTTTTATCATGCTGGCCTCTTAGCCATTAAGAAGGTCAGTATGCCATCAGATTGTGATCTCCAACTAATCATCCAAACATGCACTGCTATAGAAATCAAATCATGGTTACATTTCTATATATCTTGGCTTACCGCTTACACCTTCAGTTAGCATGTCATGTTCTCAGCGCATGACCGGTCTGTTCCTTGCCAACTTGTCATCCTATTTCCTATACCATGGCTGCACCTAATAAAAATGCATGCCTTTTTTTTCTCCTATTGCCTATATTAACTATCTACACTATTCCAGGTAAACTACAGAAAACAGAGGCACTGCATCGGGGTGCATGTTCTTCAGCAGCTAGAAACAGCAAATATTCTGGCTGGATCCAACAGATGGCATCGTGCAAACAGTGTAGTTACAAGACGTCACCATAGAGTTGAGCAACGCGTTCTCAACCTTGGCAGAGGCATTTCTCCCGAGCAAGCACATGGCATACTCCATCACTTGGGCATCACAATGCAATGCCATATTGCCATCTCTTGGGAATCCAAACGCCTCCTGGAACACCCTCAGGAGGTCACCGAAGATCATCGTGCTGAGATGCACCAATGGTACCTCGAAGCGCCTCCCATTGGTTGTGTACATGATGCAGTGTCCCTTGACCGATGAAGAGGTGCAACACTCTTCATCTTTTTTGGCTGTTGCAGTGAGCCTCTTCCCCCCAAGTGATGCCATCCTTTGCCACTTCTTTGCCAATTGAGGAAGTCTTTTGGCGCTGACCATGGTTGGTTCATGGTCTTGTTCTTCAGCTGAAAATTTGAAGAAGTGAGTAATGGATGGTGTAATGCTCAATTGGTGGTGGAACGACCTGATGCTGTTGAGCTTAGCCGTTTGCTGAATTTATAGCCGAGAGAAAGGACATCTTGATGGTGAAGTGTAGTTGTCGTTGGAAAAGATGGCAAGGGACAAGGCCATGGGATCAGCACATGCAGTGTTGTAGATTTGGATTAGATTGTGGTGGGCCAACTGTTTGGAGCCTGCCGGATCCAATAGAGGTATCGTCAAACCATTGGTTGGCTCGCATATCATTTGTCAGTGTGGCAAGCTGGTGAGGGACAAGGCCATGATCTATTCCTCATTTCAGATATGGGTGGATTGGTTGAGATGTGATCAGTGTGAATGATCAGGGACAAGTGGCTCTGAATTGACTTGCTCATGGTTGTGACAACCTTCAGTCTCAGACTGGTTGTTGATCAGCCAGATGAATGCCTTTGCCTGAATCCACTTGCTCAACAGTGGTCGCTGTTTCTTTAGTTGGTGGTCTGCTCCACGTCCAGCATCTCATGTGGTCTCCAGTTCACTATTGTTTCCCCCATTTTGACTTTAAGTCAGTAAGAAAGAAGTATACGGTCTGTTTTGAAAGGTATATTCATAACCTAATCCTCACAAAACTGAGATTTTTATTTAGGAGCATTCAGTTTTTTTTGTAACCAATTCTCATACAATTGCTAGATTTCCGGTGTCCACTAGTTATTTAGCTGACACTGTTGTTTAATGGAAGTTTTCTTTCACCTAATTCCAAGCTGGTAACATGTCTAAGACCCATTGGGCATGCATACTTGAATGTATCACCCATTCACCTTTTGCTTTTCTCTTCAATGATACGAAAGCTCCTATGTCATTCTATAGTTCCCAAAATAGCAGCATGAATTATGTATAGTTCAAAGCAATGTGTTAAGTGTTAACACACAAATATAGTTGCATTACTGAAGCTTAGTCACTATGTACTGACTCTGAAATTAAAGGTTGAACTGCATATTTTCCGGACCAGAAAGATTGCAAATTTCATCATGAACCTTTGTTCCATTTCAGCTCTACTAACTTCATATTTACATCTTCCATTGAACAAAAATGGTGCCTAGAACAAGAATAGTAGCTAGCTGCCATTCTTCAGAAGCTAACAAATAGCTACATGCTGGCTAAGCTCTACACATGACGCCGTCATGCCACTGTCAAAGCGGCATGGTCTCGCTATGGAGCTCAGGAATGCCCTCACAATTTCTGCGGAGGCATTTCTCCTAAGCAAGCATGTGGCATACTCCATGACGGCGGCATTGAAGGGCAGCATGATCCGGCCATCGTCTCCACCCGCGAACCCGAACTCCTCCTGAGACATCCTCAGGAGCTCGCCGAAGACTGCGGTGCTGAGGTACGCCAGTGGCACCTCGAACCGGACCCCTTCAGAGGTGTATACCACACAGTGCCCCTTTGCCGCTACTGAGGTGGTCGCGCAACACTCCTCGGTGGCTCTTTTCGCTGTTGTAGTCTGCATGATCCTCTTCCTCCCCATAGCCGCCATCCTCTGCCACTTCTTTGCCAGCTGAGCAAGTCTCTTGGCGCTGACCATGGATGCTTCTCTTTGTTGGCTCAAAGTTCAGAGACTTTGTATCAGGTGGTGGTACTCAGCTAGGTGTTGTAGTGGTTGGCTTGTGGATGAACTTATGATAAGATGGTGCTGCTAAGCTGATAGATTTATAGGTGAGAAGGGAGAGAAGCAACGTGCAGTTTAGGTGCAGCTGATCCATCCATCGTGACGAGTTGGCAAGGGACAGAGCCATGAACTCAGAACATGCAATGCTGCAAGGGCGCAGGGGCAAGCAATGTGGATCTTGTATTTATTTTTCTGGGGCCACTTGTTGGAGACTATATCGACCGATACTAGTAGTATGGTCTTGGAGCCTTGGACATTACAATGTGCTTTCATACTCACCTGTTCAAGTAGTAGCCAAGACAGAGGGCCACTTATAGATTGGATCCATTTCTTTTTGGGATTGCGTAACGAGATACCAATTGATTATCTAGGTGTTGATGGTATCCTGATGATAAGAAGCATATAGAGTGGCCCCTGAGATGGGGATATATGGATTGACAATTGTTCATGGATCCTGACAGGAGTTGTGACATGCAATTGTTCATGCTCCTTAGTCCTTACAATCTACTCTTTTCTACACATTCAGTTGCGGCCAGTCTTAGATGATTTTCCGCGCCCCCCCATGTACGAAGCAATCCACCTGATCCGATGCGTGTGTAAACACAAGACCAATTAGTAGTCCGACTCCGAACTTCGATCTTGTCAAAAAACGCAACCGCCATTGGAAGGTACTTCCGAGCACGGTACCACCGCTTCTTGGTTTCTGAACTGACTGATCACACAACGGGAAGCTGGGATGTGCAGAGTGCCGCTGAGTTTGCGACCATCTCGGCCATTCTGGTCATAGAAGAGACAAAGGATTTCTCTGCGTGGCATCCTGATTATCGAGGCTGCTTCTCTGTTTAATCGACTATAAATTGCATGCTGACATATTGCGCCATCAACGCAGCTTGGCAAGGTAGCTCATCCGGGCAAGGAATTAACGGGAGACAGTGGGTCACCGGTGATTGAGCCCAATAGCCATCTGCTACGCATGGACATCGCCAGACGAGGGAGAAGACCAGATCTCAATCATGTGTTTGCCCCTCACCAGTGGAACTTTAGAACCAGATGGGAGCATGAAAGGTGATCGTCCTCCTTTGGTGCTGCTGGTGGGAGGACGACAAAATCAACCATCACGAGAGTCAATTAAAAGGAAACAGAGTCAATTCTATTCATGACCCTACGCCATAATGAAGAGGAGAAACCATCTCAAGAAGGAACCTCAAACAGTGAAACTGCCGAAGTTCCTACTGCCCATGACGTTTACGGAATATCGCGTCTTGCCTTAGGCCTTTCATAATGGGGTGTATCTTAGCGCACTATCCTAGGTAGTGGTATGTGTTTAGAGACAATGGCTTTAATGCATTGTATCTTAAAGATTGTCTCTACATTTAATGATTTTTGTGATACGTATGCATGTAATTGGGCTAGCCACTCTTTTTTGCCTATGACTTTGTATAAGGGTTGTATCTTAGCTAAGATACAACACCACTATCTCTCCTTATTAACTATGGTGCCACATAAACTTACTTTTTGCCCATGATACCGTGCTTAAAACCTCCCATTATAAAAGGTCTTAGGGCCTGTAAGAAACAGGCTCATGAGTCACGACTCACGAGCTGGCCGCGGGGAGTAACCATGAAAGCCAATCACTTTGATGGCCAACGATATGG
Source organism: Lolium multiflorum (assembly GCA_030979885.1). Classification (NCBI taxonomy): domain Eukaryota; kingdom Viridiplantae; phylum Streptophyta; class Magnoliopsida; order Poales; family Poaceae; genus Lolium; species Lolium multiflorum. The sequence goes on from CM061750.1 coordinate 9,619,170, forward strand.
TTCTGCCTTAATGGTTCCAACTCAAGAAAAAGGTCAATCCAAGCAAGCAACAAATTTTATTTTACACATCTGAAGGTGAAAGTACCTCTTGGAAGTAGAATTTGATGGGTGACCGTCACACACGTAATAAGAACGTTTCATAGGTGAAATCAAAGGTGGATTCTATGAATTGCAGTACACCACAGAACTATTTGAGCCCAATACTACACCTGGCACTCCAATTATAGTGACTGACAAGAACAACTTGGAAGAGGAAAGGCAGGGTACTCTAAAGCGTCAGAGAACTGGAAGGGATGGCAACAACACATGCTCCCAATCAGCTCCTGTGAAAACTGCAAACAATTCCCAAACAACACAAGGTACTCAAAGTGAAAGGACGAGATGTCGCATAGAGAGGGGGGTGAATAGGCATTTAAAAACTCTTGTGGATTTGGCTTGTAAGAATGCGGAATTAAACTAACGTTTAGTTTACAAGCACAACTCCTAAATATGCTAGGCTCAACTAAGTGCAACAATAACAACTAGAGCTAAGCAAGATAGACACAAGATATATGAAGCACAAGTGATAGCAAGATATATGTACTTCGAGCACAATGACTATCACAAGGAAAGTAAGCTCGGGTATAGAAATAACCGAGGCACGCGGAGACGAGGATGTATTCCCGTGTTCCCTTCCTTTGCAAGAAGGTACGTCACGTTTGGAGGAGTGGAGGTCCCACAAAGGATTCCCCAACGCCACGAAGGCTCACCCTATTCTCCGAGCCACACCCACGAAGGATAATGGCCATTTCCTTATGGTTAGCTTTTCCTCCACTCCGGAGATGGCAAGCTCCACAACCACTTCACAAGCTCCACAAAGGAGAAGCCCGGGCCTTTTCACAATCTTCCTTGAAGAGATCACCGGAGCACCAACCGCCAAGCCAACTAGGAGGTCTCCCTCCAAGAGTAACAAGCTCACGGTCTCTCACTCGAACTAATCGTGGTGGAGAGCTCAACACTATGCAATGATGCAAAGCAAGAACACTAGAGGTGTTCAAATCCTTCACACTCAAATCCCACCAAAGCAACAAATGCTAGGATGAGATTAGAGAGGAAGGACAAAGAGGAAATCAACAAATAACTCCAAGATCTAGATCTAAAGAGTTCCCCTCACTTAGAGGAGAGATGGATTGGTGGGGATTGTAGATCTAGATCTCCTCTCTTAGATCCCTCAAGAATGAGCAATAATCATGGGGGGAATAAAGAGATAGGGTAAGTTCTTCAAAGGCAACAATGGAGGAGAGAGAGTGGAAGAACTTATTTTGCCCAAGGTGGAAGAAGGCCTATTTATAGCCCAAGCTAAAATGTAACCGTTGGGGAAAAAGCCGGGCTGAGAAAACTGACCGTTTGAGGCAAAGTCGAGCAACCTGGTAGCTGACCCGGTAGTACCGGGCCACGTACCGGGCTGCCCGGTAGCAGCACCCGGTTGACCGGGCTGGCTGCCGAAATGCCCGGCAGCAGCACCCGGCAGGCCGGGCCAGAGACCGGGCTGACCAGGAGGCTGGGCCGGTCGGCACCACACCCGGTTGGCCGGGCCAGATGCTGGCCCACCCGGTAGCAGCGCTCGGTAGGCCGGGCTGGCTGCCGGACTGACCGGCAGCAGCACCCGGTGGACCGGGCCAGATACCGGAATTCGGGACTGTGAAAAACCTTTTCTTTTTCTTAAAAATAGAAAATGCTCCCGAACTCCGATTGACATGAAACCAATTTTGTTGGAAAGATAACGATAAATAGAACCCAACAAAAAATGCAATAGAAGACTCCTCACATGATATTTTTAGATGATTTTAGAGAGGGAGTCTCCCACCGTCAAGAAAACGGTGAAGGCGTCCAAACTCGAAAACGTAATAGAAGATGCATGCGAATTCCGTTTTCGATGAACTTGGGATTGTTGTAAAGCTAGCAACAAGCTCAAGAACCTCTCACAGAGAAACACCAAGAAGCAATAGGTATATGCAAAGTATGCAAAGGATTGAGCTCCTTTAAGACGATGCGATCAAGTTACCCAACCGAAGGCCCCTCTTGATAGTGCGGCTATCTATCCTATAATCCGGTCTCCCAACATCCACCTTGAGACCGGTAAAAGGAAAACCTAGCAAGGCCATACCTTTTCCTTGCGCATTCTACTTGATCTTGATGATGATGCTTCATGCTTCATTCAAGCCGGAAAGTCTCACTTGATCATTGTTCCTTTGTGAAGACTCACAAATGCTCCCCCATACACCATGATGGAAAAGCTCCATTGATGCATATCTTCACATGTCCATTATCACCAAATGGATGATAAGATTCAAGCATATGATCCTCTTAAGATGCTCAACTTGAACTTGCCCAACTCAACCTTGATGACGATCACAACTTGATGTCATCCTCTCATGGGCTATATGAGATCTCCCTTTTGATGCATGCCCATGGAAAGATACCTAACCCACATAGACAACACAAGGACACATATATGATGAGTTAGTTCATAAAGCATAATTGACACGGCTTACCATACCACATGACTTCACGTGGCACATTCTTCATGCTTCATGTGTTGACCAAACTTGAATCTATTCTTCACTCTTTGTATTGGTCAACCTTGTATCTTCTCATGCTCTATCATACTATCTTGAGGTGTATAAAGAATTCTTCATTTGTTTGCATGCTCTAAATCTTAGTCAACCATAGCTCAACTTATGAGACTATCATGACACCGACTTAGAGTCATAACTTGAATTCTTCACTTGGATTCAAGCTCTCAAGATCTTGATCATTCATAGCTTATCACATAAGCTAGAGCATGGATAATATTGAGTTCCACATAAGAACTCCATCTTCATTTCTTCTTCTTGATCATATCACATATATATCTTCAAATCGATGATCTTGATGTCAATACACAAGGTATATCTTTATCTTCATGGCATCCATACTTGAATCCAACACATGGAATACACGTAGTACCTATGGAATATTCCTTCATATAAACTCAATGAAAACATTAGTCCATAGGGGTTGTCACTTAATTACCAAAACCACACATAGGGGCAATATACCCTTACACAAAGGGTGATTGTTCCAAGTGATAGCTCCAATGTGCTCAAAGACTTTGGGAAGAGGAAGGTCTCTGAAACTGTTTCCATTCCATCTCATGCCCCCTCAATGTCTGATGGAGAAGCATCTACCTCCTCTGCTCCCTCTGTTGACACTTGACACTTTAAACAAAACAGTCCTGAATGTGGTTAGTGAAGTTGCTCATGCTCTTGCTCCTGAAGAACTGTAATCTGAACCTTCTAACACACAAGTTGACCATGCCTTCCGAAAGTTTGCGTGTGATCTCACAAAATCTGGCAGTGATAAAGCAATGCATCTCCAGAAATAATAGTCACCTGATGGATCCCATTATTGAAGAAAACCCTGAAGACAATAAAATGTCAGAGGAAAAGGTTGATTATGATAGTTTTTCTGACAGTGAGATTCTTGTCCAGGGGATGGATAGAGGGGGAAATCCTAGGATGGTTATCATGGCTCTTGCTGCTCCACGTCTTGAGCATGAACACACTATTGTGGCTATCCCAATGGATGGGTCTCAACCTAAAGCTGAAGGCACACATGAAGATGTTTGTTCTCAGGTGGAAGATGCTGTAGAGGATGCAAATACTGGAAGAATTAATGAAGCAAGGGCCAGTTCTCATTTGGCGACTCAACCCAACCGCAATATGAATGTGAATGAAAGAGCTCAAGCCAGGGCTGCCTCCAGAAATCTAGAAGGTACCACTACAAGAAAAGTTCTGATAGACAACGTCCCAAAATCGTCCGCTAAGGGGTATTTTTCGTCGCCTATGGGCCTAACCCGACGATATGGGTTCTGTTGTCGAAACTGCGTCAGGCAAAGTCCTACGACGATTTTTTTGGTCCGTCGCGCTTGGGTGCCCTTCCGCCACGGAAAATCGAACCGTTGCGGAAGTGTTTCCGGAGCCCGTTGATCGCCGACGTCATGCAACCGACACGTGCAGTTAATCGCGAACGGCGTTAACCGGCTGAAACCCGTGGTAGATGGTAGGCCCACACGAGGCTGCCACGTCTTAAGCGGGCCGGCCCATTAAGTTTGCGGGCCGGCCAGTGACTTAGTTTGACCGTCAACTATATAGTGGGTGGTCCATTAGTTACGTGAGACGGCCTAACCTCTAAGGTTGACTGGTCAAAACTTTAATGGGCCGCCCACTAAGCATGTGGGCGGGTGATGCACTCGTTTGACCGGTCAACAGGCAAAAGGGCCGGCCCACAAGACATGTGGGACCCACTTTCCTGTTATCGGGCCGACCCATTTAACAATGGGGTCCACCTTAAAGCAAGTGGGCCAAGAAGTTATTGGGCGGCCAATTAGCTGTGGGTCCCACTTTCCTCGTAGGCCCATTTAGTACGTGGGGTCCACAATAGATCAAATGGGCTGGCCCAACAAGAAAGTGGGGGCCAAAAACACATGTGGGTCCCACATTCCCGTTAAAGGCCCATTTAGTATGTGGGGTCCACCATATAGCAAGTGGGTCGGCCCAACAAGATAGTGGGCCGGGCCAAAAACACAGGTGGGTCCCAGTTTCCTATTAAAGGGCTAGCCCATTTAGTATGTGGGGTCCACCATATAGCAAGTGGGCTGGCCCAACAAGAAAGTGGGCCGGGCCAAAAACACAGGTGGGTCCCACATTCCTGTTAAAGGCCAGCCCATTTAGTATGTGGGGTCCACCATATAGCAAGGCCAGCCCAACAAGATAGTGGGCGGGCCAAAAACACAGTGGGTCCCACTTTCTGTTAAAGGGTCGACCCATTTAGTATGGGTCCACCATATAGCAGTGGCTGGCCCAACAAGATAGTGGCCCCAATAAGTCTGGGGCCCACTATCGTGTTAATGGGCCGCCCAATAAGTAAGTGGGACCCAAAATGAAGTGGGTCCCACACTACTGTAAGTGGGCCGCCCAATCTTGTAGGGCCCTGGTTGACTAGTCAACTTGCATTAAATTTCATGAGCCTAAAATCTGATATCAATGATACACATACACAAATAAAATAACTAGGAAAATTACAAGGCAATTAATGTGCCCAAATAAAAATTACATAGAATCATTGAGGACTTCTATTAGCATCATCAATAACACGTTGACATTTGGCAATCGCCTTGATTGAATCTTGTGTACTCTTGGTCAACATATCAACTACAGATCTTAAAGCACCAATACCATGTCTTTTATAAAGTACCTTGAGATATTTCTTGTTTGATGAAAGGAATGGTCTAGGTTGCGGCTATGAGAGGATGCATCAAGAAAGATCGAACTTTTTGTGGACCTCTCTTGATGAAGATTGCTTCATCACAACGCATTCTGATAATAATGCAAAAGAGTTAAACGATGAACTATGCAAACATGTATTAAGCATTGTCGATATGAGATAGTCACAAGTACTAAGCAGAGACTTACATTATATCGTTGCATAGGCTCACCGGAACCTTTTTTGTGCTCTATCTTCTACTAAGGACTTCTTCATTACAACTGCATTCTAGTAATATTGCAAACATAGTTACAACAGTGAACTATTCAGACATTTATTATGCAATGCAGATATAAGATAATAACAAGTTCCATAAATAAGACAATGTATGGAACTTGTACTAAGCTTACATCATAATGTTGCACAGGGTCGCTTTGGCGACTATCTTCTAATGACGATGACTGCTTCATTAGAACTGCATTCTGGTAATATTGCAAACATAGTTACAACAATTAACTATTCAAACATGTATTACGCAATGTAGAGATCAGATAACAGCATGTAGTAGAAATAAGCACAAGATAAGATAAGATGCATGTACTAAGCACATACTGGCTCGCTGCAGGTCCTTCTCTTGCGTGCACTAGTCGTGGTCGACATCCTGTCATTTTATGTTCAACCATCAAGTGAAATGCTAATCCTCCTGCTCCATTGTCCTTAATCTGTGTTTAGATATCACATTTAAGACCAAGTCAGCTGGTTTCAAATAACAAAAAACTTGAGCTGCCAAATGAATAAGCCAATATTTACCAGATATCAGATTAAAACCAACTAGATGTTGCTTTGCATGAGATACGAATTTTAGACATTCAGATTTAGAGTAGGGTAATGCCAAGGTTTTCCACATAAAGTAAACTGGCATTAAGAATGACCAAATGTCGGGTTCAAATCACCTTCGCAGTTGCTCCAAGACAAGCATATCAAATAGGCAGAAACATAGTAAATCATGAATGGCATTGCTATGGCAGGGTTCCAAGTGTTAATCTCTTGCATAAGGAACAATGCATATAGGTTATAGATAATAACGGAAGTAAACTCCAAAATTACCAACCAAGAACTCAGATTCCAACCTTCCCTAGCGTCCCGCTGTTAATGTTGGATATTCTAATAAGTGGTTCGCATGATCAATCCCTAGGAAAAATAGCATTGACAAGTTAGTCTACGATAATACAAAGACCAGACATGCACGCAGCAATAACTATACAAGCGTGCGACAGGAGCATTCATGGAAAAAATAGCTATAAGCTAAAGACGAGGTATAAGAGCAAGCGAAAATGCACATAACATGATTATAAAAGCAGTGTGAGAATAGCAGGCACGAGAAAATAGCTAGCGGCTAGTGGTGAGCTAATGACGTGGTATAAGAACAACCAGATTGGAAATGTCCATAGCATGACTATAAAAGGAATAGCATGCAGTACAAAAACAGTTGGCAGCAAATGAATGAGTATAAGGCTATAAATATGTGGATGCACACAGGTGTCAGTAGAATGAACAGGATGGTAGCGACCGGATAATGCTTTTGTACTGTACAATATTTAAACGAACTTCATGCGAAGTAACACATCAAGAAAGTTAATGGCATATGAGATCTGCAAATAACTACACAAAACATGGCTAAAGAAACACCGCGATCTAACGGGCCAGCGTACTAACCAAGCTGCGCGGGGTGGACGGGCGGCAACTTGCATTCCAGCGGCGGCGAACGGGAGACGATGAGTCGACCTGTTTCGGTAGAAGTGGGCGTTAGTGAAGAGATCTGGTTGGCTGGCAAGGGATTCGGTGAAGTTGATACAGCCGCGCCGAGGTAGTCGGTGGAATAGATCGGCTTCTGTGGAGGGGGCCGCGGTGAAGTAGACCCGGTTCCGTTGGAGAGGATCCGGTGCGTCGGCAGAAAGGCATTGATTGCTACGCGTGGATGAGGTCGGCGGTGAAGCAGATCCATCGGTGGCGAGGTCGGCGGTGAAGCATCCGTCGGTGGCGAGGCGGCGGGGAGCGGATCGGTGGGTGGACAGCCAACACGATAAGGCTACGCTGTGGAGGAGTATGCCGGCGGCGAAGCAGATCTAGGTAGAGAGTCGAGCTTTGGCATGTGAGAGTATTTTTGAGCTAATGGGGCGAATGGTTGGTGGGTGGGTGTGGGGTGGGGAGGTTCGGGATCTAGGCAAGATATTTCATTGTTACCGAATGAGCCCTCCATGGTCGGTGGGTTGTAGCTTCCGGACCAGGGTTAAAAGGTAAAACTGGTCACGGGTTTTCGAATGGATGCGGCGGGATGATTTGGCGCGGCCGAAATTTTTCAAGCTACGAGCAGACGACAAAAATAATGTTCTTCCCCAGGGAGCTCTCATTGCTTCCTCTTCTCTTTCTCTCTCGAGTCTCTCCCACTCCCCGGCTCCTCTCCCCTTCTCTCCGGCGGCCTCGCCGGCCGGAGACGACTTCTCTCTGTATATCGTACACCCTCGAACTAAATTAATTGATTCAACTTTCCTTAGACGTGTATGTATCTAGAGTAAAAACATGTGTGGATACATCCATATTTAGATAAGCAAAGTTGAGTCAGCTAATTTGGATCCGAGGGAGTTAGTGTTGTTGTAAGCTTAGATCCAGTGTTTCCCATGAGCAGAATGGCGCAATGGAGTCGGGGATCTCGTCATCGGCTTCAGATCTGGCCTATGGTGAATCTGGCGGATCAAATCGCGGATCTTACCGGCCAAACCCCGATCCGTGCCATCAAGGTGATGGCGCTAACGGTGAGGCTTGCTTTGGTCAGTGCTTCAGATCTAGCCAACGGGGAAGTCAAGCTGCTAACGTTCACAAGCTCGGGGCATACGACGGCGTCATCCGTCTTGCGTGAACATCTTGGCCTTCGCCCCCTTCTCGAGCCAATATGTCGTTGCTGAGGCCATTCTTCTCCTTCGTCCTGGCGACTACGGCGACACCGTCCCAAGTGGTGCGTCCCCGGCGACGGAGTTGTTGGAAAGGATGCGGAGCAGAGAGATGTGCGGTCAGAAGGACTCGATTGATTTTCTTATATATGTTTTGGGGTCCTTTTTGTAAAGTTGCAGGTCCTATTAGTTATTGTCTAGTTCTTTTGGACCTCTATGTAATTTTTTGGACTAGTTTCCATTTGCACTGATAAACTTGAATTTTGACAAGTTCACGGGAAAAAAATCCTTTACACATATGGCCTATCATGTATGAACATTCTTGAGATTTAAACTATATGTAATGGCCAGCACTTGCGCAAGGGGCTCGTCTAGTGCGCACTAGTTTCCATTAGCACCGATAAATTTGAATCTTGACAAGTTCTTGGAAGAAAAAATTGATTCACATATAGCCTATCATGTATGAACATTATTGGTATTCAAACTATACATAGATGGCCAACACGTGTGCAAGGGGGTCCTCTAATGTGCACTAGTTTCCATTAGCACTGATAAATTTGAATCTTTATAAGTTCTCCTAAAAATTGCTTCACACATATGCCCTATCATGTATGAACATTATTGGGATTCATATTATATATAGATGGCCAACACTTGTGCAAGGGGGTCCTCTAATTCTTGGGGATTTCAATCTCTCTCTCTCTCTCTCTCTCTCTCTCTCTCTCTCTCTCTCTCTCTCTCGATCTATCGTTGGTGGCCAGAACAACACACATATGCATGCACTTTATGCGCAAAGGCGCGGTGCCTCTAATAATTCATGTGTGTGCGTATATTTGAACATATTCTTGGGGATTTCAATCTCTATCTCTCGATCTATATATCGTTGGTGGCCAAAAAACACACATATACGCATGCACTTTATGCGCAAAGGCGCGGGTGCCTCTAATAATGTGTGTGCGCACTCGATCGATGATCCCTAAACCTTAAACCATAAAACCCTAAAACCCTAATCCCTAATCCCTAAACACCCTAAACACTAAAACCTAAACCCTAAACACTAAACCCTAAACCCTAAACCCTAAACCCTAAACACTAAACCCTAAACCCTAAAACCTAAACACTAAACCCTAAACCCTAAACACTAAACCCTAAACCCTAGACCCTAAACCCTAATTAACACTAACCCTAACCCTAACCCTAATTAAACCCTACATATATAGGCCAACAACACTTAATTGCGCATCAATCAGGCGACCAACTAATTAGCGCTGATAAATTAATTAACTTGAATTTTGACAAGCTCTCGATCTCGAATGAAAACACATTTGATTAAGTTGTCTCATGATATATATATAATTAGTGTGCATGCGCGCATGGCATACCTTGCATATCATTCGTGCATATATTTCAATATATATTTGAACATATTCTTGGGGATATATATATTTCAATCTCTCTCTCTCTCTCTCTCTCTCGATCTATATATCGTTGGTGGCCAAGAAACACACTTATATATATACGCATGCACTTTATGCGCAAAGGCGCGAGTGCCTCTAATAATGTGTGTGTGCACTCGATCGATGATCCCTAAACCTTAAACCCTAAAACCCTAATCCCTAATCCCTAATTATACCCTAAATGTACACCCTAAACACCCTAAACCCTAGACCCTAAACCCTAAACACTACACCCTAAGCCCTAAACCCTAAACCCTAACCCTAGACCCTAAACCCTAAACCCTAAATCCTAAATATATTTCAATCTCTCTCTAGATCTATATATCGTTGGTGGCCAAGAAACACACTTATATATATACGCATGCACTTTATGCGCAAAGGCGCGGGTGCCTCTAATAATGTGTGTGTGCACTCGATCGATGATCCCTAAACCTTAAACCTAAAACCCTAATCCCTAATCCCTAATTAAACCCTAAACATACACCCTAAACACCCTAAACACTAAACCCTAAACCCTAGACCCTAAATCCTAAACCCTAAACACTAAACCCTAAACCCTAAACACTAAACCCTAACCCTAACCCTAACCCCTAGCTAACCCTAAACCCTAATTAAACCCTACATATATAGGCCAACGACACTTAATTGCGCGGGTGCCTCTAATAATGTGTGTGCGCACTCGATCGATGATCCCTAAACCTTAAACCATAAAACCCTAAAACCCTAATCTCCCTAATCCCTAAACACCCTTAACACCTAAACACTAAACCCTAAACCTAAACCCTGAACCCTAAACCCTAAACCCTAAACACTAAACCCTAAACCCTAAACCCTAAACACTAAACCCTAAACCTTTGGCCTAGACCCTAAACCCTGATTAACCCTGACCCTAACCCTAACCCCTAGGTAGCTAACCCTAAACCCTAAACCCTAATTAAACCCTACATATATATATAGGCCAACGACACTTAATTGCCCATCAAGCAGGCGACCAACTAATTAGCGCTGATAAATTAATTAACTTGATTTTTGACAAGTTCTCCCGAATGAAAACACATTTGATTAAGTTGCCTCATAATATATATGAGAGTGGATTTGGTGACCGGGTGTATACGTGAGCATGCCCTAGCTACCGTTGGATCAACCTTGAGATTCATTTTTTGCTAACGGCAACCATACGACGTTAATCCTTTCTCTCCCACGCTCCCTTCCCTTCGTACCCGATGTACCTTATCCCCTCTTTCTTTCTCTGAACCACACTTTTCTGTCGCCCCCTCTCCAGATCACCAAAAATCGCCGCCAGCCACGCTCCGGGACGGGAGGTCGACTGCCGCCAGCCACGCTCCGGGACGGGAGGTCGATCCTTCCTCCACGCCGGCCTGGATCCCATCGCCGCCAAGCCTCAGGTCACCTCCGCCTAATCCCTTGCTCGTGCTCGCGGGCGACCATGGTGGCGAGGAACTCGCTCTGCAACTTGACGTCGAAGAGGGAGAAGAAGTAGATGAGCACGAGGAGGTCCTGGACGGACGAATCTGCGGCGGGGGTCGGGGCCGGGGCGGCGGGGGCGGGGACGGTGGAGAGCTCCTCGGTGAGGGCGGCGGAGAGCGGGGCGCGGAGGCGGTCGAGCTCGTCGATGAGCGCGGCGACGATGGGCTTGGAGCGCAGCACCTCCTTCTGCTCCTGGTTGAGGGTCTTGTCGGCGGCGGCGGACTCCTCCATCTGGGCGATGCGGTTCTGCTTCTTACGCAGCGCGGGAGAGGTTGCAGGCAGCAGCGTTGTAGATCTTGAAGCATGCAGCGGTGCAGCGCGGGAGAGGAACGGGAGCAGCCGCGCAACGACTGCGACGTGCGCAGGTGGCCGGCCGGAGGTTCGGCAGTCGAGCTTGGTGTTGGTGTGGCTGTCATCAAAAGCACATGGTCCTCGCTGGTCGATGCCTGGGTTCGTGTTTTGTCCATCCTCCAATTGAATGTTTGGGTCAGCTAGAAGATTGTTGATACAACTATTTTTAATGGATTATTTGATACTTGAAACAACGATGTTCACAGAGTTTCAGTTACCAATTTTGGACTTGTAATTTGTAGCTTAATCTGATTTTGGTAAACTGACTATATGCATGATTGTATTTGTTGGCTAATTACCAACGGGAACCAATAAAATTCAATACAGTTCCTGGAGTTTCTCGTCCGCGGAGCGCATGATCTTACATCAATCCGTATTAGTGTACTATTTTATTTTTGAAGATTGTTCAGTCCAAAGCAGTAGTATTTACTTTCTTTCTTTATCGAAAAAACAGCAGTACTTACGAAGGCTCACAGAGCTCGATTTATTTTCTAGCTAGTTATCATCTAACGGCAAACCTAACACCGTTGGACACGTGTCAGTCTCTCACCGCGTGCTCACGTATACACCCGGTCACCAGGCTTCATCCGTAATATATATATAATTAGTGTGCATGCGCGCATGGCATACCTTGCATATCATTCGTGCATATATTTCAATATATATATTTGAACATATTCTTGGGGATATATATATTTCAATCTCTCTCTCTCGATCTATATATAGTTGGTGGCCAAGAAACACACTTATATATACGCATGCACTTTATGCGCAAATTAAGGCGCGGGTGCCTCTAATAATGTGTGTGTGCACTCGATCGATGATCCCTAAACCTTAAACCCTAAAATCCTAATCCCTAATCCTAATTATACCCTAAATGTAAACCCTAAACACCCTAAACACTAACCCTAGACCCTAAACCCTAAACACTACACACCCTAAACCCTAAACCCTAAACACTAAACACTACACCCTAAACCCTAAACCCTAACCCTAGACCCTAAACCCTAAACACCCTAAACACTAAACCCTAGATCGTAAACCCTAAACACTACACACCCTAAACCCTAAACCCTAAACACTAAACACTACACCCTAAACCCTAAACCCTAACCCTAGACCCTAAACCCTAAACACTAAACCCTAAACCCTAAACCCTAAACCCTAGACCCTAAACCCTAATTAACCCTAACCCTAACCCTAAAACCCTAGCTAGCTAACCCTAAACCCTAAACCTTAATTAAACCCTACATATATATATAGGCCAATGACACTTAATTGCGCATCAAGCAGGCGACCAACTAATTAGCGTTGATAAATTAATTAACTTGAATTTTGACAAGTTCTCTCGAATGAAAACACATTTGATTAAGTTGCCTCATAATATATATACAATTAGTGTGCATGCGCGCATGACATACCTTGCACATATCATTCGTGCATATATTTCAATATATATTTGAACATATTCTTGGGGATATATATATATTTCAATCTCTCTCTCTCGATCTATGTATCGTTGGTGGCCAAAACACACACTTATATACACATGCACTTTATGCGCAAAGGCGCAGGTGCCTCTAATAATGTGTGTGTGTGCACTCGATCGATGATCCCTAAACCTTAAACCCTAAAACCCTAATCCCTAATCCCTAATTAAACCCTAAACATACACCCTAAACACTAAACCCTAAACCCTAGACCCTAAACCCTAAACCCTAAACACTAAACCCTAAACCCTAAACACTAAACGTACTCTAAACCCTAGACCCTAAACCCTAATTAACCCTAACCCTAACCCTACCCTAGGTGTAGCTAACCCTAAACCCTAAACCCTAAACCCTAATTAAACCCTACATATATATATAGGCCAACAACACTTAATTGCGCATCAAGCAGGCGACCAACTAATTATCGATAAATTAATTAACTTGAATTTTGACAAGTTCTCGAATGAAAAACACGTACATTTGATTAAGTTTCCTCACAATATATATATATAATTAGTGTGCATGCATGGCCTACCATGCATGCATTCATGCATATATATATATTTTAATATATATTTGAACATATTCTTGGGGATTTCAATCTCTCTCTCTCTCTCTCGATCTATATATCGTTTGTGGCCAAAAACACAGACATATATACGCATGCACTTTATGTGCAAAAGGCGCTGGTGCCTCTAAAATATAATGTGTGTGCGCACTCGATCGATATATGATCCCTAATCCCTAAACCCTAGCTAAACACCCTAATTAAACACCCTAGACCCTAAACCCTAACCCTAACCCATACTTAAAACACATAACCCCTAGACCCTAAACACTAAATCCTAAACTATAACCCCTAGCTAACCCTAATCCCTAACAACCCTAACCCTAATGACCCTAGACCCTAGACCCTAATACCTAAACCCGAACCCTAATCCTAAACCCTAAACCCTATACTATAAACCCTAAACCCTAGCTCTAGCTATATATATAAACCCTATACTATAAACCCTAAACCCCAAACGACACTTAATTGCACATCACGTTGGCCAGGGGGGCTTCACGGTCCTCTAAATTAAGTGTGACATTAACCCTAACTAAACCATATATATATAACTAACCCGTCCAAGCTAATCAAACCTGGCTACTTAATTAAAACACATAACCCCAAACTATACTAGCTATAAACCCGATCTAATAAAAACCTTCTCTCTATATATATATAGCTAGCTTGCAAACCCTAGATTAACCCCAATTAATATATATGGCCTATATCGATCATGTATGATCGAACATCCTTGAGATTCATTCATTAATTAATTATATAATTAGCGCCGATAAATTAATTAACTTGAATATATTGACAAGTTCTCGAATGAAAACACACACTTTGATTAAGTTGCCTCACAATATATATATATATAATTAGTGTGCATGCATGCATGCATATTTATATATATATATATATTTGATCATTCTTGGCGATTTCAATAATCTCTCATCTCTATCTCTCTCTTTATCGATTGGTGTGGCCAGCGCAACGACACACATTATGCTTGCACTTTACGCGCAAAGGCGGGTGCCTCTAATAGTGCATGTCTGTGCATACTCGATCGATCTAGCTAGAGTTTTGATTAATTGTGTAGCACACTAATAAAAAAGTTGTAATTTAATTCACAACAAGTTATAATTAACCCTAACACATAAACCCTCTAAATAAACCATAAAACCCTATATAGCTAGCTATATGCTGATACGTCTCAAACGTATCTATAATTTCTTATGTTCCATGCTAGTTTTATGATGATACTCACATGTTTTATACATTATATGTCATTATTATGCATTTTCCGGCACTAACCTATTGACGAGATGCCGAAAGCCAGTTGTTTTCTGCTGTTTTTGGTTTCAGAAATCCTACAAAGGAATTATTCTCGGAATTGGACGAAATCAACGCCCAGAGTCTTATTGTTCCACGAAGCTTCCAGAAGACCGAAAGGATCATGTACTTTGCACCTATTAATGAAGAACTACATAGAGCTTGTTAAAATTTGGTTTGCATGATTGGTCTCTAGAGTCTAGATATTTTCTGGTTAAGGTGTTTGAACAACAAGGAAGACGATGTAAAGTCTTATAATGCTTACAATATGTTCATATGTGAGTCTTGCTGTACCGTTTATACTTGAGTTTGCTTCAAACAACCTTGCTAGCCTAAGCCTTGTATTGAGAGGGATTACTTCTCGTGCATCCAAATCCTTGAGCCAAAAACTATGCCATTTGTGTCACCATACCTACCTACTACATGGTATTTCTATTCCAAAGTAAATTACTTGAGTGCTACCTTTAAATTCTATCCTTTGTCTTTGCAATATATAGCTCATGGGAAAATAGCCTTAAAAACTATTGTGGTGAAGAATATGTACTTATGTATCTTATTTCTTAATAAGTTGCTTGTTGAGCGGTAACCATGTTTCTGGGGACGCCATCAACTTTTACACCTTTGTTGAATATCATGTGAGTTGCTATGCATGTTCGTCTTGTCTGAAGTAAGAGCGATTTTCATGATCAAATGGTTTGAGTATGCATATTGTTAGAGAAGAACATTGGGCCACTAACTACCAACGTATCGATAATTTCTTATGTTCCATGCTACTTTATTGATGATACCTACATGTTTTATGCACATTATATGTCATATTTATGCATTTTGGAACTAACCTATTAACAAGCCGAAGAGCCGATTGCTGTTTTCTGCTGTTTTGGTTTCAGAAATCTAGTAAAGAAATATTCTCGGAATTGGACGAAACTTTCGCCCAGGGTCCTATTTTTGCACGAAGCTTCGAGAAGACCGAAGAGATAACGAAGTGGGGCCACCAGGCACCAAAGGGTGGCCGGCGCGGCCCGTGCCCTGGCCGCGCCGACCTACCCCCTGGGCCCCTCGTGTGGCCCCCGCGTTGACCCTCCGCCTACTTAAAGCCCGTCGCGAAACCCCGCATCGAGAGCCACGATACGGACCTTACGACGCCCGCCCGAATCCCATCTCGGGGGTCCCGGGAGATGCGCCTCCGGCACCCTGCCGGAGAGGATTCATCTCCCGAGGACTCTACACCGCCATGGTCGCCTCCGGAGTGATGAGTGAGTAGTTCACCCCCGGACCATGGGTCCATAGCAGAGCTAGATGGTCGTCTTCTCCTTGTTGTGCTTCATTGTTGGATCTTGTGAGCTGCCTAACATGATCAAGATCATCTATATGTAATTCTATATGTTGTGTTTGTCGAGATCCGATGGATAGAGAGTACTATGATTATGGTGATTATCAATCTATTGTTCACGTGTTGTTTATGATCTTGCATGCTCTCCGTTACTAGTAGAGGCTCTGGCCAAGTTTTTACTCTTAACTCCAAGAGGGAGTATTTATGCTCGATAGTGGGTTCATGCCTCCATTGAATCTGGGACAGTGACAGAAAGTTCTAAGGTTGTGGATGTCTTGTTGCCACTAGGGATAAAACATTGATGCTATGTCTAAGGATGTAGTTGTTGATTACATTACGCACCATACTTAATGCAATTGTCCATTTGCTTTGCAACTTAATCTTTGGAGGGTTCGGATGATAACTTTGAAGGTGGACTTTTTAGGCATAGATGCGGTTGGATGGCGGTCTATATGTACTTTGTCGTAATGCCAATTAAATCTCACTATATTTATCATATCATGTATATGCATTGTTATGCCTTTCTCTATTTGTCAATTGCCCGACTGTAATTTGTTCACCCAACATGCTTTTATCTTATGGGAGAGACACCTCTAGTGGATGTGGACCCCGGTCCTATTCTTTACATAGCATACAATCTCTTGCAATTGTGTTTTACTATTTTCTTTGCAAACATCTTCCACTCGATACGTTTAATCCTTTGTTACGCAAGCCGGTGAGATTGACAACCTCAACGTTTCGTTGGGACAAAGTACTTGGGTTGTTGTGCGAGTTCCGCGTTGCGCGCGGAATCCCTGGTGTTGCGCCGCATCACATTTCGCGACCATCAACCTTCAATGTCTTGGCTCCTTTGGTTCGATTAAACCTTGGTTTCTTTCTCGAGGGAAAACTTGCTACCGTGCGCATCATACCTTCCTCTTGGGGTTCCCAACGAACGTGTGAGTTACACGCCATCAAGCTCTTTTTCTGCGCCGTTGCGGGAAGTGAAGAAAAGCTACACCCCAGAGATTTCTAACTCCCACGTCAACTACACGCCGGCTCTTTGCAGCGCCGGTGCCGGAATCAAGAACACTTATGAGGGAGTCTCCACTTCTCAATCTCTTTACTTTGTTTTTGTCTTGCTTTATTTTATTTACTACTTTGTTTGCTGCACCTAAACAAAACACAAAAAAATTAGTTGCTAGTTTTACTTTATTTACTGTCTTGCTCTCTATATCCAAAACACAAAAAAATTAGTTACTTGTCTTTACTTTGTTTGCCTAGTTTACTTTTTGCTTATTGCATCATGTTTCCTTTTAATTTTACCACAAAAGACATACCGGTAGGACGTGGGTCCATAGTTGGGAGAAATAATATAGAAGAATTTTTCAATCATGTTAGTATCTGAAGATTTTGAAGATAGACACTTGGTAGAACTTGCACCTACCTATGAAATTGCTGCTGCTGCTTTAGTTCGCATGTTGGAAACTAAATTTGTTAATCTCAATCCTATAATCCAACACATGTTTCTTACACTTGGTGATATGGAAGAGGGGGAAAAGAAAGATTTTGTTTTAGAAACCCTTCTTAGAGAATTTGGTGGTCTAGCAAGAGAGGCTAGAAAGGTTTTTGCTAAATTTAATATGCTAGGTTCTCATACCAATTTTATTGGTCTCCTTGAAAAAATGGACATGGATAGAATAATGTACACTAATAACATTAATGATGGTGGGAAATCAAAGCACCAATACCATGTAAACTCCTAGCTATGAATGATGCACTAGAAAATAACTATGCTTGGCTTGTTCCGGAAAATTTGTTCGATGAGAGTAGCAAGCCTAAGACTAATGAAAAGGGAGACGCTAAAACTTATATATCAAATATACTATGCTTGGTTGAGAAAACTCCCAACACCCCTGGTAATGATGTTGATGCTTCATCTCTCGATGTTACTTGATTTGTTTTGCGCCTAGCTGAAAGGCGTTAAAGAAAAGCGCTTATGGGAGACAACCCATGTTTTTACCTACACAACAATTTTTGTTTTGTTGAGTCTTGGAAGTTGTTTACTACTGTAGCAACCTCTCCTTATCAAGTTTTTGTGCCAAGTAAAGTTTCTATGTCAAAGTTGATGTTATATTTGGGATCGCTGCGCAGAAACAGCATTGCTGTCTGTCACGAATCTGGGCACAATTCTCTGTAGAAAATTCGAAAAATCTGCCAATTTACGAGCGTGATCCTCAGATATGTACGCAACTTTCATTAGTTTTGAGTTTTCCATTTGAGCAAGTCTGGTGCCATTTCTAAATTCGTCTTTACGGACTGTTCTGTTTTTGACAGATTCTGCCTTTTATTTCGCATTGCCTCTTTTGCTATGTGGATTTATTTCTTTGATCCACTAAATGTCCAGTAGCATTATGCAATGTCCAGAAGTGAAAATAATGATTGTGTCACCTCTGAATGTGTGAATTATTAATTGTGCACTAACCCTCTAATGAGTTTGCTTGAAGTTTGGTGTGAAGGAAGTTTTCAAGGGTCAAGAGAGGAGAATGATATACTATGATCAAGAGGAGTGAAAGCTCTAAGCTTGGGGATGCCCCCGTGGTTCACCCCTGCATATTTTAAGAAGACTCAAGCGTCTAAGCTTGGGGATGCCCAAGGCATCCCCTTCTTCATCGACAACATCATCAGGTTCCTCCCCTGAAACTATTTTTTTATTCAATCACATCTTGTGTTCTTTACTTGGAGCGTCGGTTTGTTTTCGTTTTCGTTTTTGTTTGAATAAGATGGATCCTAGCATTCACTTTGTGGGAGAGAGACACGCTCCGCTGTTGCATATGGACACATGTGTCCTTAGGCTTTACTCATAATGTTCAAGGCGAAGTTTCTTCTTCGTTAATTTGTTATATGGTTGGAATTGGAAAATGCTACATGTAGTAATTCTAAAAATGTCTTGGATAATGTGATACTTGGCAATTGTTGTGCTCATGTTTAAGCTCTTGCATCATATGCTTTGCACCCATTAATGAAGAAATACATAGAGCTTGCTAAAATTTGATTTGCATATTTGGTTTCTCTAAGGTCTAGATAATATCTAGTATTGAGTTTTGAACAACAAGGAAGACAGTGTAGAGTCTTATAATGTTTACAATATGTCTTTATTGTGAGTTTTGCTGCACTTGTTCATCCTTGAGTTTGCTTCAAATAACCTTGCTAGCCTAAACCTTGTATCGAGAGGGAATACTTCTCATGCATCCAAAATCCTTGAGCCAACTACTATGCCATTTGTGTCCACCATACCTACCTACTACATGGTATTCTCCGCCATTCCAAAGTAAATTGCTTGAGTGCTACCTTTAAAATTCCATCATTCACCTTTGCAATATATAGCTCATGGACAAAATAGCCTTAAAAACTATCGTAGTATTGAATATGTACTTATGCACTTTATATTTTATTAAGTTGCGATGTGCGATAACCATGCTTAAGAGACACCATCAACTATTGTTGAATATCATGTGAGTTGCTATGCATGTCTTGTCCGAAGGTCTATCATTTTAGTGGTTGGAGCATAAAAATTGTTAGAAGAACATTGGGCGCTAACTAAAGCCATGAATCATGGTGGAAGTTTCAGTTTTGGACATATATCCTCAATCTCATATGAGAATAATAACTTTGCTGTGCTTATGCATTTAAGAAGTCCATTATCTTTGTCCATGTTGTCCCGGTATGGATGTCTAAGTTGAGAATAATCAAAAGCGAGAAATCCGAAATGCGAGCATTCTCCTTGAACCTTTGTAGCGGCATGGAGGTACCCTTTGTGACACTTGGTTGAAACATGTCGCCGGTAGTCCAAGTTAAGTAGGACAAGGCGGGGCACTTATTGTCTACTATGCGGAGGCAGCTTGTAAGATATAATTTTCATAACTCATATGCTTTATTACTACCGTTGACAAAATTGTATGTTTTCAAAATAAACTCTGCACAAATACAGACATGCTTTCCTCATTGAAGGACCATTCTTTTACTTTTATTGTTGATCAGTTCCTATCTCATCCCACCTTGAAGCAAACACTTGTGTGAACTGTGTGTTTCCTACATACTTGCATATTGCACTTGTTATATTACTTTATGTTGACAATATCCATGAGATATACATGTTATAAGTTGAAAGCAACCGCTGAAACTTAATCTTCCTTTGTGTTGCTTCAACACCTTTACTTTGATTTATTGCTTTATGAGTTATCTTATGCAAGACTTATTGATGCTTGTCTTGAAGTACTATTCATGAAAAGTCTTTGCTTTATGATTCAGTTGTTTACTCATGTCATTACCATTTTTTGATCGCTGCATTCATTACATATGTTTACAAATAGTATGATCAAGATTATGATGGCATGTCACTTGAGAAATTATCTTTGTTATCGTTTTACCTGCTCGGGACGAGCAGAACTAAGCTTGGGGATGTTGATACGTCTCCAACGTATCGATAATTTCTTATGTTCCATGCTACTTTATTGATGATACCTACATGTTTTATGCACATTATATGTCATATTTATGCATTTTACGGAACTAACCTATTAACAAGATGCCGAAGAGCCATTGCTGTTTTTCTGCTTTTTTGGTTTCAGAAATCCTAGTAAAGAAATATTCTCGGAATTGACGAAACTTTCGCCCGGGGTCTATTTTACCTGAGCTTCCCGGAAGACCGAAGAGATAACGAAGTGGGGCCACGAGGCGCCAGTAGGGTGGCCGGCGCGGCCAGAGGCCTGGCCCGCGCCGACCTACCCCCTGGGCCCTCGTGTGGCCCCCGCGTTGACCTCTCCCGCCTGCCAAAGCCCGTCGCGAAACCCCGGTCGAGAGCCACGATCGGAAAACCTTACGAGACGCCGCCGCCGTCCCATCTCGGGGATTAGCGGAGATCGCCTCGACCTGCCGGAGAGGATTCATCTCCCGGAGGACTCTACACCGCCATGGTCGCCTCCGGAGTGATGAGTGAGTAGTTCACCCCTGGACCATGGGTCCATAGCAGTAGCTAGATGGTCGTCTTCTCCTTGTTGTGCTTCATTGTTGGATCTTGTGAGCTGCCTAACATGATCAAGATCATCTATATGTAATTCTATATGTTGTGTTTGTCGGGATCCGATGGATAGAGAGTACTATGATTATGGTGATTATCAATCTATTGTTCACGTGTTGTTTATGATCTTGCATACTCTCCGTTACTAGTAGAGGCTCTGGCCAAGTTTTACTCTTAACTCCAGAGGGAGTATTTATGCTCGATAGTGGGTTCATGCCTCCATTGAATCTGGGAGGGACGTGACAGAAAGTTCTAAGGTTGTGGATGTGCTGTTGCCACTAGGGATAAAACATTGATGCTATGTCTAAGGATGTAGTTGTTGATTACATTACGCACCATACTTAATGCAATTGTGCTTGCTTTGCAACTTAATACTGGAGGTTCGGATGATAACTGAAGGTGGACTTTTTAGGCATAGATGCGGTTGGATGGCGGTCTATGTACTTTGTCGTAATGCCCAATTAAATCTCACTATGTTTATCATATCATGTATATGCATTGTTATGCCTTTCTCTATTTGTCAATTGCCCGATGTAATTTGTTCACCCAACATGCTTTTATCTTATGGGAGAGACACCTCTAGTGAACTGTGGACCCCGGTCCTATTCTTTACATAGCATACAATCTGCAATTGTGTTTTACTATTTTCTTTGCAAACATCTTCCACTCGATACGTTTAATCCTTTGTTCAGCAAGCAGTGAGATTGACAACCTCTTGTTTCGTTGGGACAAAGTACTTGGATTGTGTTGTAAGGTTCCGCGTTGGCGCTGGAATCCCAGTGTTGCGCCGCATCACATTTCGCGACCATCAACCTTCAACGTGCTTCTTGGCTCCTACTGGTTCGATTAAACCTTGGTTTCTTTACGAGGAAAACTTGCTACTGTGCGCATCATGCCTTCCTCTTGGGTTCCCAACGAACGTGTGAGTTACACGCCATCAAGCTCTTTTTAGGCGTTGCTTTAAGTGATGAAGAAAAGCTACACCCCAGAGATTTCTAACTCCCGCGTCAACTACACGCCAGGCCGCTAACTAAAGCCATGAATCACGGTGGAAGTTTCAGTTTGGACACAAATCCTCAATCTCTTATGAGAATATTATCTGTTGTTGAATGCTTAAGCATTAAAAGAGGAGTCTATTATCTGTTGTCTATGTTGTCCCGGTATGGATGTCTAAGTTGAGAATAATCAAAAGCGAGAAATCCAATGCGAACTTTCTCCTTAGACCTTTGTACAAGCGGCATAGAGGTACCCCTTTGTGACACTTGGTTGAAACATATGTATAATCCATGTTAATCCAAGCTAATTAGGACAAGGTGCGAGCACTATTGGTATACTATGCATGAGGCTTGCAACTTATAGGATATCTTATACATAACACATATGATTTATTACTACCGTTGACAAAATTGTTTCTATGTTTTCAAAATGAAAAGCTCTAGCACAAAAATAGTAATCCATGCTTCCCTCTGCGAAGGGCCTATCTTCTACTTTATTGTTGAGTCAGTTTACCTATTCTTTCTATCTTAGAAGCAAACACTTGTGTAAACTGTGTGCATTGATTCTTACATGTTTACCTATTGCACTTGTTATATTACTTTGTGTTGAAAATTATCCATGAGATATATATGTTGAAGTTGAAAGAAACTGCTGAAACTTATATCTTCCTTTGTGTTGTTTCAAAGCTTTCTACTAAGAATTTATTGCTTTATGAGTAACTCTTATGCAAGTCCTGTTGATGCTTGTCTTGAAAGTATTATTCATGAAAAGTCTTTGCTATATGATTCATTTGTTTACTCATTGTCTTCATCATTGCTTCGAATCGCTGCATTCATCTCATGTGCTTTACAATAGTATTGATCAAGATTATGATAGCATGTCACTTAGAAATTATCTTTGTTATCGTTTACCTACTCGAGGCGAGTAGGAACTAAGCTTGGGGATGCTTGATCGTCTCAAACGTGTCTATAATTTCTTATGTTCCATGCTACTTTTATGATGATACTCACATGTTTTATACATTATATGTCATTATTATGCATTTTCAGCACTAACCTATTGACGAGATGCCGAAGAGCCAGTTGTTGTTTTCCTGGTTTTGGTTTTAGAAATCCTACAAAGGAAATATTCTCGGAATTGGACGAAATCAACGCCGGGGTCTTATTTTTCCACGAAGCTTCGAAGACCGAAAGGATTACGAAGTGGGCGACGAGGCGCGGCCAGCGGCCAAGGGTGAGGCCTGCGCCGCCATTGTGTGGGGCCCTCGTGTCGCCCCTAAACCACCCTTCCGCCTACTTAAAGCCTTCGTCGCGAAACCCGTACCGAGAGCCACGACGGAAAACCTTCCAGAGCGCCCCGCGCCAATCCCATCTCGGGGGATTCGGGAGATCGCCTCGGCGCCCACGGAGGGAATCATCTCCGGAGGACTCTTCATCGCCATGATCGCCTCCGGATCGATGTGTGAGTAGTTCACCCCTGGACTATGGGTCCATAGCAGTAGCTAGATGGTTGTCTTCTCCTCATTGTGCTATCATGTTAGATCTTGTGAGCTGCCTATCATGATCAAATCATCTATTTGTAATGCTACATGTTGTGTTTTTTGGATCCGATGAATATTGAATACTATGTCAAGTTGATTATCAATCTATAATATATGTTGTTTATGTTCTTGCATGCTCTCCGTTGCTAGTAGAGCTCAGCCAAGTTGATACTTGTAACTCCAAGAGGAGTATTTATGCTCGATAGTGGGTTCATGCCTCCATTGAATCTGGGACAGTGATGAAAGTTCTAAGGTTGTGGATGTCTTGTTGCCACTAGGGATAAAACATCAATGCTTTGTCTAAGGATATTTGTGTTGATTACATTACGCACCATACTTAATGCAATTGTCTGTTAACTTAATACTGGAAGGGGTTCGGATGATAACCTGAAAGTGGACTTTTTAGGCATAGATGCATGCTGGATAGCGGTCTATGTACTTTGTCGTAATGCCCGATTAAATCTCATAGTACTCATCATGATATATGTATGTGCATTGTTATGCCTTCTTTATTTGTCAATTGCCCAGCGTAATTCGTTCACCCAACATGCTATTTATCTTATGGGAGAGACACCACTAGTGAAGCTGTGGACCCAGGTCCATTCTTTACATCTGAAATACAATCTACTGCAATCTTGTTCTTTCTTGTTCTTCGCAAACAAACATCATCTTCCACACTATATGGTTAATCTTTTGTTTTCAGCAAGCCGGTGAGATTGACAGCCTCACTGTTACGTTGGGGCAACGTACTTTGATTGTGTTGTGCATGTTCCACGTTGGCGCCGGAATCCGTGGTGTTGCGCCGCACTACACTCCGTCACCAACAACCTTCACGTGTTCCTTGACTCCTACTGGTTCGATAACCTTGGTTTCTTACTGAGGGAAAACTTGCTACTGTATGCATCACACCTTCCTCTTGGGGTTCCCAACGGACGTGTGTTAACTGCACGCATCATAGGCCAACGACGACCCTTAATTGTGCATCAAGCAGGCCAGGGGTCCTCGCGGTCCTCTAATTAAATATATGTGCCATTAACCCTAAACCCTAAACCGTATATATATAGAAAACTAACCTTAGCATATCAAACCCTCGTTAAAACACATAACCCCAAGCTAATTAATAACCCAATCTAATAAAACCTTGCTATATATATAGCTAGTAAACCCTAGATTATATAACCCCAATTAATATATGGCCTATATCGATCATATATATATATATATAGACATTATTGGGATTCATTAATTATATAATAAGTACTGATAATTCAATTAATTAACTTGAATTTTGACAAGGTCTGAAATGAAAACACACTTTAATTAATTTGCCTCACAATATATATAATTAATATGCATGCATGGCCTAACCATGCATGCTTATATATGTGTTTAATTTGGGGATTTCAATCGCTCTCTCTCCGCTCTCTCGTTGGTGGCGAACAACACACACATGCACTTTGTGCGCAAAGGCATGTGCCTCTAATAATGTGTGTGTGCAGTCGATCGATCTAGTTTTGATTAATCATAGCACACAAATAAAGAAGTTGTATTTGAATCCACACAACCCTAATCTAAAACACATAGCCCCTAACATGGCCTAATTAATTGACATTTCTCTCTAGCTAATTAGTGGAAATTGCACAAAATCAAAAGGGGTCCCTCACTAATTATACATATATATCTAGATTGTGATAAACTTTTGCCCCATATTTGGTGGATGGGTGCATCTTGTCATGTAAAACAATTAATGTTTGCAAATGGCGTTGTCAAAATTTATGTACAAATGATTTCTTTCCATCCAAAGTGCATAAAATGGGAGTTTTAATGAAGAAAGTACAAATAAAACAGCTCAACATGCCTCCACACCCCGATTTTCACACGAAGTAGAGCATATTTAAAGGATAATTCCAGAGTTTTATTATTTTTCAAGCAAATTTGCTAATTTCCACCCACTCACATGACTTTTTGTCGATTTAACAAAAATAGGGCGAATTTAAACTACATGGGCGGGATAGTTTGAATTGTGCGCGCGGCAAAGGGAACCGCCTATTCCTCAACCTTGTGCACGGCAAATTACACACGCAACTCCATTAAACACCACCTACCGGGCGGCCCGGCCGCATGACCCCCACCCACCTACACAACTTATCCCCGTCCATGCGAAGAGCTTCCCCTCCCTGTCCCGTCCGTGCGAAGAAGAAGCTTCCCCTCCCCGTCGTTCTTCTCGAGACGCACCGGCGGTCAAGTTGATCCACGGTAGGGCTGCTATCTCTAGCTCAATGATGCGTCGGGCAAGACGGCCTAACGATTTATATTTTCTTGATGCTGCTAAAAAAATCGTCAGTATGCTCGAACTAATTGGCACTTTATAGTTTTCCGCTCGATTTGTACTCGATCAATTTGTTCATTTGCGTGGGCATATAGTCAGTTCTGCACTCGATCCGTTAATTTGCTGAAATGCCATGGCAGAGTTTTGTACACGATCTGTTTGCTAAAATGTCGATGGGCATTTTTTGTTTTGTACTCGACATGATTGCTGAAATGCATAATCATGTAGTATAGTTTTGTACTCGATGGATATACATTTCCTACTTCGCCTTAAATTAATCACCAACCATTGTATCTCATAATTAAACAGATGGACAGAACTTGGATACTGCATGGACACTTATGTTCCCCTTCATATATAAATGGTGTTCAACCCTTTATGGGGTTTATTAGAGCTCATGAAGGTCACAACCTGGACGTGTATTGCCCGCGCTGCACATGTATGAATGGTGAGAAGAGGCCTCACCATGTAGTGGAAGATCATTTACACATTTTTGGGATGGACCGCACATATGTTAGGTGGGTTTATCATGGTGAACCATATAATGATCCTTCAGCGGGAGAAGCAGATCTTGCTCACACTGTATGTGTGTTGGCATATGTAGTTAATTATTTATATTGATGCTGCCGCTGTTTCGATCAATAGTTTGCATTGCTGTGCAAGGTTCTGTACTCAAATTTAACTTGTTGCAGATGGATGGACGGGAAGGAGAGAAAAGGCGCTTGCTTCAGGAAACGGGTTTCAGCTCTGGGACATGTGATGTGCCAGATGAGAAGGTAAATATGTAAAACGGCATTTGTTCAAGTTGCATCCCTTAGATGTTTGTCTAATCTGTTGATGTACTAATTGCAGAAGCATAGAGTTGAAGAGGTCTCTCAGTTTGATGGTAGATTTCAAGATGAATCTCAGTTTGATGCACCTGGATGGTACTGATGACGAGCCTTTCATAGACGAAGGTCACTGCTGAGATTATCCAGCCTACAGAAGGCCGTGGACCGAGTACACACTTTGCGTTGAAGTGGATGCACCCCGAGAGATCATCGGGGGCGTCCGGGTAGTCTCAAGACCACCCAGACCTGATGCACCTATGGATGGTCGATGACGAGCCTTTCATAGACGAAGGTCCTGCACCTGAGATTATCCAGCCTACGAAGGAGGCCGTGGACCGAGTACACAGCTTTGCGTTGAAGTGGATGCACGCCGGAGATCATCGGGGCGTCCCGGTAGTCTCAGGACCACCCAGCCCTGATGCAAAATGTTGAGCTACTTTATGATTCGTACTCTTATGTTCTGCTGTAGTATGTACTATCTTTGTTATGATTTGTACGCCTTTGGCGCTAGAACTATATTTAAGCATTCAGTGGATGATCGCGTTGCAAAATTTGACACCCACACAATCAGTTCATCGTATGAGTAGTAGCACAATTACTTCTACAGCCAGTCTGCCAGCGCATTAATTGGTAGCATGAAACACTTTCAGGCACTCCCCTCGATTCATATTAATTGACTCAATTTTGTCTAGATATGGATGTATCTAGATGCATTTGTTAACTAGACTAACAAACTTGAGTCGGTGTAAACCGCCCAAGTCCTCGAGCAGCTAGTTTATTGACTCTGGACTCCAAGCCTCTCGCGGCAAGCCATCGACGAAGCTTTGACCAGATCTTGACCCGCACTGCGAATAGCAAAGCTTTGACCAGTTCCTCTCGGGATACAGCACGCCGGTGAGCTTGCACGGTTGCCATGAGCACTTTCCGGCGGAACTTCCTCTGCAGCGCCCTCAAGCCGCCGCTGCGAGACAGCACGTAGTGCCTCGAGGTGGACGGAACGGACGAACTCGGGATCTCAGGGCGGGGGGTCTGCCTCGTCCGGGAACGATCTCCAGCGGGTTAACGAGGACATGCATGGCGGCCAGGGGATTTGGGTTTTTTTGTTGTTTGAGCTTGGGATTTGGGGTTTTTCGGATAGGGGAGGAGGAACCGAGGAAGAGGAAGGAACAGCCCGCGTGCTTGGCGCGTGGCGGTGTGCTTGAATTTCGAATTTTTGTGAAATGTTTCATTTCCCGCTACAATTCGGGGGTTTCTTGACGCGCCAATGCGTCCCGCCGGGCAGGTTCAAGTGAATTTGGGGTGCCACACTATGGGCCCTAGTTTCAGTGAGACATGTAATGACTAGTCACATCAGTAAGTTCACTGTGTAATAAAATATGTTACCCCTCCCCTTAATGTAGCCCCCCTTGTCTCTCCCGATCGAGTGCCGACAGCCGACGGATGCAAGCCGCTAGCTCGATCCCCTCCTTTCGCCTCCACCGTCCAGGCATCCAGCTTGGAGGGGCAAGCTGCATCTAGACCAAGCGGATAGGTAGTACTAGTAATGTTCTTTCCTTTCTCGAGATCGGTTCTTTTTTCCTCACCTCGATATCTTGCGCATCTATTTCCTATTCTGGGCGAAGGGTGTCTTTCTGGTCACCCTCGCGCTGGGAGTGATTGATGGGGGTGGGGGGCGGGGGCAACCTTTGCTTGGATTGGGGTGTTCTTCCTTTATTTGTCGACATTTGCAACCTTTGTAATTCTGCTCCTCCTGTATCTTTTGTCGGCTTGTACGGAAAGGAAAGACCTCGGTGGTGGTGGGGGGGCAACGGAGCGTAAGGCCACCACGCATGTGGCCAGTTGGCTGAGCCTGAGCTGCGTCCCAGCCCAAAGCGGTACTCCGTTTGCTTATCCACTCTGTCTGTCTGCATCCTCAATCTGTTCCTGTTCTGGAAAATGCTTAAAGTAGCACATGTCTTCGGTGTTTGTGCGTAAAGCCTCTGTGACACCATGCTCTATATTCTCTGTATCAGGTTGGTACCTCCAGGTTCCGTGCGAGGCTATGGGAACGATAGCGCCCCACCTGATGTAGGAGCATGGCCCGATCTGCAGCGCAAGAAGCGAAATGCTGCCGAGCTGGGCAAGGACCGCCCAGGGGTAATTTTTTTAAACCAACTTACCATGATGTAGTCTGAATCTGATACTCCCTCAGATCCAAATTAATTGACTCAACTATCGGTAGATACGGATGTATCTAGATGTGTTTTAGCTCTAGATACTACTACCTCCATCCCAAAGCTTAGGGCTTATATTATTTTTAGAAAGTCAAACTATACCATGTTTGACTAAGCTTTTACCAAAAATCATTAACATGCAAAATACAAAATTAATATCATTAAATAGGTTGTGAAATATATTTTCCTACGGTATCTACACAATATTATATTTGTTGATAGAATGTTCTAAAATTTTGGTCAAACTTTACTTGTTTTGATTTCTCAAAAATAAATAAGCCTTAAGCTTTGGGATGGAGGTAGTACATTCATATCTGAGTCAACTAGTTTTTTTGTCTATCCATAGCTAGTGTTCATGGTGCAAAAGGCTAAGAGCATCCACTATATGCATCGGTCTATCTCATACAGTAATTCAATATCACTGCTGAGGTCTGCCTTTTGTTTTGCTATTCATATGCAGACTGAAACTTTAGGGCCTTTACTCAAAAGGAAGATCAAAACTGCGGCTGATCAGGCTGCCAGTATGTTGATGCCGCCCCCATCTTCTAAATGCCTCTACAAGCACAAGGCCACGCGCCAGCTGGGTGGTGATCTTTTAATGAATATGGTATATTTTCTTAATCCACAAAACATGCCTTGATTTTTCTCTGTTTATTGTCGGTTTTTTTATGCTTGCCAAAAGTTTACAACAACAACCAAGCCTTTCAGTCCAAAACAAGTTGGGGTAGGCTAGAGTTGAAGCCCATAAGATCTCGAAGCCAAAAGTTTAGAAACACCAAATTCGTTTGCTTACAATCATCATACAGTAATGTTCATCTACTCTCCAGTTCCCCTAACCCAACAAAAAATGATGTTAATTACGATTTTTAGATTAAAAGAGCACCATTAGGCGCTGTTAATTACGACTTTGAGATTAAAATGTCATTTGCAATTGCTAATTACAATTTTGAGACAAATGATTAGTTTAACCTCGATCTATTCTGCTCTCCATTTTTCCCAACCGAACACAAATGTAACCATTCCATTCCTCTGAAATGGAACCATTCCATTCCATTCCACGCTGTCTCAGAACCGAACACACCCTTGCATTGTTGTGAACTATTGTCCATACACAGCCATACCCTTCCACTTACATCCAACACTATATGCATCAGTCTATCTCGAGTCATTCAATATCACTGCTGAGATCTGTTCCCATTCTTATGCAGGCTGAAACTGCTGCGCTTTACTCAAGTGGATGCAAAATGAGGCTGATGAGGCTGCTGTGAGGACGATGGTGCCGACACCATCATCCGAAAACCTCTACAAGCACGAGGCCATGGGCCAGCTGGGTGGTGACCTTTTAATGAATCTGGTATATTTTCTTAATCCAAATACATGATTTTATTATTATCTATTTAATTACTGTTGGCTTTGCCTAATGCTTACCAAAAGTTCAGAAACACTGCGTTTGCTTACAATCATCATACACTAATTTTTCACTTTTCAGTCTGTCTCATCCAGTATATAAACTGTTGAGTTCCGTTGGCTTCTTTTGTAATCATTTGCATTGTTGTCAACTGTTGTCTATGCACAACCCTATTCTTCCACTTACATCCCGCACTATTTGCATCAGTCTATCTCATAGATTTATTAAATATCAATGATGAGTTTTGTTGCTATTCATATGCAGGATGAAGCTTCTGTGCCTCTACTCAAATGGAAAAAATGATCCTGATGAGGCTGATGTGAAGACGATGGTGCCGCCACCATCTTCTGAAAACCTCCTCAAGCACAAGGCCACGGGCAGCTGGGTGGTATCCTTTTTAGTAAGCAGGTATATTTTCTTAATCCTCATACATGATTTGATTTGTCTGTTTATTGCCGGCTTTGTCTAATGCTTACCAATAGTTCAGAAACACACAACCCTATTCTTCCACTTACATCCAGCACTATATGCATCAGTGTCTCATAGATTCATTTTATATATCACTGCTGATGTCTGTTGCTCTTCAATTTTCATATGCAGAAAACTGCTAAGCCTTCATTGGTCAAAAGGATTGCAACTCTGCTGATGAGGCATCTGCTGCCACCAAGTTACTGTCAGCCCCACCTTCTGGATGCTTATATAAGCTCAAGTCCAAAGACCAGCCGGGCCGTAACCATCCAAGGGTTCGGGTATATTTTCTTAAGCCACATATACATGCCATGATTTATGTCTGATATTATCACCGGCTCTGTCTAATGCTTTTTGGAATTCGGAAACCCCAAATTAGCATGCTTATATTCATCATACACTAAATTTTGACTGTTCAGTTTGTAACATAGTGTTATGCACTCGCTTGTCAACATTTGCATTGCTCTGAACTATGCACTTTACACAACCTAATTCTTCCACTTACATTCAGCGCTACGCACCAGTAGTACCTCCCATGTTTCCTTCACCATCCCGATGCCGAGCTTGCGGGAATATGGCGGGCCATGTACATACCCCGCATATAACACCTCCTATGGCTCTATCTACCTTTCTAATAACTCTTTCACATAGTTACAGGTATGTATTCTCAGTGGTTTAACATGAATTGCATATAGTAAAGTCTTGTTTTTAGTCTTCCTGCTTCTTACATTAGTATCAATTTTCACTTGCAGACTGTACCTTGTGAACTTCGTCCAATGATTAACCAGATGTGTAGGGTCTTTCACTATGCATGGCAATGGCAAATTGATGAACAACTACACGGTCTATGAGGTGTATGTCTACAAGACGCAGGCCATCACATATTTGGATGGACATGATTGGAGAAAGTTTGCTTTTGACTACGGTCTGAAGAAGGGCGAGAGTGAGGATCAGAAACTCAAACGGGCAGATATACGTAACTGCTACAGAGTTGGAGACACTTCCAAATATATAATATGTAACTTTTTGTACTCATATCCTTTGATTACTGCATTCTGAGCAGTTGTTCTAAACCATTCCCTCTGTTCTAGCTTGCTGGGTTTAACATGATCAAAGCTGCAGATCCCCGATGGAACAGGAGCGGATGTCACAAAGGGAACCCACACGGCACGGCACGGCTTCCCACTCTCCTGCATCGGCACCGGTTCCTGTACCGCTCCGTTTACTGCATCTACCCAGCAGGCCCCTACATCATTGATTCCTGTAGAGGCCCCATATACTACACCTGCCAGCAGGCTCCCGCATCGCACGGTTCCTCTACACGCACCGTTCTGCACGCGCGATCTCTGCATCAGCACCGGTTCCTCTAGAGGCACCGTTTATTGCACTGAGTCTCTGCATCGACACCCGGCTCGTGTACCAGCCCAGACTCTGCTGCCCCGCCAGATCACCGAGGTCTCAGCTCATTCTGTGGCCACCCGTGTGGTGACCAGGACGCATCCGAAGGCTATGTTCGTGAGTATATGATAGCATAACTTCTCTTATCTTGATGTCTTCTCTGCTCAAAGTCTCACATGGTTGGTTCAGTGCATTGGTGCCATTGACTAATTTTTGGTGGTATCTCTTGCTTTGAATCGAAATTGCCTAAAAGTATCTCCAAGGATCTCAATGCTGGCCGAAGGGGCAAGATTTCCCTCGTCATGGAGAGTGAAGGTCTCACCGTGGAGGGACGGTACTCCGTCAGTCCCACAGATGGCCGCTTGGTGTTACTTCCAGGTGGAAAAAGTTCATTGACGGTGCCAAACTTCGCATTGGATCAAAGTTGAAGGTCAATATCTTTCGATGCCGCTGTGACATGCTGGTCATAAAGTTTGCGGTTGTCTAGTTCTGTTGTCCCATGAGCCCTTAGCAAATGCATTTGTAGTTATACTTATATAAGGTTATCTTATCTGAACGCTAATTAATTGTATGGGTGGTAAAACTCTGGCAAGCTTTTGCTCTTAGCAAGTATGTATGTATGATCAACTATTATGATAACTAATGTTTGTGTTCATCTTAATTTGCATTTCCGTTTTAGAAAAAAACTTAATTTCTATTTTGGCTGACCTGTTAGAGAACTATCAGATTGAATCCACAACATGATTCAAATAGATTCATTACACCGAGCCACATGTCTTGACCTTGCTATACACTAGTTCCAAATCAGTGCAAGAAGGCTTACCTGAGCTGCCTGAACCACGGCAGTTCGAATCCACCTTAGCTATCTAGCTAGAAATACAACCTTGCAGAAAGAGGATTTGCAGTACGGGAGGCTGACATTGGGGACCCATGAGCCAGCGAGCGTCGTCAACGTTTTAAAGGCGGCGGGGAGATCGAAAAAAAAAAGCCAAAAATCAGTTGGTAAACAAAATCCAAGAAATGAAACATTTACCTTTCGAGAGGATGACATGCGGGACCCGTGAGGCAGCATCCTCAACTATTCCAAGGCGGCAGGGGATCAAAATAAAAAAAGGAAATAGCCAGAAATTTATTAGGGTCAAAAATAAATCTATCAAAGGAAATCTTTATTGTTCATAGAGGATGCCATGTGGGACCGACCTGCCAGCTGCGTGATACGTCCAAAACGTATCTACTTTCCCGAACACTTTTGCTATTGTTTTGCCTCTAATTTGTGTATTTTGGATACAACTAACACGGACTAACGCTGTTTTTAGCAATTGCCCAGTGTCTTGTTTTTGTGCAGAAACTCAACTTTCAGGAAAATCCCGGGATTAATTCCAATGGGTCTATTTTCACGAGAAGATGGACGGAGCTAGAAGACCGAAGGAGGGCCACGAGGCGCCCACCCCACAAGGCGGCGCGGTGGGCCACCCGCGCCGGCCTATGGTGGCGGCACCTCGGCCGCCGCCACGCCCTTCGACTACTTGAGGGTTTCGACCTAAAAACGCACGGGGTTAGACGAAATTGCCAGAAGACATCCGAACTACGCCATCGCGAAACTCGTCTCGGGACCGAAACTCCATTACGGCACTCCGCGGACGGGGAATTGAGGATCATCGCCATCATCACCACCGACGCTCTCCATCAACCAGCCATGCTTCCCCCATCCATGTGTGAGTAATTCCCCGCTGTAGGCTGAAGGGGATGGTAGTGATTGGATGAGATTGGTCATGTAATAGCATAAGATTGTTAGGGCATAGTGCCTAGTATCCGTAATTGGTACTTTTATGATATTGTTGCAACTTGTTATGCGTAATGCTTGTCACTAGGGCCCGAGTGCCATGATCTCAGATATGAACATGTTATTGTTTCATGATGATATTCATTGTTTTATGATCATACCTGCAAGTTGTATACACATATTGCTGTCCGGAACCCGAGGCCCCAAAGTGACATAAATTGGGACAACCGGAGGGGAAGGCGGTGATATGAGGATCACATGTGTTCATGGAGTGTTAATGCTTTGCTCCGGTGCTCTATTAAAAGGAGTACCTTAATTACCAGATTCCCTAGAGGCCCGGCTGCCACCTGGTAGGACAGAAGATGTTGTGCAAGTTTCTCATTGCGAGCACGTACGACTATATATGGAACACATGCCTATGGTTGTTTAGTACTTGGATACAGTTTATTACTATCTGCAAATGCCCTGCCTTGATTGTTACATGAGTTCTCTTATCCATGCAGCACCCGTTCATCCATCCCTGTGCCTACAGTATTTTTATCCTGCTTTTTACTATAAGCACTACTGCTGTCTTTGTTACACTCTTTGCTTATAAAGCATTTTACTCGATAAACTCTTGCGAGCAAGTCTGTTTCCATGTGCAGCTGAATTGACAACTCATTGTTAACGCTTACAATATTCTTTGGCTCCCTTGTGTCGAATCAATAAATTGGGTTTTACTTCCTCGAAGACTGTTGCGATCCCCTATACTTGTGGGTCATCAAGACTATTTTTCGGCGCCGTTGCCGGGAGCATAGCTTTATTTGCAAGTTCATCTGGATTGATATTGTTCGCACAAATTCTCCATCATGGGTAAACCTCGCGATACTAAAGTCGCCATATTACCATCCACTACAAGAAAAGGTACAACTCAGTACCTATCTGCTCTTGATTCACCATCTGTGATAAGTCAACTTGTTTCACCACCACAAGCTTCACGTGTTGGTACTTCTTGAAACTGAAAATTCCTCGATAATTTTGATGATGCTTCTACTGTACTTGATGATAATGGTTCATTAGGTCCTTTTCTAGATGCTACAATTGCTAGGTCTAGACAAATTGGAAATGCTGAAATTCCTAATGAAAATATTGTTACACCTATTAATTCACCTGAGTCTGTCGAACACTCTAGTGATGATCTTGATGAAGATTATGTGGAACTTGATGATGATTTTATTGATAAATGCAATGCTACTACTGATGCAAGTAATATTAAAAAGCTTCTTGCACAACGTGTTGTTAGATATAAACTGTCTCCTGATCCTAAATTTGCCACATCTCCTATAAACATTAAGGATAAGGATTATGATTTTTCTCTTGATTTATCTCATATATCTATTGTTGAGAAAAAACCTTTTTGTGGTACTGAAAAAGAAAGTGCTGTAGAACACATGAATGAGCTTTCTACTTTGAGTAGCTTGTTTTCTGATGATATTAAGATGCGTACTTATTTTGTTGCTAAATTTTTTCCTTTCTCATTAAAGGATGATGCTAAAACTTGGTATAATAGTTTGCCTCATGATTCTATTGATAGTCCAGGTTGTTTGCTTGATGTCTTCTTTCGGAAATACTTTCCTGCTAGTGCTCAACATATTGCTTTGCAGAAAATTTATAGTTTTGACCAGGAAGATGGAGAGAAATTGCCTGAAGCTTGGGCAAGATTTTGCTCTCTTATCGGAGCTCGGCCTGGACATGATCTAGAAAAGCATGATTTACTTGATATATTTTATAGTGGACTAACCATTGAGTCTAGGGCATACCTGGATAGTTGTGCTGGTTGTGTTTTCAGGAAAAGAACTCCAGACGAAGCGGAAGAATTATTGGCTAAAATAGGACGAAATCATGATGATTGGACTACACCTGAACCAACTCCAACGCCAATATTGAAGAAGAGGGGTATGATTAAATTAAATGATGAAGATATGAGGGAAGCCAAGAAATCTCTTAAGGAGAAAGGTATTAAATCTGAAGATGTGAAGAATTTACCTCCCATAGAAGATTTATGTAAGATAACTCCCCCTCCATCCATGATTGAGGTACATTCTCTTCAACGCTTTAGTAGGGAAGATATTCCGTACTCAAAACCTCCTGATCAATGTTTAGATGAGTTTGTTAATTATATTGTTAAGCAAGATAATTTTAATATGAGAGTAGAGAATCATTTAATGGAAAATTCTCGAGCTATTAGTGAATTGCATGATATTGTGGAGAGAACCTCCAATGATGTTAAGATGCTTGTTAAACATTTTCATATGGTTCAAACTCAAATTGATCAACTCACTAAAGTGCAAAATGACTTGTTAAAAAATAGTTCTAAAGAAAAACATGCTTATGAAGTAACAACTAGAGGTGGTGTTTCTACTCAGGATCCTCTATATCCTGAGGGGCATCCCAAAAGAGTTGAACAAGATTCTCAACGAACTAAAGAAATTAGTGCTCCTTCTAAGAAAAAGAAGAAGAAACATAAAACTGTTGTAGAATCCTCTGAGCCTGTTAATGATCCTAATAGTATTTCTATTTCTGATGCTGAAACTGAAAGTGGTAATGAACATGATAAAGATAATGATAAGAATGATGCTTCTGATAAAGAAGAGGTTGAAGATGAACCTGAAAAGCATGCTAAAAATAAAAAGTACACTAAAGAAGATTTTATTGCTAAGAAACATGGTAATGAAAGAGAACCTTGGGTTCAAAAGCAAATGCCTTTTCTGTTAAGAAACTAAAATCAAAGGAGGAAGAACACTATAATAAATTTTGTGATTGGATGAAACC
Organism: Lolium multiflorum; assembly: GCA_030979885.1. NCBI lineage: Eukaryota > Viridiplantae > Streptophyta > Magnoliopsida > Poales > Poaceae > Lolium > Lolium multiflorum. Next base: position 9,656,240 of record CM061750.1, read on the forward strand.
TTTGTTCTTGCAAATCCCTTTGACTGATGCTATTAAATTGCCTCTTTATTCAAAGTATATGAAAGATATTGTCTCTAACAAAAGGAAAATTCCTAATGAGGAGATTTCCACTATGCTTGCTAATTACTCTTTCAATGGCAAAGTTCCAAAGAAGTGGGAGACCCAGGTATACCGACTATTCCTTGTTCCATCAAGAACAATTATGTTAGAACTGCTCTATGTGATTTGGGAGCAGGAGTTAGTGTTATGCCTTTTTCTCTTTACAAGAGACTTGATTTAGATAAGTTGATACCAACTGATATATCTTTGCAAATGGCTGATAAATCTACTGCTATTCCTGTTGGTGTATGTGAGGATGTTCCTGTTCAAGTTACTCAAAATTGCTTAATATTAACTGATTTTGTTGTGTTGGAAATGCCTGAAGATGATAATATGTCTATTATTCTTGGAAGACCTTTTCTTAACACTGCAGGGGATGTTATTGATTACAATAAAGGAAAAGTCACTTTCAATGTTGGTGACAAGGAACATACTGTTTATTTTCCCAAGAGGATTGATAAAGTATATGGAGTTAATACAATTTCTAATTTGAGATCTATCAAAGTGGGAGATATTGATTGTCCAATATATGAGCCTAAAGAAGAATATCAAACTCTTGTGATTGGATCCATAGCAATACAATATAAGTTAACATGATTGATTTGAGGTTTATTTCTTCTTATGACATGTAAAAATTATTTGGTGGCAAGACTTGATCAACCTTGTTAACAAGTATATTTTATATGCATAGAAGAGCTAAACAACATTTCTTTCTTCCTCCACTTGCTTTACTTTCTGTAGTATTACTTGTTTTGCAAGATGCTTTAGTTGTTTAGGAGTTTGAAAATCTTTTTTTGTCCTGAAATAGTTATTTTAACACCCAGAAATGTGCATTTTTCGAAGTTTTCAAAAATTTACAAAAATTATATCACTGGTCCTATTTTTCAAAATGCAACCTAGGAGTGCCTGGGGCTGACCAGTGGGGCACCCCAGGGCTGCACCCCATGTGCCGGCGCGGCTAGCAAGGGGGGCGCACCACCCTGTGGTGTGGGCCCTCCTTGCCCCACTAAGTCATCACTTCCTCCCATTCTACTCTCTCTCCTGAAAAAACTCGTACCAACTTTCTCTCACTCACGTTTTTGCTCAAGAACTTAGGATTCTTCGATCTCTTTGCTCATCCCAGATTTCGGTCTGAAATTTGGCACATTTGCTCTCCGGTATGTGACTCCTCCGATTATCCAAATAGAATTTTGTTTGGTTGAGTATATCTTGAGTATTTTGCTACTGTAGGTAACATGTTAAGTGAGCTTGCATGCTTGTTCTAAGTTGTAAAAATTAGTTTTGATGCATGTTTAGTGCTCTACCAAGTTCCTATAGTAGTTTCCCTCATTTATATGTCTCCAAATCAACTTTTATAATGTTTGTTGAAAAATTTCAGAAAAAGAAGATGCATAACCATACCTTTGGAGAAGTGTTCGAAAGAGAGACGACAAGCACGGGGAGGCCCTCAAGGGCAGCCACTCGAATTAGACGATCCTATAATGAGGATGTCATCGCACCGAGCTTCGAAGTTGAAGAGGATAATGGAGTTCCTAATGCTTCATCCTTTCCATGCTATGACTTTTTGCGTAATGCAGGGCTGCTTGATGACTTCTTGTTCCTCATCAATAATGTGGGCTTATCTACCTATATGGAAGATGAGAGGAGTCAATACTACATGCTAACTAAAATCTTTGTTGAAAGCTTTAAGTTCAACAACACACACTTCACACCATCAGTTACATTTAGGATTTATGATAGGCCTATTACTATGAAGTTGAAGGATTTTTGTGTTACATTGGATATTACTCCTGTAGGTACAGCGAAGAAGATCGAGAAAATCCCCAAAGCTTTGACGGAGCTCTATCGAGAAGTCACCAATGATGATGGCCGCACCATTCAGCGCGGCAAGATAAGAAACATTCAACTCCCTGCCATTAGATATTTCGCTTACTATCTTGCTAGTAGCATTCTTGGTAGGGAGAACACTAGCAACATTTCTAGTTATCATCTTGCTTTTCTAGTTGCTGCACTTACTGGAAATACACCTTATCATCTAGGTGCTCTTGTTGCTCGTCGTTTATCCAATAAGGGGCCTATTTTTGGAGGAATTGTTGCCTCACGTATTATGGCATATCTAGATCTTCCTCTTGATCCTACTGATGAGAAATTAACTCCTATAAGGCTTGATATTGCTGCTATGAAGAGTCACCAATTTGTCACAACTGACTCTAGTTTAGAAAATATTGTCTATAAAATGTTGTTTATTGACGGGGATGAGAGGGCAAAACCTTTGCCGCAGGCCGATTTGTTCAGTGTTCACAGGAAACCGTGGTTGCGCTCTAAGGAGGAGGTGGATGAGCAGCTGAGGATACATGGTTTCCACCAGTAGCATGACTCCGAGGACGCTGAGCCCTCCTACGGGTACACCGTCACGTATCCTGGTGCGTCTTCCAGCACATACCCAGAACAGGATCCTTCTTCGTCATACTACGGAGGTGCCACTTCATGGGCACCATGGGATTGATCTCCACTTAGGCCAAAAGCCTAAGCTTGGGGGCAGGTATGCCGGCATCACTCATTCATTGCATATTACAATTGTCGGATACTTGTACATACTTGTTTAGCTTCTTAAGGTGGTTTCTAATAAGAGGGAGATGATATTTGGGGAAGTGCTGTTTGAAAACAGATTCTGGACTGATACCAAAAAATTCTCAAAAACAGCCAGAACGTTATTTTGCGAAGCCAATTTTTGTGCATGTTCCCCAGGTTATTATCTAACTTTCATTAGTTTAGCACTTTTCGAGTTGAGCAGCGGAAGGTTTTCGTAAAAATAGATTACTGTACTGCTGTCAAGTTTGACGAATTTCTGCTACCTTGTGTTTATGTGACTCTTTTAGTTTTCATTTTCTTGTTTTTGCTTTGTTTCTTTCCTAAAACACAAAAAGACCAAAAATATTTCTGTTGTTTCTCTTTACCATTTGTTTATTTTGGTTTCTTGTTCCTATTTTGCTTTATTTGCTATCGTTGGTTTGCTATGAGAAAATCCAAAAAGATTTTGCTTTGTTTGCTTGTTTCCTTTTGTTCTTGTTTCCAATTCGAAAACACCAAAAATATTTGTTGTTCTTCTTTGGTTTTGTAAAGTTCATTATGGAGTTCAGCGGTCTCCGGTGGCTGGAGCTTGGTTTTCATTCCATATTATTCAAGCTACACAAGTGAAAGGCAATAATGACGATCTACGACAACTCGACTGTGGTGAGAGGCTGGTATGAACTCTATTTGTTTTCATTTTTGTACATATACTCATCCATGTGAGCATGCTTAGTTGGTTCATGTGAGGTATATGTCATTTAATGAAGTCTAGTAGTTCATGATCTCTCATGTTTAGCTCCAATTTATTAATATGAGTAGCATGTCATAAATATTTGCTTGCATTGTTTTATTCATAGATAGGTATGACATTGTGGTATCCTCCTCTGAATAATTCACTTGAATCGACTTGGCACATGCTCACGCATGCATATGACTGAACAAAAGTCAATTAAGCCTCGATGATTTACTTTGCCTCAGAGTTCTTGTATCACTTTTATGCCTCTGTTAATTTATTTTGTCGCAAGCATGATTATGACAGTTATTGCTCTCTTGATTGTCGCTTCCCAGTCTATTGCTAGCCTTCACTTGTACTGAGCGGGAACACTGCTCGTGCTTCCAAACCCCTGAAAACCAAGTTATTCCAAAGTGTCCACCATAAATACCTATGCATGGCATTTCAAACCATTCCAAGTAAATTCTCATGTGCTACCTTTAAACCTTCAAAATACTTCTCAATTTGTGTCGATGTTTTATAGCTCATGAGGAAGTATGTGGTGTTTTATCTTTCAACCTTGTCATTTACTCCTGGACTTTCATCAATGGACTAGTGGCACATCCGCTTATCCAATAATTTTGCAAAAAGAGCTGGCAACGGGGTTCCCAGCCCCAATTAATTAACTTTCATCAATAATTCTCTTCACATGTTTTGCCCTGATTTATCAGTAAGCAACTTAATTTGCAAATAGACACTCCTCCATGGTATGTGAATGTTGGAAGGCACCCGAGGATTCGGTTAGCCATGGCTTGTGTAAGCAAAGGTTGGGGGAGTGTCATCCATAATGAAACTAAAGTACGTGTGTAAACAAAGAGAAGAGAGATGATCTACCTTGCTGGTAGAGATAACGTCCTTCATGGGAGCCGCTCTTGAAAGTCTGGTTGACGAGGTAGTTAGAGTGCCCACTATCATTCGTTGACAACAACAAACACCTCTCAAAACAATTTTACTTCTGTTTAAAAAATGAAAAGCTCTAGCACATGTTAATCCCTGCTTCCCTCTGCGAAGGGTCAATCTTTTACTTTTATGTTGAGTCACCATCCTTTCTTTGAGTACCTTCTTGAGAGCATAACTGTCATTCTTAGTATAATATGCTTGTCCCAAAATATGATTAACTGTGGTATAACTTTGATGCTTTTATCTTTGATAATCTCTACTTCCAGTCTTTCCATGAACTTCAAAGGTGCCCGAGCATTTATGTTTTGCTGTACAAATACGGGCAAGCGAGATACCACTTTATCATATCCTTTTATGAACATTGCAATCTTGCTGATAGACATGATTCATGATGCTTATGATTAATTTGTTGGTACCTTTTCCATGATTGACATAGCTATTAGATGATTTTATTTGCATGTATCTTATTATGAATTGCCTAAGTACTTGTCCATATCATGAGAATATTTACATCATATGAACAAATGTGTTCGCGAAAGTTCTTTTATCGCACTCAGTTGTTAACTGAATTGCTTGAGGACAAGCAATAAGCTAAGCTTGGGGAGTTGATACATCCAAAATATCTACTTTTCCGAACACTTTTGCTATTGTTTTGCCTCTAATTTGTGTATTTTGGATACAACTAACACGGACTAACGCTGTTTTCAGCAGAATTGCCCTGTGTCTTGTTTTTGTGCGAAACTCAACTTTCGGGAAAATCCCCGGGATTAATTCCAATGGGCCTATTTTCAGAAGATGGACGGAGCCAGAAGACCAGAAGGAGGGGGGCCACGAGGCGCCCACCCCACAAGGCGGCGCGGTGGGCCTCTCGGGCGCACTGCCTATGGTGGCGGCGCCTCGGCCAGCCTCCGACGCCCCCCTTTCGACTACTTAAGGGTTTCGACCTAAAAACGCACGGGGGTTAGACGAAATTGCCAGAAGACATCCATAACTATGCCGCCATCGCGAAACTCCGTCTCAGGACCAGAAACTCCGTTCTGGCACTCCGCCGGAGGGAATTGGAGGATAATCGCCATCATCCCGACGCCTCTCCATCAACCAGCCATGCTTCCCCCATCCATGTGTGAGTAATTCCCCTTGTAGGCTGAAGGGGATGGTAGGGATTGGATGAGATTGGTCATGTAATAGCATAAGATTGTTAGGGCATAGTGCCTAGTATCCGTAATTGGTACTTTTATGATATTGTTGCAACTTGTTATGCTTAATGCTTGTCACTAGGGCCCGAGTGCCATGATCTCATATCTGAACATGTTATTGTTTCATGATGATATTCATTGTTTTATGATCATACCTGCAAGTTGTATACACATATTGCTGTCCGGAACCCGAGGCCCAAAGTGACAGAAATTGGGACAACCGGAGGGGAAGGCGGTGATATGAGGATCACATGTGTTCATGGAGTGTTAATGCTTTGCTCCGGTGCTCTATTAAAAGGAGTACCTTAATTATAGATTCCCTAGAGGCCCGGCTGCCACCGGCTGGTAGGACAGAAGATGTTGTGCAAGTTTCTCATTGCGAGCACGTAAGACTATATATGGAACACATGCCTATGGTTGTTTAGTACTTGGATACAGTTTTATTACTATATGCAAATGCCCTGCCTTGATTGTTACTGGAGTTCTCTTATCCATGCAGCGCCCGTTCATCCATCCTGTGCCTACAGTATTTTAATCCTGTTGTTTACTATAATCACTATTGTTGTCTTTGTTACACTGCTGCTATTTCACTATTGCTCTTGCTATAAAACTGTTACTGATAAACTCTTGAGCAAGTCTGTTTCCAGTGCAGCTGAATTGACAACTCCGTTTTAAGGCTTACAAATATTCTTTGGCTCCCCTTGTGTCAAATCAATAAATTGGGTTTTACTTCCCTCGAAGACTGTTGCGATCCCCTATACTTGTGGGTCATCACTGTGTCATCATCGTTTCAAAGGGGCAGGATCAAAAGAAAAAGGCAAATAGCCAGAAATTAGGGGTAAAAAAAATCCAACAAAGGAAACTTTTATTGTTCATAGAGGATGACATGCGGGACCCATGAGCTAGCAGCTTGCTCAACGTTTCAAAGTCGGCATGAGACTGAAAGAAAAAGGCAAGTGACCAAATATCAGGAGCCAAAAATAAACCAAAAAAAGAAATTTTATTGTACATAGAGGATGACATGCGGGTCCCATTTTGCAAGGTCTCAACGTTTCCAAGGCGCCACAGGACCAAAGAAAAATGAAGTAGCCAGAAATCGGGGGTGAAAAATCCAAGAAAAGAAAGATTTCAATTGGGCTGCATCTGGACATCTGGGCCTTCGAACTATCCTGCTGGGCCTTTTGACTCGTACAATTTCAGCCTACTCCAAAACAGGAAAGTTCGGATTTTTAAAAAAAACAGGAAAGTCCTATGCTTCGCAAAAACACAAAACAAGGAGATTCAACATATAAGTTTGTTTATGTAAAAATAAAGATTTAATTTATCCGTTTGCAATAGCTTAGAGCGAAATACACTGTTTATTGTCTACAAAATAATCAAGATATCACATGTTTCTTGTACGGGGAGGCTGACATCGGGGATCCATGAGCCAGCAGCGTCGTCAACGTTTTAAAGGCGGCAGGGGATGGAAAGAAAAAATAAACCAAAAATCTGTTGGTAAAAAATCCAAGAAAAGAAACATTTTCGTTCTGAGAGGATGACATGCGGGACCCATGAGGCAGAAACATCCTCAGCGTTTATTGTTCATAGAGGTTGACATGTGGGACCCGTGAGCCAGCAGCGTCCTCAACGTTTTAAAGGGTGCAAGAGATCGAAAGAAAAATAAGCCAAAGATCGTTTGGTCAACAAAATCCAAGAAAATAAACATTTACCGTTCTGAGAGGATGACATGCGGGACCCATGAGGCAGCAGCGTCCTCAACAATTCCAAGGCGGCAGGGGATCAAAAGAAAAAAGGAAATATCCAGAAATTAATTAGGGGTTCAAAATAAATCCATCAAAGGAAACTTTTATTGTTCATAGAGGATGACATGTGGGACCGACCTGCCAACATCGTCCTCATCGTTTCGGAGGGGGCAGGAGATCAAAAGAAAAGGCAAATAGCCAGAAATTAGGGGTCAAAAATAACTCCAAGAAAGAAAACTTTTATTGTCGTAGAGGATGACATGCGGGACCCATGAGCCAGCAGCTTAGTCAACGTTTCAAAGGCGACATGCGATCGAAAGAAAAAGGCACGTGACAAAATATCAGGAGCCAAAGATAATCCAAGAAAAGAAACTTTATTGTACATAGAGGATGACATGCGGGTCCCATTTAGCAGCGGTCTCAACGTTTCAAATGCGGCTTGAGATCAAAAGAAAAAGAAAGTTGATTGTGCATAGAGGATGACATGCGGGTCCCATGAGTCAAGCTTACTCAACGTTTCCAAGGCGGCAGGGCATCAAAAGAAAAAGGAAATAGCCAAAAATCAGAGGGTGAAAAAAAATCCAAGAAAATAAACTTTTATAGCACATAGAGGATGACATGCGGGTCCCATGAGCCAGCAGGTTCCTCAACGTTTCAAGGCATGAGATCGAAAGAAAAGGCAAGTGACCAAATATCAGATCCAAAAATAATTCAAGAAAAGAAACTTGATTGTACATAGAGGATGACATGCGGGTCCCATGAGTCGCAGCTTCCTCGTTTCCAAGGCGGCGGGGATCAAAAGAAAAAGGAAATAGCCAAAAATCGGAGGGTGAAAAAAATCCAAGAAAATAAACTTTTATAGCACATAGAGGATGACATGCGGGTCCCATGAGCCAGCAGGTTCCTCAATGTTTCAAACGTGGCATGAGATCGAAAGAAAAAGGCAAGTGACCAAATATCACGATCCAAAATAATTCAAGAAAAGAAACTTGATTGTACATAGAGGATGACATGCGGGTCCCATTTAGCAGCAGCGGTATCTCCGTTTGAGAGGCTGCACGGATCGAAAGAAAAAGGCAAGTGACCAAATATCAGGAGCCAAAAATAATTCAAGAAAATAAAGTTTTATAGTACATAGAGGATGACATGCGGGTCCCATTTAGCAGCAGATCACCGTTTGAGAGGCGGCAGGGATCGAAAGTAAAAGGCAAGTGACCAAATATGAGGTGCCAAAAAAAATCCAAAAAGAATTTTATAGTACATAGAGGATGACATGCGGGTCCCATTTAGCAGCAGCGGTCTCACCGTTTGAGAGGCGGCAGGGGATCGAAAGAAAAAGGCAAGTGACCAAATATGAGGTGTGATACGTCCCAAACGTATCTATAATTTCTTATGTTCCATGCTACTTTTATGATGATACTCACATGTTTTATGCACATTATATGTCGTTATTATGCATTTTCCGGCACTAACCTATTGACGAGATGCCGAAGAGCCAGTTGCCGTTTTCTGCTGTTTTTGGTTTCAGAAATCCTAGTAAGGTAATATTCTCGAAATTGGACGAAATCAACGCCCAGGGTCCTATTTTTGCACGAAGCTTCCAGAAGACCGAAGAGGAAACGAAGTGGGGCCACAAGGTGGCCACACAACAGCGGCGCGGGCCCCGCGCGGCCCCAGCGTGTGGGCCCCTCGTGACGCCTCCGACCTACCCTTCCGCCTACTTAAAGCCTCCGTCGCGAAACCCCAGCGAGAGCCACGATACGGAAAACCTTCCAGAGACGCCGCCGCCGCCAATCCCATCTCGGGGGATTCGGAGATCGCCTCGGCACCCTGCCGGAGAGGGAATCATCTCCCGGAGGACTCTTCATCGCCATGATCGCCTCCGGATTGATGTGTGAGTAGTTCACCTGGACCATGGGTCCATAGCAGTAGCTAGATGGTCGTCTTCTCTAATTGTGCTATCATGCTCGATCTTGTGAGCTGCCTATCATGATCAAGATCGTTTCTTTGTAATCCTACATGTTGTGTTTGTTGGGATCCGATGAATATTGAATACTATGTCAAGTTGATTATCAATCTATCATATATGTTGTTTATGTTCTTGCATGTTCTCCGTTGCTAGTAGAGGCTCTGGCCAAGTTGATACTTGTGACTCCAATAGGGAGTATTTATGCTCGATAGTGGGTTCATGCCTCCATTAAATCTGGGACACAGTGAAAGTTCTAAGGTTGTGGATGTGTTGTGCCACTAGGGATAAAACATTGATGCTATGTCCGAGGATGTAGTTATTGATTACATTACGCACCATACTTAATGCAATTGTCTGTTGCTTGCAACTTAATACCGGAAGGGGTTCGGATGATAACCTGAAAGTGGACTTTTTAGGCATAGATGCATGCTGGATAGCGGTCTATGTACTTTGTCGTAATGCCCGATTAAATCTCATAGTACTCATCATGATATTTGTATGTGCATTGTTATGCCTTCTTTATTTGTCAATTGCCCAACTGTAATTTGTTCACCCAACATGCTATTTATCTTATGGGAGAGACACCTCTAGTGAACTGTGGACCCGGTCTATTCTTTACATCTGAAATACAATCTACAATACTTGTTCTTTCTGTTCTTCGCAAACAATAATCATCTTCCACACAATACGGTTAATCCTTTGTTCACAGCAAGCCGGTGAGATTGACAACCTCATTGTTACATTGGGGCAAAGTACTTTGGTTGTGTTGTGCGGGTTCCACGTTGGCGCCGGAATCCCTGGTGTTGCGCCGCATCACATTCGCCACCATCAACCTTCAACGTGCTTCTTGGCTCCTCCTGGTTCGATAAACCTTGGTTTCTTTCGAGGGAAACTTGCTGCATCACACCTTCCTCTTGGGGTTCCCAACGGACGTGTGTCAACGCACGCATCAAGCTAAATTTCGGAGCCGTTGCCGGGAGATCAAGACACGCTGCAAGGGGAGTCTCCACTTCCAATCTCTTTACTTTGTTTTTGTCTTGCTTTATTTTATTTATTACTTTGTTTGCTGCACTTAAACAAAACACACACAAAATTAGTTGCTAGCTTTACTTTATTTACTATCTTGCTTTCTATATCAAAAACACACAAAAAATTAGTTACTTGCATTTAGTTTACTTTTGTTTTCATGTCTAGCTCTGTACCTGTTACTTCTTCACCTGAGGAATTAGTTTTTACTTTTAAACAAGGGGATGAGGAGAGTTTTAAAGATGCTTGGTCCAGAATTTTACTTCTTATCGTAAAGCTGAACCTCAAATGACTCTAAGTTTGCTCCTTAGTAATTTTTATTTTGGTCTTATGATTCGCTATAGATATGCCTTGGATGCTGTAGTGGGAGGAGATTTCCTTCATTGCAATGGGGATCAAGCTTTTAATGCCATAAAGAAGTTGGTTGCATCACATGATTCAGCTAATAACTTTGATTCAGCCCTTATTAGCATTTATAATAGATTAAACACTCTTGAGACAAGTGCATCTCGCTTGAATGAAAATTATAGATATGTTCGTAACCGTCTTGATCAAGTTTTAGTGAACTCTGAACCTTCATTATGGGATCCTACTATTAAAATTGTTATCGGTGACCAAACTCTTCATGCCAATTGTGATATTATGTCTGAATTTTGTCTAATGCCTAAGAGTATTCATGAATCTTTGAAACTTTGGGGATTCGTTGAAGGGGAGAAGGAATAACTCTTATTGATAACTCTGTTATAATTCCTAAAGGAATAGCTGCGGGTGTGCATACAACCGTTCTTGGGAGAACAATATCCATTGATTATCTTGTTATTGAATGTGCAGGAACAGGACAAATCACACTCGGAAGATCCTGCTGAAACTATTGGGAGCAGTCATAGATATGGGAGAAGGCACCCTAAAATTCACCTCTACACCCGGGGGTAGACATATATTCCCTAAATCAAAGAGTAAGAAAAAGAACAAGAAAGGTAAGGGTAAAGCCCAAGGTAATGTTGATGCTTCATCTCTTGATAATACTTGATTCACACTTTCTGCGCCTAGCTGAAAGGCGTTAAAGAAAACGCTTATGGGAGACAACCCATGTTTTTACTACAGTACTTTGTTTTATATTTGAGTCTTGGAAGTTGTTTACTACTGTAGCAACCTCTCCTTATCTTTATTTTATTGCATTGTTGTGCCAAGTAAAGTCTTTGATAGCAAAGCCAATACTAGATTTGGATTACTGCGCAGAAACAGATTTCTTGCTGTCACGAATCTGGGCAGAATTCTCTGTAGGTAACTCAGAAAATTATGCCAATTTACGTGAGTGATCCTCAGATATGTACACAACTTTCATTCAATTTGGGCATTTTCATCTGAGCAAGTCTGGTGCCACTTTAAAATTCGTCTTTACGAACTGTTCTGTTTTGACAGATTCTGCCTTTTATTTCGCATTGCCTCTTTTGCTATGTTGGATGAATTTCTTTGTTCCATTAATGTCCAGTAGCTTTGTGCAATGTCCAGAAGTGTTAAGAATGATTGTTTCACCTCTGAACATGTGAATTTTTGATTATGCACTGACCCTCTAATGAGTTTGTTTCGAGTTTGGTGTGGAGGAAGTTTTCAAGGGTCAAGAGAGGAGGATGATATACTATGATCAAGAGGAGTGAAAAGTCTAAGCTTGGGGATGCCCCGTGGTTAATCCCTGCATATTTCAAGAAGACCCAAGCGTCTAAGCTTGGGGATGCCCAAGGCATCCCCTTCTTCATCGACAACATTATCAGGTTCCTCTAATGAAACTATATTTTTATTCGGTCACATCTTATGTGCTTTGCTTGGAGCGTCTGTTTGCTTTAGTTTTTGTTTTGTTTGAATAAAGTCGGATCCCACAATCCTTTATATTGGAGATATTACGCTCCGCTGTTTCATATGAACACATATGTTCTTAGCTTTATCTTTAATGTTCATTGCAAAAGTTGAACTACCTCATTCATTGATATATGGTTGGAAACGGAAAATGCCGCATGTGGTAATTGGTATAATGTCTTGAATAATGTGATACTTGGCAATTTTTATGCTCATATAGATCTTGTTTAAGCTCTTGCATCATGTACTTTGCACCTATTAATGAATAACTACATAGAGCTTGTTAAAATTTGGTTTGCATGATTGTTCTCTCTAAGTCTAGATATTTTCTGGTTGAGGTGTTTGAACAACAAGGAGACGATGTAAAGTCTTATAATGCTTACAATATGTTTATATGTGAGTCTTGCTGCACCGTTTTATACTTGAGTTTGCTTCAAACAACCTTGCTAGCCTTGTATTGAGAGGAATTCTTCTCGTGCATCCAAATACTTGAGCCAAAATCCATGCCATTTGTGTCCACCATACCTACCTACCACATGGTATTTCTCCGCCATTCCAAAGTACATTACTTGAGTGCTACCTTTAAAATTTCTATTCTTTACCTTTGCAATATATAGCTCATGGGACAAAATATCCTTAAAAACTATTGTGGTGAAGAATATGTACTTATGTGTCTTATTTCTTAATAAGTTGCTTGTTGAGCGGTAACCATGTTTCTGGGGACGCCATCAACTTTTACCTTTGTTGAATATCATGTGAGTTGCTATGCATGTTCGTCTTGTCTGAAGTAAGGGCGGTTTTCACAACCAAATGGTTTGAGTATGCATACTGTTAGAGAAGAACATTGGGCCGCTAACTAAAGCCATGAATCATGGTGGAAGTTTCAGTTTGGACATAAAACCTCAATCTCTTATGAGAATATTAACTGTTGTTGAATGCTTAAGCATTAAAAGAGGAGTCCATTATCTGTTGTCTATGTTGTCCCGGTATGGGTGTCTAAGTTGAAGAATGATCAAAAGCGAGAAATCCAATGCGAACTTTCTCCTTAGACCCTTGTACAGGCGGCATAGAGGTACCCCTTTGTGACACTTGGTTGAAACATATGTTATGCAATGATAATCAGTGTTAACCCAAGCTAATTAGGACAAGGTGTGGGCACTATTAGTATACTATGCATGAGGCTTGCAACTTATAAGATGTCTTATACATAACTCATATGATTTATTACTACCGTTGACAAAATTGTTTCTTGTTTTCAAAATGAAAAGCTCTAGCACAAAAATAGTAATCCATGCTTCCCTCTGCGAAGGGCCTTTCTTCTACTTTATTGTTGAGTCAGTTTACCTATTCTTTCTATCTTAGAAGCAAACACTTGTGTAAACTGTGTGCATTGATTCTTACATGTTTACCTATTGCACTTGTTATATTACTTTGTGTTGACAATTATCCATGAGATAAATATGTTGAAGTTGAAGGCAACCGCTAAAACTTATATCTTCCTTTGTGTTGTTTCAAAGCTTTCTACTAAGAATTTATTGCTTATGAGTTAACTCTTATGCAAGACTTATTGATGCTTGTCTTGAAAGTATTATTCATGAAAAGTCTTTGTTATATGATTCATTTGTTTACTCATTATCTTCATCATTGCTTCGAATCGCTGCATTCATCTCATGTGCTCTACAATAGTATTGATCAAGATTATGATAGCATGTCACTTCAGAAATTATCTTTGTTATCGTTTACCTACTCGAGGGCGAGTAGGAACTAAGCTTGGGATGCTTGATACGTCCCAAACGTATCTATAATTTCTTATGTTCCATGCTACTTTTATGATGATACTCACATGTTTTATACACATTATATGTCGTTATTATGCATTTTCCGGCACTAACCTATTGACAAGATGCCGAAGAGCCAGTTGCTGTTTTCTGCTGTTTTTGGTTTCAGAAATCCTAGTAAGGAAATATTCTCGGAATTGGACGAAATCAACGCCAGGTCCTATTTTTGCACGAAGCTTCCAGAAGACCGAAGAGGAACGAAGTGGGGCCACGAGGTGGCCACACAACAGGCGGCGCGGCCGGCCCCGCGCGGCCCTAGCGTGTGGGCCCTCGTGATGCCTCCCGACCTACCCTTCCGCCTCTTAAAGCCTCGTCGCGAAACCCCGCACCGAGAGCCACGATACGGAAAACCTTCCAGAGAGCCGCCGCCGCCAATCCCATCTCGGGGATTCGGAGATCGCCTCCGGCACCGGAGAGGGGAATCATCTCCGGAGGACTCTTCATCGCCATGATCGCCTCCGGATTGATGTGTGAGTAGTTCACCCCTGGACCATGGGTCCATAGCAGTAGCTAGATGGTCGTCTTCTCCTAATTGTGCTATCATGCTCGATCTTGTGAGCTGCCTATCATGATCAAGATCGTTTCTTTGTAATCCTACATGTTGTGTTTGTTGGGATCCGATGAATATTGAATACTATGTCAAGTTGATTATCAATCTATCATGTATGTTGTTTATGTTCTTGCATGCTCTCCGTTGCTAGTAGAGGCTCGGCCAAGTTGATACTTGTGACTCCAAGAGGGAGTATTTATGCTCGATAGTGGGTTCATGCCTCCATTAAATCTGGGACGATAGAAAGTTCTAAGGTTGTGGATGTGCTGTTGCCACTAGGGATAAAACATTGATGCTATGTCCGAGGATGTAGTTATTGATTACATTACGCACCATACTTAATGCAATTGTCTTGCTTGCAACTTAATAGGAAGGGGTTCGGATGATAACCTGAAAGTGGACTTTTTAGGCATAGATGCATGCTGGATAGCGGTCTATGTACTTTGTCGTAATGCCCCGATTAAATCTCATAGTACTCATCATGATATTTGTATGTGCATTGTTATGCCTTCTTTATTTGTCAATTGCCCAACTGTAATTTGTTCACCCAACATGCTATTTATCTTATGGGAGAGACACCTCTAGTGAACTATGGACCCCGGTCTATTCTTTACATCTGAAATACAATCTCTGCAATACTTGTTCTTTCTTGTTCTTCGCAAACAATCATCATCTTCCACACAATACGGTTAATCCTTTGTTCACAGCAAGCCGGTGAGATTGACAACCTCACCTTACGTTGGGGCAAAGTACTTTGGTTGTGTTGTGCAGGTTCCACGTTGGCGAATCCCTGGTGTTGCGCCGCATTACATTCCGCCACCATCAACCTTCAACGTACTTCTTGGCTCCTCCTGGTTCGATAAACCTTGGTTTCTTTCTGAGGGAAAACTTGCTACTGTCTGCATCACACCTTCCTCTTGGGGTTCCCAACGGACGTGTGTCAACTGCACGCATCAAGGTGCCAAAAATAATCGAAGAAAAGAAAGTTTTATAGTACATAGAGGATGACATGCGTGTCCCATTTAGCAGCAGCGGTATCACCGTTTGAGAGGCAGGGGATCGAAAGAAAAGGCAAGTGACCAAATTTGAGGTGCCAAAAAACTCCAAGAAAAGAAAGTTGATGGCTCATAGAGGATGACATGCGGGTCCCAATTAGCGGCAGCGGTCTCAACGTTTCCAAGGCGGCAAGGGATCAAAAGAAAAAGGAAGTAGCCAGAAATCAGGGGGTCAAAGAAAATCCAAGAATAGAAAGAATTTTGGTTCATAGAGGATGACATGCGGGACCCATGATCCCGCATCGTAAACGGCTCGATCGGAGAGCGTTGAACGAGATGGCGCGATCAAGAAAAAACAATGCTAGAGAGGTTGCCATCTGGGCCCTACATCCCTGGGCGGTGCGGATTTGCGTTGACTCGGCCGGCGAACCCGAAATTTCGAGATGCACCACGTCCCGGGCCACCATACGCGATGTTTTGGCCGTTTTCGTCGGGTTAGGTGACATGCACAACGGAGAGACCAAAAATCGTCGGCCATGGTACACCAGCAACCACGGCGTGACTTCAACTTCGTCGGCCATGGCAACTTTTCTTGTAGTGTACTAATCTCAATTCCCATAACTCTTTTGCCTTACTTGATAATGATGATATTATTACTAGTGCATTAGAAATGGGTATAGATGCTAGTTCTCTTTCCTATGAAAAAATTGATTGCTTGAAAGATCTTGAGGTAGCTAGACACAACCTTGAGTTAAAAGAAAAAGATATTGATGTCAATAAAGTTGATAATACAGTCAATGAGATTCTTCTGCTGGTTTCGGTGAAGAAGTTTCTGATGAAGAGGATTTTACTCCTGTTATCTCAAAAAGATCAAGAAAAAGAATGAAAGATGCTTCCAGAACCAGATATGTGATAAGGGGGAGATCAAGATTTGATGTTGGAGGAGCACAAGCAAAATCAAGTGATGCCTCGGTGAAAGTTCACAATAACCACTCTTTGAGTGACATTTTGTCTGGATCCAGAGTAAGAAAACAAAATACTAGATATCAATGATTGGTGCTAGTTTAAACTGCAGGGGTGTTGGTAAGAAGGGTATGAGTGTTTTCCTTCAATATTTGATCAAGAACCAGATGTTGGATTTTGTGGCCTTACAAGAGACAATCAAGAAAGATTATTCTCCAGCTTTCTTCAGGAAAATCGATCCATCCAACCAGTTTTGCTGGAAGTGGTCTCCTTCTGTTGGTAGGCAGGAGGAATCCTTGGTGGTTTCAAGATCTCTAGATTTGATAGATCTGACACCTTTGTTAGTAGATTCTACATAAAGGTAATTGTTTTTTATATTAAAATTCATAAGAAATGGTGCTTTGTTATTGTCTATGGTGCTGCACAGGAGAGTGAAAAGGAACAATTCCTGCTTGATATGGGACATGTTTGCAGTAATCATGACCTACCTCTTATTGTGGGTGGTGATTTCAACCTCCTCAGAGGTGCTGCAGACAAAAACAAGGCGATTAGACCTAGTAGGTGGATGGACTTATTCAAATTAGTTATTAATACTTATGAGCTGAGAGAACTGGAGATGGCTGGTGGCCAATTTACCTGGTCCAACAATCATGTCTCCCCTATTCTGGAAAAAATGGATAGATCCATGGTCAGTAAGAGTTGGGGGTTGCTTTTTCCTCTCACTACTGTCCACAAGCTTTCTAGAGAAGTTTCTGATCATAACCCTATTATTTTGGACACAATGGAAGATTCCATCCCCAACAACAGAGATTTCATATTTGATAAGAGGTGGTTGAAAGAGGAAGACTTCTTGGTAAGAGTTTCCAAGATTTGGTCTCTTCCTGTAATTGCTAAAGACAACTTGAAAATAATCCAAATCAAATTAAAAAGGGTTAAGAAGGATCTGAAGGGCTGGGGAGCCAATTTGAGGGGCAAAGATAAAAAAGGAGCTGATCTCACCACTGCATTGTTGGATCTGGAAAATCTTGAGGAAATTTATATTTTCTCTTAGGACCAATTACTGAGAAAAACCAAAATCCAGGAGGAGCTCCTCAAAATGTATGAGAAAGAGGAAGATTGCTGGCACCAAAGATCCAGAGATACCTGGCTAGTGAAGGGAGATAATTATACTGAATACTTCCACAGAATAGCTAATGGACATAGAAGGAAGAAAACAATTTTCTCCTTGCAAGACGGTCCTAGAACAATTCAAGGGACTCCTGATCTCCCGAAACATGCTACTGTTTTCTACAAAAATATGTTTGGAGCTCAGGTTACTGCTGCAAATAGAACTGATGGATGATATGTGGTCTGATAGAGACCAATTGAATGAGGAAGACATGATTGAGCTTGATAAACCCTTTACTACAAAGCTGCATGTCCTGATGGTTTTAGATGATTTTAGAGAGGGAGTCTCCCACCGTCAAGAAACGGTGAAGGCGTCCAAACTAGAAAACGCAATAGAAGATGCATGCGAATTCCGTTTTCGATGAACTTGGGCTTGTTGTAAAGATAGCAACAAGCTCAAGAGCCTCTCACAGAGAAAAACCAAGAAGCAATAGGAATATGCAAAATATGCAAAGGATTGAGCTCCTTTAAGACGATGCAATCAAGTTACCCAACCGAAGGCCCCTCTTGATAGTGCGGCTATCTATCCTATAATCCGGTCTCCCAACATCCACCTTGAGACTGGTAAAAGGAAAACCTAGCAAGGCCATACCTTTGCCTTGCGTATTCTGCTTGATCTTGATGATGATGCTTCATGCTTCATTCAAGCCGGAAAGCCTCACTTGATCATTGTTCCTTTGTGAAGACTCACAAATTCTCCCCCATACACCATGATGGGAAAGCTCCATTGATGCATATCTTCACATGTACATTATCACCAAATGGACGGCAAGCTTCAAGCATATGATCCTCTTAAGATGCTCAACTTGAACTTGCCCAACTCAACCTTGATGACGATCACAACTTGATGTCATCCTCTCATGGGCTATATGAGATCTCCCTTTTGATGCATGCCCATGGAAAGATACCTAACCCACATAGACAACACAAGGGCACATATATGATGGGTTAGTTCATAAAGCATAATTGACACGGCTTACCATACCACATGACTTCACGTGGCACATTCTTCATGCTTCATGTGTTGACCAAACTTGAATCTATTCTTCACTCTTTGTATTGGTCAACCTTGTGTCTTCTCATGCTCTATCATACTATCTTGAGGTGTATAAAGAATTCTTCATTTGTTTGCATGATCTAAATCTTAGTCAACCATAGCTCAACTTATGAGACTATCATGACACCGACTTAGAGCCATAACTTGAATTCTTCACTTGGAATCAAGCTCTCAAGATCTTGATCATTCATTGCTTATCACATAAGCTAGAGCATGGATAATATTGAGTTCCACATAAGAACTCCATCTTCATTTCTTCTTCTTGATCATATCACATATATATCTTCAAATCGATGATCTTGATGCCAATACACAAGGTATATATTTATCTTCATGGCATCCATACTTGAATCCAACACATGGAATACACGTAGTACCTATGGAATATTCCTTCATATAAACTCAATGAAAACATTAGTCCATAGGGGTTGTCACTTAATTACCAAAACCACACATAGGGGCAATATACCCTTACACAAAGGGTGATTGTTCCAAGTGATAGCTCCAATGTGCTCAAAGACTTTGGGAAGAGGAAGGTCTCTGAAACTGTTTCCATTCCATCTCATGCCCCCTCAATGTCTGATGGAGAAGCATCTACCTCCTCTGCTCCCTCTGTTGACACTTGACACTGTAAACAAAACAGTCCTGAATGTGGTTAGTGAAGTTGCTCATGCTCTTGCTCCTGAAGAACTGTAAGCTGAACCTTCTAACACACAAGTTGACCCTGCCTTCCGAAAGTTTGCGTGTGATGTCACAAAATCTGGCAGTGATAAATCAATGCATCTCCAGAAATAATAGTCACCTGATGGATCCCATTATTGAAGAAAACCCTGAAGACAATAAAATGTCAGAGGAAAAGGTTGATTATGATAGTTTTTCTGACAGTGAGATTCTTGTCCAGGGGATGGATAGAGGGGGAAATCCTAGGATGGTTATCATGGCTCTTGCTGCTCCACGTCTTGAGCATGAACACACTACCGTGGTTATCCCAATGGATGGGTCTCAACCTAAAGCTGAAGGCACACATGAAGATGTTTGTTCTCAGGTGGAAGATGCTGTAGAGGATGCAGATACTGGAAGAATTAATGAAGCAAGGGCCAGTTCTCGTTTGGCGACTCAGCCCAACCGCAATATGAATGTGAATGAAAGAGCTCAAGCCAGGGCTGCCTCCAGAAATCTAGAAGGTACTAATCTCAATTCCCATAACTCTTTTGCCTTACTTGATAATGATGATATTATTGCTAGTGCATTAGAAGTGGGTATAGATGCTAGTTCTCTTTCCTATGAAAAAATTGATTGCTTGAAAGATCTTGAGGTAGCTAGACACAGCCTTGAGTTAAAAGCAAAAGATATTGATGTCAATGAAGTTGATAATATAGTCAATGAGATTCTTCTGCTGGTTTCGGTGAAGAAGTTTCAGATGAAGAGGATTTTACTCCTGTTGTCTCAAAAAGATCAAGAAAAAGAATGAAAGATGCTTCCAGAACCAGATATGTGATAAGGGGGAGATCAAGATTTGATGTTGGAGGAGCACAAGAAAAATCAAGTGATGCCTCGGTGAAAGTTCACAATAACCACTCTTTGAGTGACATTTTGTCTGGATCCAGAGTAAGAAAACAAAATACTAGATATCAATGATTGGTGCTAGTTTAAACTGCAGGGGTGTTCG
This sequence comes from Lolium multiflorum, assembly GCA_030979885.1. NCBI lineage: Eukaryota > Viridiplantae > Streptophyta > Magnoliopsida > Poales > Poaceae > Lolium > Lolium multiflorum. The sequence goes on from CM061750.1 coordinate 9,676,611, forward strand.
TAAGAAGGGTATGAGTGTTTTCCTTCAAGATTTGATCAAGAACCAGATGTTGGATTTTGTGGCCTTACAAGAGACAATCAAGAAAGATTATTCTCCAGCTTTCTTCAGGAAAATCGATCCATCCAACCAGTTTTGCTGGAAGTGGTCTCCTTCTGTTGGTAGGCAGGAGGAATCCTTGGTGGTTTCAAGATCTCTAGATTTGATAGATCTGACACCTTTGTTAGTAGATTCTACATAAAGGTAATTGTTTTTTATATTAAAATTCATAAGAAATGGTGCTTTGTTATTGTCTATGGTGCTGCACAGGAGAGTCAAAATGAACAATTCATGCTTGATATGGGACATGTTTGCAGTAACCATGACCTACCTCTCATTGTGGGTGGTGATTTCAACCTCCTCAGAGGTGCTGCAGACAAAAACAAGGTGATTAGACCTAGCAGGTGGATGGACTTATTCAAATCAGTTATTAATACTTATGAGCTGAGAGAACTGGAGATGGCTGGCGGCCAATTTACCTGGTCCAACAATCATGTCTCCCCTACTCTGGAAAAAATGGATAGATCCATGGTCAGTAAGAGTCGGGGGTTGCTTTTTCCTCTCACTATTGTCCACAAGATTTCTAGAGAAGTTTCTAATCATAACCCTATTATTTTGGACACAATGGAAGATTCCATCCCCAACAACAGAGATTTCATATTTGATAAGAGGTGGTTGAAAGAGGAAGACTTCTTGGTAAGAGTTCCAAGATTTGGTCTCTTCCTGTAATTGATAAAGACAACTTGAAAGTAATCCAAATCAAATTAAAAAGGGTTAAGAAGGATCTGAAGGGCTGGGGAGCCAATTTGAGGGGCAAAGATAAAAAAAGAGCTGATCTCACCACTGCATTGTTGGATCTGGAAAATCTTGAGGAAATTTATATTTTCTCTTAGGACCAATTACTGAGAAAAACCAAAATCCAGGAGGAGCTCCTCAAAATGTATGAGAAAGAGGAAGATTGCTGGCACCAAAGATCCAGAGATACTTGGCTAGTGAAGGGAGATAATTATACTGAATACTTCCACAGAATAGCTAATGGACATAGAAGGAATAAAACAATTTTCTCCTTGCAAGATTGTCCTAGAACAATTCAAGGGACTCCTGATCTCCCGAAACATGCTACTGTTTTCTACAAAAATATGTTTGGTGCTCAGGTTACTGCTGCAAATAGACTGATGGATGATATGTGGTCTGATAGAGACCAATTGAATGAGGAAGACATGATTGAGCTTGATAAACCCTTTACTACAAAACTGCAGGTCCTGATGGTTTCCCCATTGAGTTTTTCCAAATTTCTGGGAGCTCATAAAGAATGACATGATGAGATTCTTTGTTGATTTCCATCAACCCTAAGATTTCCTTGAGTAGGATTAACTATGGGGTGATTACCCTGATTCCAAAAAGTTATGATGCCTCAGTGATACAGAAGTTTAGGCCTATTTGCTTGGTTCAGGTCTTGTTCAAGATTGCTACAAAAACCCTGACTTCCAGGGTTGATCCTGTTATGCATAAACTCATTGATTACTATCAAAATGCCTTCATCAAAGGAAGGTATATTTCTGAGGGAGTGATGCTGCTACAAGAGATCCTTAGAGAAACATAATTCAGAAAACAACAATGGGTAGTGCTGAAAATAGACTTTGAGCAAGCTTATGATAATGTAAACTAGGATTTCCTCTTTGATTGTTGTAGACACATGGGCTTCAGTGACAGCTAGATGATTTGGATAAAAAAATGTAGTTGCTCGTGGAACTCTGAGTGTAAAAATCAATGATCAAACATGTCCTTATTTTGGTAGTTTCAAAGGAGTGAGCCAAGGTGATCCCTTTGATCATGCACTGCTTAATCTCGCTGTTAACATTTTGATATATGGTGCGTTTTTCCGAGTTCGTATGCAACCAGAAATCCAGTTTGATGATTTTATAACGCAATTTTACAAAAAAAAGTGGAAATTCATGTTTGGTAATTTTCAGTGGTGCTAGATGACATAATACATGGGCACCTCGAACGATTTATTTTTTTGAAATTTTTATCTATTTATTTTTTACTCTACAGTGCTAAAAAGGCGATAAGGGGGGTGGAGTTGTGTGGGGAGAAAAAAACCCTGCAACTTTCTATGGCGCATATGCCTACATGCGCCACAGAATTTTGACTTTTTGTGGCGCATGTGGGCATATGCGCCACAGAAAGGCAAAATTCTGCGGCGCATGTGACAGATACGCCATAGAATTCCCTTCCCCCATGTGCAGTGCTAGACCCCACGTGGATCCCATGTATATTCTGTGGCGCATCCGTCCGCATGCGCCACAGAAAGGCAAAGTTCTATGGCGCACCAATCGTACATGCGCCACAGAAATTACAATTTTTTGTGCAGCATATTTTTGGTGCGCCACAGAAATATTTTTCTTGGAGCATATTTTTACGTGCACCACAGATGCCAATTCTACCTATAATGGTTTTCCTACTAGTGTTATTGGCAAGAAATAATTATGAAAGATAGGAAGGAGATAATGTATGTGGTTTTAGTAGCCATTTATATGGCATATTGCATCGTAAGGGGCTTTGTGTAATGTATGGTCTACGAGGAGAGGTACGAAGATAAATGAGGCATAAAGGTACTGAGAGACAAATCATTTGAAATTAGCTCTAAATATTTTTTCTTTATTTTTTGTGTTGCAATTGGAAGTTGCAACCAACCTTTTTGTGTTTTCCCACAACTGATGGACTCATGGACAAATGCTCCGATTTCTATGCTCATATCAAAATTTTCTTTTGTTCCAGTTGCGAATGAACGGTCGCAACTAATAGTGAAATGCTCCAAAATGCACGTTAACCCCTATTTTGTCTTTTTTGTCCCAGATGAAAGTGGGGTTGCAACCGAGAGCATAATGTTTTGAAATGCTCCCGAATCCATGCTAAACCCTAATTTGTCTTTATCCCAGTAGAAAGTGAGGTTGCAACTGACTCTTCTTGCCCAGTTGCAAGTGGGCTTGCAACTGACTCTTGTTGCCCAGTTGCAAGTAGGGTCGCACCAGACTCTTGTTGCCAGTTGCAAGTGGGGTTGCAACTGAGAGAGAAATTAATGCTCCAAAATCCGCGCTAAACCCTAAATCGTCTTTGTCCTTGTTGCAAGTTGGGCCGCAACTGACTCATGTTTCCCAGTTACAAGTGGAGTCGTAACTGAGAGATAAATGCTCTAGAATCTGTGCTAAACCCTACTTCGTATTTATGTCCTAGTTGCAAGTGGGGTCGCAACTTTAAATTTTCCGGAATCCACGCTAAACCATGATTTGTCTTGTCCTAGTTGCAAGTGGGGTTGCAACTGACTTTTGTTGTCCAGTTGCAAGTGGGGTCGCAACAGACTCTTGTTGCCAGTTGCAAGTGGGGTTGCAACCGAGAGAGAGAAATACTCTGAAATCCGTGATACACCCTAAATAGTTTTTGTCCTTGTTGCACGTGGGATCGCAACTGACTCATGTTTCCTAGTTGCAAGTATAGTCACAACTGGGAGATAAATACTCTAGAATCTGCGCTAAATCCTAGTTCGTCTTTCTGTCCTAGTTGCAAGTGGGGTCGCAACTTAAAGAGAAATTCTTGAAATCCACGCATTTGCTTTTATCCAAGTTGCAAGTAGGGTTGCAACGGACTCTTGTTGCCTAGTTACAAGTGGAGTCGCAACTGAGAGACTAATGCTCGAGAGTCCATGCTAGACTCTAAGTCGTTTTTAGTCCCAGTTACAAATGGGATTGCTCTAGAATCCGTTCTATACTGTAGTTCTATACGAATTAATGCGATGTAATGTATGTTAAGGGGGCCATTGCCCCCCGCCCCCACCCACCCATTAAAATTAGAGAGAATTTCTTATTTGTCACTTTTACCCCTGCGTGCATTATGTGACTAAAATTCGACATGCAATATATAGACCCGAAATTAGATGAAGTCATCCTTGTGCGGTTGTGCCACTGTTCGACGTGGCTGTTAAACGCCCGCTAGCTCGCCATGCATTCATGATTCTTCATATTTCTTAGGGAGACACGTACGTGTATGTGTGCGTACGAGCCTACACTTTCAGCATTCTGGCAAGCCTGAGCAACGGAGATGCTCCGATCGTCCAGGCAAACACGTCCGTGTACCCACGCCACACTCGCGTACTCCCTCCGTCGACAAATAAGTGGACGTGCGTGATTTTTAAGATAGATTAGCAAAAGAAGAGAAAATTATATTGGGAAGATGCAAACCAACATATCTCTCCTCTTTAATTTTTTTTACCTCCAATAAGCTAAATGCATGTACAAAATTAAGAAACATGTGCTGAATATTATTGGATTTGATTTTCGTGTAATGAGAGAGAAATAATTTTTACTATTTTAAAGTACATTAGAAATATAGACGTCCACAATTTGATGGATAAAGTTTAAGACTAAATGTTCACTTATTTAAAGACGGTGGGAGTATGTCGATCACACATCTGGTCCATGCGCTGGACTCGTGCCGATCGGGCACCGAGCCAGCTGATGGATAGGTATGAGAATTGAGAAGTGACATGCGCGTCAAGGTACAACAGGAGCATGCTGCTTTATTGGGTCGAATGGGGACATGGACACAGGAGGGATTTCTCTAGACAGGGGATGAGAGGATTAGGTCAAATCTTTTTTTACAAGCATTGCACATTGGCACCTGGAGGGCTAGTTTGGTCCTACAATAGAAAACTTGATGGAGGAGCCTAACGGAACAGACGGCAATATCAGGGAAAGAAAATTTTAACATGGCATCAAATAAGGAAGAAAAACTTTTTCAGTTTCAAATAAGGAACCAAACTTTTAATGAGTGTCAAACAAGGAATTCTCTTTTAAAGTGAAGGAACCATTGTGAACTGGCCAATTTTCCACCCTCGCACTTTATCATACCCTTGCTCTTTTGCCTAACTTTGCCACCGGTCACACTAACTTCAGGTAGAACGTTGCTCTCGGTTCTGCTCATTGTCCCCAACAGCTATGTCTGACCCCGCGTGTCACCGTCAAAAGGTTCCGCTTTGTCCGAGCTGCCAAGATGAAGGGTAAGCCACAGTTTGTGAACTATTGGCTCATGCCGCTATCCATGGCTCCTATGATGTGCCCTTGGTCACGGCCACCACCGAAGGCTGACCACTTCTCAAGGATCTTAGCTTCAAGTGCATGGTCATCACTCGCATCCTCCTTCAAAGATATCTAGCTAGGTCCTACACTCAAGAACTACGAGGGCTTCACTAAGCCACTGCCCCACTCGTCGCCATTTCTGAAGGTTGCAGGCGAAGCCGCATATTTGGGGTTCAAGATTTGAGCTAAATACATAAGCTTCAGGTGATTTCTGCCTAGAGATTTAGGGCTAATTCTTTTGGGGATTTTGTGCAACTTCAGATCAAATTAAGCTTAATCCCAAAATCACTTGAGTTTCCTATCGCAACGAACTTCAACGGTTCCTTCACATTAGGAGACATTAGGAGAAGCCAGGGTACCGCACCTTCCCAAGATCCATCACTTAGAAGAGAATATGTATGTTTCGGTTTTTTAATCCATATTTGTGACTATCTATGCCTATACCCCATGCGCGCTCCTTCGCATGCACATCCCACACGAAATTTAATAAGAGAACGTGAGTCAGATATAGCACACAACTCCATAAGAAGAAACCATCGGCTATTCACTAGTATAGATCAGGTCTTTTAAGGCCTGCCATCGCATGTGGATAGTGTAATTCGTGTGGTGCAAACGATCCAAAAAAATCGACCATGTGCCCGCGGCCAAGGCAGGCTCTTTGGCGGGGACATCTCAAACAAACTTCTACGAAGGAATGTAACTTAATGTATCACACATGCTCACGTAGGATTAATCGTTAGCATTTATGAAAATCATTGCACATGGTCGAAGTGTGCATTTATGAGAAATCGTTAACAAACTTCTACTGGAAAGCAAATCGTGTGCATTATATTTGCTATGGTTCGCATATTTATCAACCGTTTTGGGTTCTTGGCGTCATCTTTGAACATTTCTCGTGTTTGAAGTGTGTTCCCGCGAAATTTCCTGGTAGGCTTCCGTTCGAAGCATATAGACTGCTCGTTCGCCTCCTCTTGAATGCCATACATTGGCAAGGAGGCGGCTTCTTCGCTCACGTAGCTGAGCACTACAAATCTCCGCACCACCGCCCTCTTGGCACACAAACAGCTTTCCGGTAGACACACTTTTGCTTCCCCGTTTTGTAGTTCTGTTTAGCGGCATGTGGCCTTTATTTCCTGCAAAGAAACATGCTTTTGCTTGATTTAACAAAACCAGACAGACCTGCTCGGCCAGGTTTCATTGATTTCATCAATGGAACCCGGGATGGGAGATTCCTATTGATCTACAAAAAAATTGATACAGGATAGTGTTATTTTTCGGTCTTTCTCAAAACACACCGCTAAAATGTGCGTTTGCCTAGTACCATTATAATTTTGCGGTATGTTTGCCAAAATATACCAATGCCCAAAACAGAAATATTTGTTTTCTTATTGCGAAATTACTAGATTATTGAGAATCAAACCGGTTTTGCTTGTGATCTAGAGAAATAAAACCAACCAGACTTTGGTTTTCTTCCATACACCTAGCGAAGAAGGGGACGAAGCCCTGCATCCATCAGCTACGAGCCCTAGCGGGATTCGGGAACGGCCGTCCTCCATCTTGCCGGCCGCCGCTATTCTGCTTCTCACCGCCGGCGAGAAATACATCGTCCCCACAACGCTTCTCACGATCTGCCGGCGGCCATGGATGTCGATACGGCCTGGGTGCCCGATGGGTAAATTTCTGCCCAGATTCTTTCCCAATTACGCATGTATGTATATTGATCCAAGTTGAGCACTAAATCATTTGCTAGCTCACGTCTCATGGCTGTAGATAGCCCGCTGATATTATTCAGTAGTAAGAAATGTTGAATATGATCCAAAGACATTATGTGATGCCTGCACCTTTGTGCACTTTATCAGTAGTAGTTATATCAAGGGATCTCTTATATCAATCAGTACTGATGGTGCAATGTAACAATTTAGATTATCCTAACAGTATATCTGGCCATATTCCTTGGCAATTATCACTAGGTACTTGATCCAGTCTTACTAGAGTATTTTTCCTAGAATATAGTCGCTAATATTCCTATTATTTTGAACAGAATGGATTGTAGTTCAGCTACCAGAATTGATGTTCGGGTGTGCGCATATGCTGAATTTTGTGATAATGGGACGCAAGTATGGCATCCAACTAGAGATGAACAAAAAGTTGTAGACAAGGATTGTGCCAATTTAAAAGATTTCAACCAAAAACTTGATCAAGAAATAAAACATGGACCAAGTCAGAAGTTGTTAATCACTTTTTGGGATAAAGTTAGGCAGTCCTTTGCAGAAATCAACCATGAAACTTTGTTGTTGGCTGCAATAGGCATGTATTGGGATGAAAAGAGGCTTCCTATTATGGTTTCTGCTTTTTCCAAAGGGGATAGTTGTACATCCGCTTGTGTGCCACAGCTAACCGATCCCTCAATTCCAGGTTATAAACCACAACAGCTGCCTCGTAGTGACCATGAGTCTTCTAGCAGAGAGGAACCACATGTTTTTGATGATTGGGTTGATGCGGAAGTTGAGTATATTGGCGTAGATGATGAGTGTGAATACAAAGAGTTGCTATGCTATCTGACTCTGGTGAATCCAACTTAGATGATGGGTATGATTTCGATGAGTCATTTCATGATGACCTTGTTGCGGATGACACAATTGGGTGTGAGACCATTGTCCATGTGAGGATTTTGAGAACCCCAAAACTGAAGTTGGTGTTACATTTGAAGATGGTAAATGCTTTAAGAAAGCAATTAATATGCAGTAAAGGGTGAATATGAAATTGCAGCTCCATATTCCGAGGCAACAAGGTATAGGGGCTATTGCATGGCTAAGAGATGCAAGTGGAGGATACATGCAAGCCAACTTCAAAATGGTAGGACTTGGCAGGTGTGTAGTGTTTTGCTTTAGTAAATCTGTTTTGCTAATTTATTCTACAACATGGTTTTGATGTGTACATTTGTTAATGTAGATAAAGAAGATGCCAAGGGAACACAATTGCGGAAGCACATGGACAGTGGAGAAGAACTGCATGGCAAATAATCATTGGGTATGTGACAGGGTCATGGAATGGCTCTCAAAGGACAACTTGCATCTGCCATTGCTATTGATGGGAACCATTGGATGTTTCCAATAGCATACGGCGTATTTGGTTCAGAGACGGCTGATAATTGGACATGGTTTTTTGACAGGCTGCACATGGCTATTGGGTCACCCCCTGGATTAGTTATATCCAGTGACACGGGTAAAGGTATAGATGTTGTTGTTACCCAAGTTTTCACAAATGGAGTGGAGCATAGAGTGAATGTGGCACTTACTCAAGAACTTTATGAAAAAAAAATCCGTTGTGATGTCTTTCTCAAGCACTTGTGGCCAGCTTGTAGAGCGTATAGAGTACTTCTTTTTTAGCAACATTACAATCCTATGCTTCAAGCATCTCCTGAAGCCATGCAGTGGTTGGAGGACAACCACAAGCACCTATGGAAAAGGTATCAATTCTCTGAAACCAGCAACGTAGATTATGTGACCAATAATATTGTTGAATCCTTCAATAATTGGATTAGAACAGAAAAGGCTCTTCCAGTCATTCCTCTTTTTGGTAAAATAAGGCAGATGATAATGGAGAAAATGGACTTGAGAAAAAGAATTGCTTATGAACTTTGCGGGAAAATTCTTCCTCGTGTTGTCAAGGATGAAAATGCTAAGAGCCGAGGATTACCATACGTCCACACATTTTATAACAAAGATCGTGACAATGTTGCACTTTTAGTTCAAGGTGTTGATAAGGACCTGCAACCATGGAAGCATGCATTGGATCTCACAAATAGAACATGCACGTGTAGGCAGTGGCAAATAACTGGTTTGCCTGTGTAGGCAGTGGCAAATAACTGGTTTGCCTTGCTGTACATGTTATCACTAGCATGAGAAATCTCAAGATGGAAGATTACATTGACGACTACTACTCAGTTAACAAGTTCATAAACGCATATGAAAATTGGGTGGGGCCAATGACAGATAGGCAGCAGTAGCTGAACGTAGAAGCCGAAGGTAGACCCTGGCTTTAAATTTTAGCCCCCTATTCTAAAACGTGCAGCTGGGAGGCCAATGACAAGAAGATACAAAGGATGGGAAGAAGGAGGAAAGGGATGCAGAATGGTCACATGCAAACATTGCCATCAAAAGGGCCACATTAAGAAAACTTGCAATGAGACCGTGCTTGATCCTAATGTACCTCCACCTGCACCACCTAAACCGAAGAGAGTAAGGAACAGGAGCAAGAAAGCAGTTGAAGTTCAACCACAATCTAAACAGACTGAAGCACCATCTACACACATTGAAGCATCATCTCTGGATATTCAGACTACACCTTGAAAGCCCAGGCTCCATCCATGGATATTAGTAGCCCAATGACAAGAAGGTAATCATAAATGCATTTTTTTCACTAGTTTCATGCTAGCAAAAATGTTTACACCTGTCTTCATACTTTTCTGCAGCGGCAAGCGGCAATTAGATCTTGATTCTGCGACAATACAGGGAATGGGCACACCAACAAAACAACTTGTTTGTACCATTGATACCAACAATAGCCCTATGACAAGAAGGTAATCAAATATGCAAGTTCTTTTGCAATATTTACATGATGTTTGTTGTCTAATGTGATTTACATGTGTGTGATTATTGCAGCCCAAGAAACAATAGGGCTAGATGCAGCTGAGTCGAAAGTTGCTGCTAAGTCTAAAGCCATGAAGAAAACAAGTCGCAAGTTGGAGGTCAAAATCGCCAAAAAGTAAAGTTGAATATGGTTTGCTGTATGTAATACAGGATATATGCACGGTCTGTTACTTTTGCTAGTTGAACTTGAACATAAACCTATGTTTTAAACTCGCCATTTTGATTCTGGAACGCCATATATGTCCATGTTAATCTGCTCGGTTATGTTCAACCTGTCAATTTGTGGGCTGTGCTAAGCATTTTAAAGTGCGTTGTCAAAGTTCTTATTTTAATATGCCGATGTTGTTCGTAGTACTTCAAATATGGTCTGGACTGGGTCAAAATGCTGGCCAATTATTATTTTGCACCCGCCGGATACGTACGGACTAACAAGGCACAGAAAAACCTTTTTTGCATTAGAAACTCATACCTGGGCCCCAAAAAATCCGTTAAAGCTAAAGACGGCTGGTCCAAAATTTTAACTACCAAAAAAACCAATCTAAACCGGACGTGGATGGTTATCCTAAGCAGAAAAAAAATCAAACTTTCCTTTTTGGGACACATGGTGTGTTCTGGCAAACGTACCGCGAAATTATAATGGTACTACGCAAAGACATATTTCGGTGGTGTGTTTTGGCAAAGACCGAAAAATAACGGTGTCCGCCAGCAAATTTTCCCAAAAAAAGACCCAAACGCTGGGAAGACAAACTGTTTCTAGTTTTTAGTTTTCAGTGACAACTTTGCATCCTGCCAAACCAAGCCAAAATATTTCTATTTGAATTTTTCGTCACAAGGCATGTTCCATTCTAGTGCATTCTATGAACTTAACTTTTGAGATTTCGTCATTTAGGTGCATGATAACTCATACTGAGGAAAAGAAAACAGGACTTGTAAGGACAAGGAAAATGCGAGGATCTTAATTTGGAACAAATTTTTTAAGAAGAAACTAGCAAGCTTGTAGTGATAACAGCCTTATATATAGGTTCCATATTTCTTAATTACAAGCTAGGCAAGAAGATTTACACATCCCAAGCTGAAAGGTCCTTTTAGAAGTACAATTTATTGGTTGAGCATCACAAGTAACAAGAACATACCTTCCATCTTCAGCTTCACCTTCCTTACCAAAGCTCCCAAGTCATGCACTAATACTTCTGGCTACTGTAGATAGCTGAGAAGAATGCCTCTGTGCAATTTGTAATCCTGATTAACAGCATGGGCAAAATCTCAAGAGAAAGCGTTGCACTTTAATTAGGGGACAAACTATCAGGTGCTTCTAGCCTTGAGGTGCTCTCCATGCTCCAAAATAACCCCATCAAAGTTGTGAAAACAAAAACCTAGTTTCGCCTATGATAGAAATTGTCAGATTTAAATGCAGCTTGTGTCTCATGAAACAAAATACATATAGATTCAAAGTGAGCAATGAATTCTGGTCCATTACTATTATCAGCACAGGAATTTTTCTTTTATGCGTGAATCAAATTTCAGTCTGAAATTTTATATCATACAATAAACACATGTTCGGTATATGTGCACCTGATATGTTATCGAGCAGTAAGCACCAAGTGGTCAAATTTCAGTGGATCATCATTCATCTGCATGTCCAAAGTGTTGAGCCTTTCTTACCGCTACTAGATGCCATGGTTTTCGAGTCGCGACTCAAAAGTGAGTCGCCAAACCCTGCGACTCATGTATAGTCAACCAAAAAACATGTATAGTCGCCATAAGTCGCGAGTCGCCGCCATTTTTGGAAAACGACTCTGCGACTATACAGCGACTATACAACGACTATACAGCGACTCAAAAACCATGCTAGATACATGAACAAACATAAAACTACATAAATATATCGTTCTTTTATGATAACTAGTAGGTGCTCTATCTGTTCATTATAGTAGAAATCCATAAAGACATACTCAAACTCATAGACGCCGAAAACCGGAAATCTCGTTACCCTTCGAGAAACAAGGCTGCCAGCCAAAACAATTTGGTTACATTTGAATTTATTCTTCAGAAAAACATGATTAAGTAGAATACTGACGGAACTTTATACACAAAGATTGCTCTGCTATGGTGGTTAGCCTCTCAAGGTAGGCCAGCGAGGTCGCGGGTTCAAGTTCCACTCATTAAATAGCAAAAACGTAGGATGTCTTACAGTAAGAAGGGACTGGGTTTTTTTCTCAGCCGAGATTTCCGAAATCTCGGGGAAAATCGGAAATCACGTTACCCTCCGAGAAACAACGCTACCTGCCAAAAAAAATCATCAGAAAAACATGATTAAGTAGAATACTGACGGAACTTTATACACAAAGATTGGTCTGCTATAGTGGTTAGCCTCTCGAGATAGGCCAGCGAGGCCGCGGGTTTGAGTTTCACTCATTAAATAGCAAAAACGTAGGATGTCTTATAGCAAGTACAATAAGGTTCCGTCAGCTGGCTATAAAAAATAAAATACTATATATATGCTTAGTTGGAGGAGTGGACTCTTATGCAAGAGCGTGCTCCTATGCACTTTGTGAGAGTGAAAGGTGAACCAGATTTTAATAAAGTAGTACATCTTTGGAGTCAACTATTGTACATGGTGGCTATAAGTTGGCTATTGATTACATGGCAATCCACTATAGCCAGCAGCTAGCTACACTATTGTCCTTGCTCTTACAGGGAAATCGAACACCCGACCTGCAGGACGAAAGGGAGATGGCCTAATCACTCAGCCTAGAAACCACTTTAGTGAAATTAGGATAGTTATTTTTTAAAAGGTTTAAATTTTTTGAATTCAAAATTTGTTTTAATTAATTCGTTCGGTAAATTACCGAGATTTCGCGGTAACCGTTAATTCCGGTGCCCTCTGATACCTTCTATGCCAGTGCATATCAAATTCATATCCTTCGTGTGCATTCACAACAAATAATGCACAACCATTTTTCTCAAAAATAATGCACAACCATGGACAATATAACTTTAAGACATAGGAGTGAATGAGAAAGAAGTTCGTCATAATTTGCTTAGGAAGCCTTGCTCCTTATAAAAGATTTATTAGATAGCCAGTAACATGAAGTCATTGATCATGCGGTACGTTAATAGCTAAAAAAATCCTTGGTTATGAACCTGATCCTTGGGTAGGTCTATCATTATGTGAGCTCTATCACTACTTCATAAAAATGATGAATATTCTTAGCTTTCTTATCTTTCAAAAGGACGAAACTTACTGCTGATGTGAACTCTGTACCAATATCAAGGTGGTGCACATAGACAACACATAGTTATGTCCCTAGAAAGAAAAGGCGAGTTAAGTAGAGCCAACACATAGTACTATATACATAGCATTCCCCAAATAGCATTGTGCATATCTATAAGACCTAAAGGCTTGGAAGACAAAGCGCTTCTAGTTTTTACTTTTCAGCAACAACTCTGCAACCTGTCAAACCAAGTCAAGAAATTCTGTTTTTGAATAAGGTGTTACAAGGCCTGTTCCATTCCCGTGCAAATACTATGAACTTAGCTTTTGAGAGTTCATCATTTAGGTATAGGAGAACTCAATGAGGAAGATAAAACATGGCTTAGAAGCAAGGAAAACCTGAGAATTATCTGAGGACAACCATGTGAGGACCTTAACTGGAACTTAAAAGTGCAGCACGGCCTTGATGCTCACGTAGAACAGCTGAGGGTGCCACACCAACAGCACATGTAGCCGGTTGGGCAGCCCGAAGTCCCCGCGGAAGTGCATGAGGTGGTCCACCAGCGTCCGCTTCTCCACCATCATCGCTCAAAACCTGCCGCACCACCACATACGCACGCCGCTCAGCCATTTCAAGGCTCAGCGGGCACCTGTTCCTCGCGTCTTCAGGGAATGGCTCGCGTCTTCAGGGAATGGCTCAAAAGGGGAGACCTCGGGTAGGCTGTGGAACCACCCGAACATCGCCAGATGAGGAGTTGAGCTTGATGTCAGGTGCTGTAACCGCTACTTTGAGGACAGCGGGCACCTGTTCCTCGGAGTAAAGTGAAAGCATGCTAGCAACCTCTGAACCTGGAGGAGACCAGATCCTGGCCCCGCCATCGGATGAGAGCATGAAAGGGTGATCACGCTCCTTTGGTGCTGGTGGCTGGAGCGCAACATAATCAACCACCAGGAGAGACGCCCTTGCTGTGGATGAATTTCAATTCATGATCCCACGCCATACTGAAGCATGGAGAAACCATCTCAAGAAGGAACCTAAGCCGTCCATTAGGATCAAAGCTGGAAACCCCCATCAACTGATGTGACTAAAATGAAAATACATGGCACCTTCCAAGAGGATGAGATCGGGAGGCTGGGGGCCTATCGGCCAAGACTGCACCGAAGGCACTATTTTCGCCATGTGTGCGTGAATTCCTGAAGCTGCTTAAGCACTACAATCTGGCTATTCCAGTTGTTGACTAAATAATCTATGAATTTCAGGCGGGTGGTCTTCAGCAATTGCATTGTGCTTAAACGAGCAACTGAGACGAGCTCCTGACCTGTGACCTGTCAGGACTGGACCTCTAGTCTTCCTTCAGGCAAAGTTCCTTCTGCGCATGGCGTTAACTCAGAATTGTGACATGCCCTAGGGCCTGTAACAAACCAGCTCACGAGCTGGCTGTGTTGCGTGCCGAGAGTAACCATGGAAGTCAAGCTTTATGGCTGAAGTGCAACACTCGGCACTTCTAGCCTTGCGCTGCTCTCGGTGCTCCAAAATAACCCCATTAAAGTTGTTGATTAAAAACACTAAGATTCAGCTATGGTACAAAATTTCAGATTTCAATTCAAGTTACGCTTCGTGAAACAAAATAAATAAAAAAGCATACATTTTCAAACTGAGTAATGAATTCTGGCCAGTCACCACTGTCGGCACCAAAATTGTATTTTGTTGTTGTTGTTGTTGTTGTTATTATGATTCAAATTGCAATCTGAAATCTTATGTCATGTGCGTAAATACATGCTCAGTATATGTGCACTTGATACGATATCGGGCAGTAAGAACTGACTGGTTTCGCAGGATGCAAAGTTGTCGCTGAAAAGTAAAAACTAGAAGCAGTTTGTCTTCCAAGCGTCCTGGGTCTTATAGATATGGACAGTGATATTTGGGGAACGCTATGTATATAGCACTAGGCGATGTTGGCTCTGCTTAACTCACCTTTTCTCTCTAGGGATATAGGTACAACGTTTCCAACCTTGCATCTCCCTGTTTTGACCATCCTCAACATGACCGAATCTTCTCGTATCCACATTTCAGCTGAGCGAAGCAAGAAATGACTGGATGGCTGGTACCTCATGATGATTTGAGAGAATGATGTAGAGATTGCCAGAAAAAAGCGGGCAAATTGGTCTGTATAATAGTGAAGCACAGGGCTAGCTGATAAGGTGGAGTAGGAGGGAAATGCACGGTGGCAGTGTCATGAGTTGGCGAGTTTGTGTTGTAGTCATGGCGATCCATCAGTAATTCCAGATGCCTTCTATGCCCATGCATATCAAATTCATATATTTAGGGTGCATTGACACAACAAATAATGCACAATTGTGGACTACATAATTCTAAGGCATCGGAGTGAAATGAGGAAAAAGTTAGTCACCATTGCTTAGGGAAGTCTTGCTTCTTATAAGAGATTTATCTGGTAGGCAGTAACATGAAGTCATTGGTCATGCGGTACGTCAATAGCTACAAATTCCTTGGTTATGAACTTCGTCCTTGGGTAGGTATGTGGCTGTGTGAGCTCTATCACTACTTCAAACAAGTGATGAATTTTCTTAGCTTTATTATATTCAAAAGGACGAAATGTACTTCTCATGTGAACTCTGTACCAGTATCAAGACGATGAACCTAGCCCACTCCTAGTTATGTCCCTACAGACAAAAGACGAGTTAAGTAGGGACGTGAATTTTGGGCTCATGGCAACCAGCCCCCCTGGAATCTCGGCGGTAGGTGGGAGCGTTGAGATCAGTGGACAATGTAGTAGGAAAATTGCCATGTAAATCGATATTGTGGCTATACGGGTTGATAAAGAAAAATACGGAGTGTGTACGCATTAAATGGGCTGGTGTATCATGTGTCTCGTTGGTAACAATCAATGCATCTCCATACAGCCCAGGCTAAGATCTACCTAGGTCGGGCCCTCGGGAACTGATATGGATACCATCATCTTGGACAATCTGCTTCGGCGATGAGGAGGAACTAGGCAACCGCAGATTTGTTGAGGATAATGGCCATGGGGGAGAGCAGCTCGGGAGGATTCTGACAAGGGTACAGGTGAGTGGAGCGTTGAGTTCCTGTACGTGAATCATACGACGTAGAGGATGCCTTTCGGTAGAAATTTCAACAGTGCTTTGAATGTACAGTAGTAGACAGTCTCCTGTACGCGAATCTGCTCGGACAATCTGCCTTGCCAATCTGCTCGGGCGACAAGGAGGAACTAGGAGCTAGTTTGGTTCGTGTCCACAGCTGTGTGCCTGGGCAAAACTGCTGCCTGACCTGAACTCGAAATCTGGAAAAAAAATTGCCTGGTCAGGAAGCCTGGACTGAATAGCGTTTGGTTGGTAGCCGGTCTGGAGCGGTATTAGTTTTAAAAAAAACAGCCCATCATCTCACCTAAGGAGAGCTATTCCTGTAAAAGCAAGCCCAGGCTGCTGTCTTCCACCGCCAGGCGAGCGAATTTGAACACCTGGACCAGGCTAATGATCTCTCTGGCTTCTCTAGCCAGGCTAACAACCTTCCCTGCTGTCCCAGGCCAGGCTACCTCAGGCAACTCCAGGACATGATCCAAACGAATTACTAGCAACTCCCAGGGACGCTCCAGGCCAGGCGTGAAGTCACCAGGACACAAACCAAACTAGCTCTAGATGACTAGGCAACCACAGAATCTTCTCGGACAATCTGCTTGGGCGACGAGGAGGAACTAGGCAACGAAACGCGTCAGCTCTGGATGAGGATCTCTCAATGGCCAATGAGGAAGAAAGAGGTACAGTTGTTGACAGGCTAATGTAGACTGACTTTGACCCAAGCAAATAAAGAGGGGCCGGATTTTTCAATGCTGACCGTCCATATGGAGGGTCCATGCCACATTTGACAAGGGATATACGACCACATAACGAACTGAATATTTTGGATATGAACACAGCGTATGTGTATGTATAGTGGCCAGCCAGATATTGTGGATGGGCAGTTGGATACAGGGGGTTGTCATCCCTGGGTTCTCCATCGTAATTCACAGTTGAGTAGAGCCAACGTCGAATAGTAGTACTATAAGCACGGTCCATTTCTATAAGAGGCAAAACACTTGAACGAGAAACTGCTTCCAGTTTTTTTACTTTTCAGCGACAACTCTGCATCCTGCCAAACCAAAGCCAAAACATTTTGTTTTGAGCAAGGTGTTACAAGGCATGTTCCATCTCCGTGCAAATTACTACGAGCTTAGCTTTTGGGAGTTCATCAGGTATAAGAAAACTCATATTGAGGAAAATAAAACATGGCTTATAAGCAAGGAAAATGCGGGAATTATCAGAGAACAATAATGCAAGGATCTTAATTTGGAGCTAAAATGTTAACAAGAAACTTTAATGCTTGTGGAGATACAAGTCTTATATACAGGTTTCATATTTATCATTCTTAATCAGGTCAGTACAAGCCAGCAAGAAGGTTTACACATCCAACGGTGAAAGTTCCTCTTATAAGTAGAATTTGATGGGTGAACGTCAAAAGTAACAAGAACATACCTTCATCTTCATTATCAAAGCTCCCAAGTTATGTACTTTCTGGCTAATGCAGATAGCTGAGGAGAATGAATTTGAGCAATTTGTGGTCCTCAATAGCAGCCTGGGCAAAGTGCTGTGATTTCAACACTCGTGACCAAACATCATGCTCGCTGCCACTGTCAACCAGTCCCTCCGCCACAACTTTCTTTACCCAAAACTCCTCCATGGCATCCGATTCAGCATCGTCTCCGTAGTCCCCCTCGATTTCACCTCCATCACGAACCTCATTCCAGTCCTCCCCAGCAACATTATCATCAAATTAGTCCGCAAGCAACAAGAACATACCTTTCACCTTCATTATCAAAGCAGCTGAGAAGAATGCATTTGAGCAGTGGCCCTCATTAACAGGCTGGGCAAAATCCTAGCACATCGACACTCCTCACCAAACATCATGCTCAGTGCCACTGTCAACCAGCCCTTGTGCCACAGCCTTCTTCACCCAAAACTCCTCCATAGCATCCGATTCGGCATCATCTTCGTCGATCCCACCTCCATCACCCACCACATTCCAGTCCTCCCCAGTGACACTATCTCCAAACAAGTCTGCAAAATCACCATCCAACTCAGACGAACCCTCTGCTACATTGGCATCTCCCTCGTCATCCTCATCACTATCACCATCAACCGCAAACATACCATTCCTGTCAGCCCGCCTGATCCGCTTGCCCTCCCGGACAAGCTCCTCCAGCCGGTCCCTGCCAACGAGCATCGCATCCTCCACCAGAAGCCTCCCCTCGTCGTCGAACGCCTCCACCAGGAACACCGAATGCCGCACGCCCTTGATGCTGACGTAGAACAGCTCAGGGTGGCGCACCAGCAGCGCGTGCAGCCGGTTGGGCAGCCCGAAGTCCCTGCGGAAGTGCGTGAGGTGGTCCACCAGCGTGCGCTTCTCCACCGTCATCGCCAGCACCTCCCGCACCACCGCGCAGGCACGGCGCTCCGCCATCTCCGCGCTCGCGTCCTGAGGCAACGGCTCGAACGGGGAGACCTCGGGCAGGCTGTGGAACCGCAGGAGGTAGTCCCGGTGCGCGCGGCGGAGGTTGAGCCCGCGGCGAAGCGGGAGGTGCGGGAACCTCCGCGGCCGGTCGATGAGGCGGTCGGTCTGGGCGGCGGGGCGGAGCGGCGGTGGGAGCGGCGCGGGGGGCGGCGGCGGGGGGTCGGCCAGCTGGAGCGCGTGGCCGTGGAAGGCGAAGAGGTCCGGGTGGCGGGGGCAGAGCGTGGCGCGGAAGTCCATGGCGAGGCCCAGGTCGGGGGCGATGTGGGCGAGCTTGGACACCGGGAGGCTGCGGCGGGGGGTCATGAGGAGGAGGCGGTGGAGCTTGGCGGCGAGGAGTGGAGCGAGGTCGGCCCCGCGCAGGGCGGCGAGGTCGGCGGCGAGCGCGTGGGCGGCGGGGGTGAGGCCGACGGCGAGGGTGGAGAGGGAGGGCGAGAGGGGGCTGGAGGTGGGGGCCTGGAAGAGGCGGAAGAGGGTCGGGTAGCGGAGCACGAAGGGGAGCAGCGGGCGGCGGCGCGGGAGGCCGAGGAAGCCGCGGCAGCGGCGGAGGACGCGGAGCGGGAGGAACCCCCGCGGCTTGGAGAGGAGCAGGGTGAGGAGCTTGCGGGCGAAGCGAAGCCGGTTCGCACGCGCCGCCTGCCGGTCCAGCGCCGGGCAGCGGACCAGCTTCGGTGGCGGCAGGGGCCTCAGGGCCGGCGCATCCGCAGCCGCCTTGGCGGCGCACCGGACGGTAGGTGTGGGGGCGGCGCTTTGGCGGTGGAGACGGCGAGGGTGGAGGGGTTGCGCGGAGAGGAAGGAGAGGGAGGAGGGCGCCATGGCGAGCTCCATGGCGGAGGGAGAGGAATGCTGGGTGAAGATAATTCTTTTTTGCCGCTGAGGATGATGCGGTGCAAATGGGGTAGTTTTCTTTTCATTCTCGATTTCTTGTTTCAAAGCACTTCGTGTTTTCAAGTTGTTTCAAAAGAAAATCGTCTTCTGAATTTTGGTTTTCTTTCGCTTATTCCTATTTAATGCTTGTTAGAGGCGCCGAAAGAAGAGGAAGATGAGGTAAGGCGAGGTGGCGATCACCGGAGAAGGAACTCACGGTACCGAGCGCCAACGCGGCGAAATGGAGGTGAGGAAAGGCGGGGAGCTCGTTGTGGCGGACTCTTAGGGTTTAGGGTGCGTGGTGATCACCGGCGAAGCGGCGATAGAGAAAGGATGGAAGGGATACAAACTACAGAGAGACCAGTACGGCCGACCAGCGAAGGCGGCACCTCAAACAAGGCTAATAGTCTAGTATCCTCTCTAGTATTACCATCCACTTTTACTATAAACACGGTTAAAAATATATAGCCTAACCCTTTCCAACAGTTTGGACTTTTGAAAATTTTGGCTAGTGCATCAATGTAACATGGTATAAGAGTCGGCGATCTAAACCCTAATCGCCGCCGGCCCTCGCTACCACATACCGCGCTGCCATGTCGTTCTCCTCTGGCACGGCGCTCTCCTACGGCTCCAACTCTGCAGTGTCCTTGTCCAAGGGAATTCCCGACGGCGCTGCGGTCTCCATCATCCCCACCTCGTAGATCAGCCTAACAAATCATATCACGATCAAGCTCACCGGCGACAATTACCTCTACTGGCGCATGCAAGTGGTGCCGATCCTGAGGAGCAACCTCCTTTTTGGCTTCCTCGATGGAACTCTCACCCATCCTTCGGAGAGGATCCCTGATCCCGCAATGGCGAAGGATGGTGGCGCGCCCGCGACCATCCCCAATCCGCAGTGCTCTGTCTGGCATCAGCAAGATCAGGCGATACTCATCGCAATTGTTTGTTCCCTCTCCGAGGTTGTTCTCGGTCTGATGATGATGGTCTCCTCATCCTAGGAGGCATGGAAAACCGATACCTTCGATCCGGATTATGAATTGTAGTATTGTAAGCTTTTTCCCTAGAATACCTAGGTTTAATCGAACCTTGGCAAGCACTGCTAAAGTGGTATGAAGGAAACGTTTACAAGACTTGCTAGTTGATTTTATCTTACGTTAGCTGACCTTTCCAGTCTGCTTTGCTTGGTGTTGTGTTCAATGGATGAAGATAGGCCAGGGTCAAGAATTCTCCGAAAATTATGCATACATATAGAAATGAAGCACAATATTGTGTAGCTCACCATGAGGAAGCAGTATCGATGCAAGGATCATGTTCAGGCAGCAAATGCAGTAGGTATGCACATTACAAATATTGGTCAATCCACACTACCTACTTCTTTACACTCATTACATCTAAAAAAATATTATTCATGTTCCATCGAAAAAAATGCTTATGATAATAATGTGTTCTTTGAATTTCACCCTTGGTATTTTCTTGCCAAGGATCGGGATTCGACGGCGGTTCTTATTAGAGGGAGATGTTGTGGCGGTCTTTATAATCTCGATGTGTCATCCATCAAGTAGGTTTTCAACAGTATCAAGGTGTCTCGTGATCAGTGGCATTCGGGCTTAGATCACCCAGCCACTCCCATAATTCAGCATATTTTACATTGTTTTGACCTTTTCTCAGTGTTAGTAAATAAAGCTATAATTTGTGATGCCTGTCAATAAGGCAAGAGTCATTCAGTTGCCATTTTCTCTTTCTACTCGTATTACTATTGCACCTCTAGAGATTATTTATTCATATGTATGGGGTCTTGCCCAAAACTCTGTTAGTGGACATCAGTTTTATGTCAGTTTTGTTGATTCATATAGTCGCTTTACTTGGGTTTACCTTCTCAAACATAAAAATGATGTGTTCTGAATTTTTCTTCAGTTTCAACAACATGTTGAACGACTTTTGGGTAGAAAGATCTTACATGTGCAATCCGATTGGGGGAGGCCAGAACCATCGCTTAAATAAATTCTTTTCTGATATTGGTATCTCGCATCGGATTTTCTGTCCTCATACTCATCAACAAAATGGTACTGCTGAAACAAAACAATGGCACACTGTTGAAACAGGGTTAACCTTACTTTCATATACCTCTGTTTTTTTTAGATTTTGGAGTGATGCTTTTTTCCACCGCATGCTTTCTCACTAATCGCCTACCTAGTCGTGTTATCTCTAGGCAAACTCCAATTGAGCATCTATTTGGTGAAACTCCAGGCTACACATTCTTTAAGGTTTTTGGTTGTGCATGTTGATCCCATATACGAGACCCATATAATAAAAGAAAGCTTAAGTTTTGATCCAAGCAATGTGTCTTCCTAGGCTATAGCTCTCTTTGCAAGAGCTACAAGTGCCTCCATATCCCGACCAACCGTGATTATATACCGACCAACTCCTCCACTCCACAAATTTCTTCATCTCCTTTACATTCTGACCAATTTGTTGATGCCGCACACACTCCTTAGCTTCTTGCTAACCATGGTGTAGGTGTGGGGCGAGGCGCTCGGCTTGAACTACTGGATACAGATGATATTGCATGTTCTATCGCTGATCCAGAACAGGCACACGTCAATCATGACGATTGGTTGCATGGCCTTGGGACGCCCGCCCATGCACTGCCCGTGTGCGGCCCGCCCGAGTGTGGCTTGCTGTCTCTGGCACAGCTTGCCTCGCCTTCCCTGCTGGCACTATGCTGATAGCGGTTGACGGGCTTGATGATTCCACAGAAACTAAGCCAAAAAGATCTTGATACGTTGGGACTTCAAGTGCAGAGTGTTGTATCAAGGGAGTATCTTCCCCACAAGGGTGACTCGAGGGTTTATATCGTACTCTCGGGGAACTGGATGGAAGAGTATTATTTTCTCTCTTCTTCAAGCAATCCTGCCAGTAAAATAAATGCATTGTGTCCCCAACTTCACCGTGTGGTTGTCAAGCACTTCACCGTGTGGTTGTCAAGCACAAGGTTTCACGTAAGTAAATAACACAAGTAGAAATTAAACTAGATTAAACAACAAAGTAAAAACTGTAAAAAGGTTGATTGTTTTTGGTGATTTGGATGCAAATAAGAAAGATAAGTATTTTTGTATTTTCGGAATAAAATAGTGCAGCAAGTAGAAAACAATGTAAATGCAATATAAAGGTGTTTCTTATGATAAAAATTGGACCCGGGTTCATGGGTTCACTTTACTATTCTCTTGTAAAGTTGTGGTGGACAAAAAACAATTCATCAATGAGATATGAAGGTACAAATAATATTATATGTAAGATCGGATTTAATATAGGCATCACGTCCTAACATAGATATGATGCAACGACACACCTCTCTTATGCTCCACAAGAATGAAACTTCATCAATCTTATATTAAGAATTAACAGAGCATAGCAATAAGTACTTTGACATGAAATTTAAATATCAAATATGCTACCTTAAACAAACAAGATCATCATTACTGTCACATGATGAACATTACACATGCATTCACTTTATCCCTAATAAGGTAGCAAAAGATAGGCAAAACCAAAAATATCTCTTGAACATATTCTCACTCTCCAATCACTAAAACCCTGCTACTCCATCTAACACACACATCACCCCACACACGCTCTTGCATAGATTTTGGATCAGAACATAAACTTAAGAACGGGGTCCATAGTATGCATCTATCAATACATCTCACAAATATAATAAGATCAGATCTCATAAAACAATATCATAGAATAAGGATCCACCACATGGGTATTACAAATATGGCCATAATCATGATAGGCAGCTCATATGGCACTAAGTACTATGAAGAACATGAGAGAAATAGATCAAGCTACTGCCACAAATCCGTAGTCCAGAGGTGGACTACTCCCTCTTGATCATGGTGATGATGATGAAGATGTTGGAGAAGGTGGAGATCCCTCTGGCGGTGATCTCGACAGAGTTTCCCCTTCCAATCTTCTCTGCAGCAGCCTCTGTCTTGGTGTTTCTGTCTTTCTGCGGCGCTCTCCTCCCGAGAACTCTTCGGGGCCATATATATAGTGATCTTTAGGGAAAAATATGTTGGCTCGCGAAAGAATTAGGGCAAACAGACGCTCGAGGGTTGAACGGGGGTGGGTGGCGCGGCCTAGAAGTCTGGCCGCGCCACCTGGCCTCGTTTGGCCCTCAGGCCTCTCCAGGTGTGCTTCAAAATTCCATTGTGTTCCTCCCGATGAAAAAATAATGCTCCAAATATCTCAGGTCAATTTAACTCCGTATAGGTCCCTGAAAGTGAAAAATACGCGAAACAGGGTTTTCCGCCATCTCCGCGGTCGCGTGTTGAGGCAATGGCTCGAACGGGGAGACCTCGGGCAGGCCGTGGAACCGCAGGAGGTAGTCCCGGTGCGCGCGGCGGAGGTTGAGCCCGCGGCGAAGCGGGAGGTGCGGGAACCTCCGCGGCCGGTCGATGAGGCGGTCGGTCTGGGCGGCGGGGCGGAGCGGCGGCGGCAGCGGCGCGGGGGGCGGCGGCGGGGGGTCGGCCAGCTGGAGCGCGTGGCCGTGGAAGGCGAAGAGGTCCGGGTGGCGGGGGCAGAGCGTGGCGCGGAAGTCCATGGCGAGGCCGAGGTCGGGGGCGATGTGGGCGAGCTTGGACACCGGGAGGCTGCGGCGGGGGGTCATGAGGAGGAGGCGATGGAGCTTGGCCGCGAGGAGTGGGGCGAGGTCGGCCCCGCGCAGGGCGGCGAGGTCGGCGGCGAGCGCGTGGGCGGCGGGGGTAAGAGGCGAGGTGGAGGTGGGGGCCTGGAAGAGGCGGAAGAGGGTCGGGTAGCGGAGCACGAAGGGGACCAGCGGGCGGCGGCGCGGGAGGCCGAGGAAGCCGCGGCAGCGGCGGAGGACGCGGAGCGGCAGGAAGCCGCGCGGCTTGGAGAGGAGCAGGGTGAGGAGCTTGCGGGCGAAGCGAAGCCGGTTCGCACGCGCCGCCTGCCGGTCCAGCGCCGGGCAGCGGACCAGCTTGGGTGGCGGCAGGGGCCTCAGGGCCGGCGCATCCGCAGCCGCCTTCGCGGCGCACCGGACGGTAGGTGTGAGGGCGGCGCTTTGGCGGTGGAGACGGCGGGGGTGGAGGGGTTGCGCGGAGAGGAAGGAGAGGGAGGAGGGCGCCATGGCGAGCCCCATGGCGGAGGGAGAGGAATGCTGGGTGAAGATAATTCTTTTTGGCCGCTGGGGATGAATGCTGTGGGTGGAGGGGTTTTCTTTTCATTCTCGATTTCTTGTTTCAAAGCAATTCGTGTTTTCAAGTTGTTTCAAAATAAAATCGTCTTTTGATTTTTGTTTTCTTTTTGGTTATTCCTATTTAATGCTTGTTAGAGGCGCCGACGAACCGAAGAAGAGGAAGATGAGGTAAGGCGAGGTGGCGATCACCGGAGAAGGAACTCACGGTACCGAGCGCCAACGCGGCGAAATGGAGGTGAGGAAAGGCGGGGAGCTCGTTGTGGCGGACTCTTAGGGTTTGGGGTGCGTGGTGATCACCGGCGAGGCGCCGACAGAGAAAGGATGGAAGTAATACAAACTACAGAGAGATCAGTACGGCCGACCAGCGAAGGCGGGACCTCAAACAAGGCTAATAGTCCACTATCCTCTCTAGTCTTACCACCCACTTTTACTCTAAACACCGTTAAAATATATGGCATAACCCTTTCCAACAGTTTGGACTTTTGAAAATTTTGGCTAGTGCATCAATGTAAAATGGTATCAGAGCCGGCGATCTAAACCCTAATCGCCGCCGACCTCGCTACCACATACCGCGCTGCCATGTCGTTCTCCTCTGGCACGGCGCTCTCCTACGGCTCCAACTCTGCAGTGTCCTTGTCCTAGGGAATTCCCGATGGCGCTACGGTCTCCATCATCCCCACCTTGTAGATCAGCCTAACAAATCATATCACGAGCAAGCTCACCGGCGACAACTACCTCTACTAGCGCATGCAAGTGGTGTCGATCCTTGAGGAACAACCTCCTTTTTGGCTTCCTCGATGGAACTCTCACCCATCCTTCGGAGAGGATCCCTGATCCAGCAACGACGAAGGATGGTGGCGCGCCCGGGACCATCCACAATCCTCAGTGCTCCGTCTGGCATCAACAAGATCAGGCGATACTCACCGCCATTGTTTGTTCCCTCTTCGAGGCTGTTCTCGGTCTGATGATAATGGTCTCCTCATCCTAGGAGGCATGGAAAACCGATACCTTCGATCCGGATTATGGATTGTAGTATTGTAAGTTTTTTTCCTAGAATACCTAGGTTTAGTCGAACCTTGGCAAGCACTGCTAAAGTGGTATGAAGAAAACGTTTACAAGACTTGCTAGTTGATTTTATCTTACGTTAGCCGACCTTTTCAGTCTACTTTGCTTGGTGTTGTGTTCAATGGATGAAGATAGGCCAGGGTCAAGGATTCTCCGACAATTATGCACATATAGAAGTGAAGCACAATATTGTGTAGCTCACCATGAGGGAGCAGTATCGATGCAAGGATCATGTCCAGGCAGCAAATGCAGCAAGTATGCACATTACACATATTGGTCAATCCACCTGATAGGGCAAAGTTGGCCGATCTTTCGATGAGATGGGGATAAATCGATTTGTTGGTGGAGTTCGTGCTTGACGATCCGACTACACGTGCAAAGCTCGTGCGCAAATGCAATCGCTAGGACAATCTCCGGGAGTTACTGATCTTGCGGGAGCACGATCAGCCTGACCAGCAAGGGTCTTAATTCCTACCAGAAATCGAGAACAAGTAAGAACTAATATTGCAATCAGAATATTGCGGATATAGATGAAAGCTTTATTGAAAAGGTGGGATTCCGAATAGTCGGTCTTGTTCTGGGCGTTGGCCTCAAAAGAAGTACACGAAGTTGCAGCAATTGGCTAACTTTTAATCTAATCAAAATCCGAGTCTAAACGTGACGGCTATGGGGGTATTTAAAGGAGGAAAAGGTGGGGTTTCGGCCAACCATACGTATGGTGGTCGAACCAAACCCTAAAAGGCCTTTCCCCTTCAATACGGACTCTAAAAAGTGGCTGACTTAATTCCGAAAATGATATGGGCCTGGCCCAAAACTAAAGGTGACGCAGCACCATAATATGCTATGGACGAAATTATGAAGTGGGAAACTCTATATTTCGTCCATGTCTTCATCTCTTCTTATGGTGGCTTCAAAGTTCTGAAATCTCCACTTGCGGCGTCATCTTCAATCCTCACACGCTTGCTGCCATCTCCTCCATGCGTGATCATGCTCCAATGCTTGTCCTCCTCATCCATGCTTGGTCCATCATTCCTAAGAGTAACAAACATATCTGATTTAGGCAGCATCATATTCTCATGTATGTGAGGAATAGTTCCAAGAAACGAAAGTACCTGATAGTTAAGTTGTTTGTCACGAGCTCGAGTGATTGGTCCTTATATTTGTGTGGCTGTAGGTACAGCGGTTGTATCAAGAGATGGGATGTCCTCATCATGCCCCCTTCTTGAATTGAAGTCGTCCTCGACGAAAGCTCCTCTTCTTCACCAAAGTAAGGCTTCAAATCTGCAATGTTAAATGTAGGACTAACCGGACCCAATTCTGCAGGAAGCTCAAGTTTATATGCATTATCATTTATTTTCTCTAACACCTTAAAAGGACCAGCGGCACGTGGCATTAGCTTAGACTTGCGCAATTCAGGAAAACGATCTTTGCGCAAATGCAACCAAACAAGATCACCAACATCAAACACAACATGCTTTCTTCCTCTATCCCCAGCAATTTTATACTTAGCATTCATGTGTGCTATGTTGTCTTTAGTAGTCTCATGCAATTTTAGTATCAATTCAGCACGGTCTGTAGCATCCAAATTATCTTGCACAGAAGATGGTAAAGGCAACAAATCAATAGGTGCACGTGGTACAAAACCATAAACAATCTCAAATGGGCACATCTTAGTGGTAGAATGCAGCGAACGATTGTAAGAAAATTCAACATGAGGTAAACATTCTTCCCACAATTTTAAGTTCTTTTTCAAAACAGCCCGCAGCATAGTAGACAAAGTTCTATTTACTACTTCAGTTTGTCCATCAGTTTGGGGATGACATGTAGTACTAAACAGCAATTTAGTCCCCAACTTAGCCCATAAATATCTCCAAAAGTGGCTAAGAAATTTAGTATCACGATCAGAAACAATAGTATTTGGCACACCATGTAAACGCACAATTTCGCGAAAGAACAAATCAGCAACATGTGTAGCATCATCAGTCTTGTGACATGGAATAAAGTGTGCCATCTTAGAAAACCGATCCACAACAACAAAAATACTATCTCTCCCCTTCTGTGTACGAGGCAAACCTAAAACGAAATCTATAGAAATATCCTCCTAAGATACACTAGGAACAGGAAGAGGCATATATAAACCATGTGGATTAAGTCGAGACTTAGCTTTTTGATATGTAGTGCAGCGTGCCACAAATCTCTCAACATCTCGACGCATACGTGGCCAAAAGAAGTGTGCAGCAAGTACATCCTCCGTCTTCTTCACACCGAAGTGACCCATCAATCCTCCTCCATGCGCCTCCTGTAACAACAAAAGACAAACGGAACCATCTGGGATGCATAGCTTGTTAGCACGGAACACAAATCCATCATTGAGGACGAATTTGTTCCATGTTCTACCATCTTTACAATTCAGCAACACATCTTTAAAATCAGCATCAAGCAAGTATTGTTCCTTTATGGTTTCTAATCCAAAAATCTTGAAGTCAAGTTGAGATAGCATAGTATAACGGCGCGACAAAGCATCAGCAATAACATTATCTTTACCCTTTTTGTGTTTGATAACATAAGGAAAAGACTCTATAAACTCAACCCACTTTGCATGGCGACGATTCAACTTAGCTTGACTACGAATATGCTTCAAAGATTCATGATCAGAATGTATAACAAATTCTTTAGGCCATAAATAATGTTGCCAAGTTTCTAATGTCCGAACCAGCGCATATAATTCTTTATCATAAGTAGAATAGTTCAGACTAGGCCCACTCAATTTTTCACTAAAATATGCAACAGGTTTGCCCTCTTGTAATAACACACCTCCCAAACCAATTCCACTAGCATCACATTCAAGCTCAAAAGTCTTATTGAAATCAGGAAGTTGGAGTAATGGAGCATGTGTTAACTTATCTTTCAGTATCATGAAGGCGTCTTGTTGTGCATCGCCCCACACAAAGGGCACATCCTTCTTTGTAAGCTCATTCAGCGGCGCAGCAATGGATCCAAAATCTTTCACAAAGCGCCTATAGAAACCAGCGAGGCCAAGAAAACTCCTCACTTGTGTGACCGTCTTTGGCTGCGGCCAACTCTCAATTGCCTCAATCTTGGTTGGATCAACTTCAATTCCCTGCGCAGTAACAACATAGCCAAGAAACGCAACTCGATTGGTGCAAAAGGTGCACTTCTCAAGATTACCATACAAACGTGCATCACGCAACGCATTGAAAACAACACGTAAATGATCCAAATGTTCCTCCAAAGATTTGCTATAAATCAGAATATCATCAAAGTATACCACCACAAAACGTCCAATAAAAGCACATAAAACTTCGTTCATCAGTCTCATGAAAGTACTAGGTGCATTAGTTAAACCAAAGGGCATTACTAACCACTCATATAAGCCGAACTTAGTTTTAGACGCTGTTTTCCATTCATCTCCTAATTTCATACGAATCTGGTGGTAACCACTACGCAAATCAACTTTAGAGAACATAATAGAACCACTCAATTCATCAAGCATATCATCTAAACGAGGTATAGGATGACGGTATCGAATGGTAATATTATTAATAGCTCTACAATCAGTACACATGCGTGAAGAACCATCCTTCTTAGGTACCAAGATAATAGGAACAGCACATGGACTAAGAGACTCACGAATGTAACCTTTATCGTGTAGAACCTGAATTTGTCGCTGAATCTCTTTCGTCTCTTCAGGATTGGTACGGTATGGTGCACGGTTAGGCAGCGAAGCTCCTGGAATCAAGTCAATCTGGTGTTCTATCCCACGAATAGGTGGCAATCTAGGTGGAACATCTTGTGGAAACACATCAATGAATTCCTGCAAAAGGTTAGCAACCGCAAAAGAAGGAGGCATATCCTCAAATGAAAACAGAACTTCTTTGCAAATAATAGCATAGCATTGAGTAGTGTTCACATCAAGTTCAGCAAGATCAGATTTGCTAGCAAGCAAACAAGGATTCTTCAAACGAATTTCAGTAGCATGGTTGGAATCAGATTTAGTATTAGTCTTATGAGGCACAAAATCTGCAGCAACAATCTGATTTTCACTCTTATGTTTCTCCTCGTTTTTTACTCTACTAGCTCTAGCAAGATCATCTTTTACTATTTGTTCAGGAGTCATAGGTTTGAGACCAATTTTCTTTCCATCATGCACAAGAGAATACTGATTAGTTCTACCATTATGAACAGATTCTTTATCAAATTGCCAAGGTCTACCAAGTAACAAAGAACAAGCTTGCATAGGTACAACATCACAATCAACAAAATCAGAATATGTACCAATAGTAAAATGCACACGTGTAGTTCTTGTTACCTTGAGCTTCCGAGAGCTCTCAAACCATTGAATATAGTATGGATGTGTGCGCTGTCTTGTAGAAAGAGAAAGCTTCTCCACCATGTCAACGCTAGCCAGATTATTGCAGCTCCCTCCATCAATAATGATCCTTATAGCTCGCTCTTTTACAACGCCTCTTGTTTGAAACAGATTGTGGCGTTGATCATGCTCAGCTTTGCTCAATTGCACGCTCAACACACGCTGTGCAACTAAGCTCATGTACTGATCAGCAGTGTTAGCATCCATTACCTCTATCTCTCTCTCAGAATCAGAATTGGCACCATCACGTGCAGCAATGAGGGCCAATGTATCTTCATCAAAGTCACTTGCAGAATCATATTCTCCATCTTCACGCACCAACATCACACGCTTTGTTCTGCATTCTCTCTCTATGTGACCAAATCCCAAGCATTTGCGACATTGAATGTCGCGCGTCTTCCCTGTGGAGGCCATGGAAGATGAACTCCGAGGGGGGCCAGCAGATGGTGGTGGAGTCGCAGCAGGTGGTGCTGTGATGCAGGCGCGGTGTACTTGGAAGTAGTAGGTGCTGGTGCAGTCCCACGCGATGGTGGCGCGATTGTGCGAGACCACCGATGAACTTAGCTCATTAGCTCTTCTCCATGGTGGTTGACGCACGTTCAGCTTTGCAAGCAAGATGAAACAAGCGAGTAATAGTGTTGTACTCCTTATAATCTAAAATATGCTGAATTTCTTTATTCAAACCACCAAAGAAACGTGCAAGCATAGCCTCATTATCCTCTACAACACCGCAGCGAATCATACCAGTTTGCAATTCTTGATAATAGTCTTCTACAGAATTTTTCCCTTGTTCTAAGCGAGACAATTTCTTAAGTAAATCACGCTGATAATGTGGAGGAACAAAACGAGTACGCATAGCAAGTTTTAAACCAACCCAAGTAGTAGGAATATTAGCAGGACGTGCTCTACAATGTTCAGACCACCAAATAGAAGCAAAATCTTTGAACTCACAAGTAGCAGCACTAACACGCAAGTGCTCAGGGTATTTTAAACATGCAAAGCGTTGTTCTACTTCCAATTCCCATGTAAGATATGCATCAGGATTATATCTACCCTCAAATGGCGGAATATTCAATTTAAGTTTAGCAACATGATCATCATCATTACGTACCGGGCGTGGAGGTGGACGAGCGTTGCGGTTCAGTTGTCATGGACGACCCGGTGCAGGTTGTTCGACTTCCTCGCCGTCCAGTACGTTCTCCTCGACCTACTCGTCCGCGTCCGCTTCATAGTCTTCGTATCCCTCATCAGAAGGCGCGTCAGGTGCGGCTGCTGCAGCAGGAGCGGTACCCGCAGGCACATCCGCACGAGGAACGCGGCGTGCGCGTCGTTGCACATTGTCGCGAGGTGGCGGCAACCGAGTCAAAAGTTCCTGGAACTTGGCGTCGAGCTTGGAGTTGAAAGCTGCCTCGAGACCATCCAGCTTGTCCAGCGCGTCGGTGAGTTTGGCATCCACGTCACCAATGCGCGCATCGGTGTCGCGTGCATGCCCGCCCAAAAGGTGGGTGAAGTGAGCATGTAACTGCTCAGACGTCATCTTGGCCGGGTCAACAGCGGCCGGATTAACTGGTCCTGACATGGTTAGTACAGACAAAAGCAGAACTGTATATGCTTACAAAACTACGGAATATGGTGGTTCACGCGCAATTCGTCAAGCAAAATACAAAGCTCTTACAAGTTCTTACCAAACAGGAGGAAGGCGATGTAACAACCAGCAAGGATCAGCGTCTCCAAAGATTGCCAAAGCGATTACCAGGTGTCGACATAAATCACGTGGAGACAATATGTGGAGCTATAGGATGGCTTATATATGGTAGCAAAACAGCAATTGTCAAAACAGCAATGCAATATTGAAAGTATGCTCAACGACGGTACTGTGCTGGTCCTAGGCTAGACCGTACTAGAGACGCGAGCCTAGAACACTAGCGAGGTCACGGCGCGGCACACAAGCAACTAGCAGCGATGAGGTGGCGATGAGGTGGCGACGCGAGGTGCGAAAAATCACTATGATGGCAAGTGTCTCAAACTGATCCCCAAGGTCTAAAAACAGTATAGCCTCAGAAAAAAATTTTGTCGAAATTTCGGAAGTGCTAGCGCGCAGGCGCCAAAAAATGTCGCTATAACAGCCAGTGAAAAGTGATCGCCAAAGTGAAAACCCAATGTAGCCAGAAAAATTTTTCGGAAGCGTTTCCAGACTTTTTTTTTTTTTTTTTTTTTGCTCTCCTTCCAATTTTTTACTGGCGGCCGAAACTTAACTCACGGAAATTTTTCTGCAGCGCAAGATGATATTAGAAGGTAACAGCTAAGTAGGAAAAACAATAAAACCTAATTCTACACGGGCTCTGTCGCGGCAGAGAAACAACACGAATCCGTGTCGCGGTAGGATACAGGGTATATGGTGGATGTATATGGTGGTGGCGGAAGTATATGGTGGGTGTATATGGAAGTGGCGAAAGTATATGGTGGATGTATCTGGCAGTGGCGGAAGTATATGGTGGGTGTATATGGCGGTGATCTGCGTATGGTGCGAGTGGGCGGCGGCGTGACTAATATGACCAGAACTCGAAACTCTAAAGGAACTAGACGCTAAGACCAGCAACTCGACACGAAGATGCAGACACAAATTCAACTATGCAAAACTGAAAAGACAATGCAATGCGTGGCAGGGGTTTATGGGACGATATGATCTAAACCCTAACTGTATATTTTTTTTGGCTTTTTCGTGGTTTATGGGTATGATGGCAGATGCAATCTACACTAGGAAAACAGTAAATTCTCACCGAGCAACCTGAAATCTGATACCACTTGATAGGGCAAAGTTGGCCGATCTTTCGATGAGATGGGGATAAATCGATTTGTTGGTGGAGTTTGTGCTTGACGATCCGACTACACGTGCAAAGCTCGTGCGCCAATGCAATCGCTAGGATAATCTCCGGGAGTTACTGATCTTGCGGAGCACGATCAGCCTGACCACAAGGGTCTTAATTCCTACCTGAAATCGAGAACAAGTAAGAACTAATATTGCAATCAGAATATTGCGGATATAGATGAAAGCTTTATTGAAAAGGTGGAATTCCGTCGGTCTTGTTCTGGGCGTTGGCCTCAAAAGAAGTACACGGTTGCAGCAATTGGCTAACTTTTAATCTAATCAAAATCCGAGTCTAAACGTGACGGCTATGGGGGTATTTAAAGGAGGAAAAGGTGGGGTTTCGGCCAACCATACGTATGGTGGTCGAACCAAACCCTAAAAGGCCTTTCCCCCTTCAATACGGACTCTAAAAAGTGGCTGACTTAATTCCTGCGAAAATGACATGGGCCTGGCCCAAAACTAAAGGTGACGCAGCACCATAACATGCTATGGACGAAATTATGAAGTGGGAAACTCTATATTTCGTCCATGTCTTCATCTCTTCTTATGGTGGCTTCAAAGTTCTGAAATCTCCACTTGCGACGTCATCTTCAATCCTCACACGCTTGCTGCCATCTCCTCCATGCGTGATCATGCTCCAATGCTTGTCCTCCTCATCCATGCTTGGTCCATCATTCCTAAGAGTAACAAACATATCTGATTTAGGCAGCATCATATTCTCATGTATGTGAGGAATAGTTCCAAGAAACGAAAGTACCTGATAGTTAAGTTGTTTGGCACGAGCTCGAGTGATTGGTCCTTGTATTTGTGTGGTTGTAGGTACAGCGGTTGTATCAAGAAATGGGATGTCCTCATCACCACCCTACCTACTTCTTTACACTCATTACATCTAAAAAAATATTATTCATGTTCCATCGAAAAAATGCTTATGATAATAATGTGTTCTTTGAAATTCACCCTTGGTATTTTCTTGCCAAGGATCAGGATTCGAGGGCGGTTCTTATTAGAGGGAGATGTCATGGCGGTCTTTATAATCTCGGCGTGTCATCCATCAAGTAAGTTTTCAACAGTATCAAGGTGTCTCGTGATTAGTGGCATTCGGGCTTAGGCCACCCAGCCACTCCCATAATTCAGCATATTTTACACTGTTTTGACCTTTTCTCAGTGTTAGTAAATAAAGTTGTAATTTGTGATGCCTATCAATAAGGCAAGAGTCATTCAGTTGCCATTTTCTCTTTCTACTCGTATTACTATTGCACCTCTAGAGATTATTTATTCATATGTATGGGGTCTTGCCTAAAACTCTGTTAGTGGACATTAGTTTTATGTCGGTTTTGTTGATTCATATAGTCGCTTTACTTGGGTTTACCTTCTCAAACGTAAAAATGATGTGTTCTTCATTTTTCTTCATTTTCAACAACATGTTGAATGACTTTTGGGTAGAAAGATCTTACATGTGCAATCTGATTGGGGGAGGCCAGTACCATCGCTTAAATAAATTCTTTTCAGATATTGGTATCTCGCATCAGGTTTCATGTCCTCATACTCATCAACAAAATTGTACTGCTGAAACAAAACAACGGCACATTGTTGAACACAGGGTTAACCTTACTTTCATATACCTCTATTTCTTTTAGATTTTAGATTGATGTTTTTTGCACCGCATGCTTTCTCATTAATCCCTACCTAGTCGTGTTATCTCTATGCAAACTTCAATTGAGCATCTATTTGGTGAAACTCCAGGCTACACATTCTTTAAGATTTTTGGTTGTGCATGTTGATCCCATATATTCCCATATAATAAACGAAAGCTTGAGTTTTGATCCAAGCAATGTGTCTTCCTAGGCTTCGCAA
The DNA here is from genome assembly GCA_030979885.1 of Lolium multiflorum. Taxonomy (NCBI): domain Eukaryota; kingdom Viridiplantae; phylum Streptophyta; class Magnoliopsida; order Poales; family Poaceae; genus Lolium; species Lolium multiflorum. The sequence continues at coordinate 9,711,498 of CM061750.1, forward strand.
GGGCTACAAGTGCCTCAATATCCTGACCAACCGTGATTATATACCGACCAACTCCTCCACTCAACAAATTTCTTCATCTCCTTTACATTATGACCAATTTGTTGATGCCGCACACACTCCTTAGCTTCTTGCTAACCATGATGTAGGTGTGGGGCGAGGCGCTCGGCTTGAACTACTGGATACAATACAGATGATATTGCATGTTCTATCGCTGATCCAAAACAGGCACACGTCAATCATGACAATTGGTTGCATGGCCTTGGGATGCCCGCCCATGCACTGGTCGTGTACGGCCCGCCCGAGCGTGGCTTGTTGTCTCTCGCGCAGCTTGCCTCGCCTTTCCCGCTGGCACTATGCTGATAGAGGTTGACGGGCTTGATGATTCCACAGAAACTAAGCCAAAAAGATCTTGATACGTTGGGACTCCAAGTGCAGTGTGTTGTATCAAGGGAGTATCTTCCCCACAAGGGTGACTCGAGGGTTTATATCGAACTCTCGAGGAACTAGATGGAAGAGTATTCTCTTCTCTCTTCTTGAAGCAATCCTGCAAGTAAAATAAATGCATTGTGGCCCCAACTCCACCGTGTGGTTGTCAAGCACAAGGTTTCGCGTAAGTAAATAACACAAGTAGAAATTAAACTAGATTAAACAACAAAGGAAAAACTGCAAAGAGGTTGATTATTTTTGGTGTTTTGGATGCAAATAAGAAAGATAAGTATTTTTGTATTTTCGGAATAAAATAGTGCAGCAAGTAGAAAACAATGTAAATGCAATATAAATATGTTTCTTATGATAAAAAGTGGACCGGGGTTCATGGGTTCACTTGACTATTCTCTCGTAAAGTTGTGGTGGACAAAAAACAATTCATCAATGAGATACGAAGGTACAAATAATATTATATGTAAGATCGGATTTAATATGGGCATCACGTCCTAACATAGATATGATGCAACGACACACCTCTCTTATGCTCCACAAGAATGAAATTTCATCAATCTTATGTTAAGAATTAACAGAGCATAGCAACAAGTACTTTGACAGAAGTTTAAATATTAAATATGCTACCTTAAACAAACAAGATCATCATTATTGTCACATGATGAACATTATACATGCATTCACTTTATCCCTAATAAGGTAGCAAAAGATAGGCAAAAACAAAAATAGCTCTTGAACATATTGTCACTCTCCAATCACTAAAACATTGCTACTCCATCTAACACACATCACCCCACACACGCTCTTGCAAAGATTTTGGATCAGAACATAAACTTAAGAACGTGTTACATAATATGCATCTTTCAATACATCTCACAAATATAATAAGATCAGATCTCATAAAACAATATCATAGAATAAGGATCCACCATATAGGTATTACAAGTATGGCCAAAATCATGATAGACAGCTCATATGGCACTAAGTACTATGAAAAGCATGAGAGAAATAGATCAAGCTACTGCCACAAATCCGTAGTCCAGAGGTGGACTACTCCCTCTTGATCATGGTGATGATGATGAAAACGTTGGAAAAGGTGGAGATCCCTCTGACGGTGATCTCGGCGGAGTTTTCCTTTCCAATCTTCTCTGCAGCAGCCTCCGTTTTGGGCGACCCTAGCTTGCCGTCACGCGCCGGGCATCGAACACGCGACCTCCTCCACCTGCTTACCCCTGCGCACCAGCTGATCAAAGTACATTCGGTGTTAGAAACAAGACATGCAGATATTTTGTACACTATCGTTTAGATGGTCAAAGGAAAAACCGTGAACTTTCCATACTGTAATGATCCAGTAATGATCTGAAAACAAATCCAAAAAAAAAACCAGCAAAACGAAACTAGTGAACCGTGAGTCCGTCCGTGACAACCAATATCAACTAGTAAAATGCAAAAATTTATCGATCGAAAAACTAATTTAATTTAGAATAGGGTAAACCGCACTGGCGGTTCCTATTCTTTGCCTGTGCCTTCACTTTAGTCCCTATTTTTTAAAATTGCATATCCAGATCCTAGATCTTTGGTTAGTTGCTCACCCGAGGTCCTATTTTGGTCTGACCCGCGTTGACCTGTGCCGCGTATCCGCACCGTCCCGGCAGCATTTGCGCCTCCGTCCACGCCCGCTTCTGCCCGCTCCGGCGTCCTCCAACATCTCCTATGCGACGCCCTCCTCTTCTCACGCCGAGGTGCATCACGCAACCTGCGCGCCCCGCGCCCCACTCTGCGCCTCCCCTGGCCGGTCGCCCCGCCTGCCCGCGCCGCCGACCTCGCCGCCTTTGCGACGCCTAGGACACCCGCTCACCGGTCCAAACAACCATCATGCGACTGCGCCCAGGTCCGGCTCCGCCCGCATCGCCCTGCCGGTTGTCGCGCCTACGCCGGCTTTGGCCGCGCAGCTCCGGCAGCGCCCCGTCCGGCTCGCCCGGTCTCGCCGCCGCTAGCTCGTCGCCCTCCGGCTCGCCCGCGTCGGCCTCCTCCCGTGGCCCGCGCGCAAACAGCAACTAACAGCGCATGTGCCGGCCGCCGGCTTGCCGCCCGTCGCTCCAGGTCCTCGGGCAGTCGGGCGCACCAGCTGCAACCATGCGCCCAGGTATCCCTGTCGTTCATCCGCCTGCTCGTCTCGCGTAGGGATGCCTGCCTGGGTCCCAACTTGACGACGTGGCACGGGTCAACGCGGGGCATACCCATTTAGGACCTCATGTGAGCAAGTGATAGAAGAATTAGGACCTACTTATTCAATTTCAAAGAATAGGGACTAAACTGAAGGCACGGGCAAAGAATAAGGACGGCCAGTGCGGTTTACTCTTTAGAATATTATAGGAATATTTTTAGGTCACAATTTATCAACCGCTCCGCCTATTATTTATCAGGGTTAAATGTCAACGGTTATCGACCTGAAAGGGAATTGTATAAAGGGAATTGTAAAAAAAAAAGAGAACTGAAAAAGAAATGCCGGGCGGGGGTCAAGCTTTCGATCTCAAACAAAGGGAATTGAAAAGAAATGGCCAGGCCGGCAGCGTCCCTCACCAAACAAAACAAAGGGAATAAGAAAAGGCCAGGCGGGGCAGATGAGGAGCAGGTGAGCGCCACTTCTGCACTTCAGGAGCGATATTGGGAAGGAGCGGGGCCACCTCTCCGGCAGCCAGAGAGGCAGATCGAGATCGGCTACGTCGTGGGCTTGGCGGTTTGAAGAGGCAACGCTGGATTTGATGCGAGGGTCTGGGGGATATCGGAAGAACGGATCGGCGCTGGGGAGTTCGTCGGGAGGCAGGGAAGGCCGGGGAGGAGAGGTCGACGGGGCTGCAGCTAGGTCCGCTCCTCCTCCTGATCCTGGACGGCCTAGGGGCGGAGGGAGGTGGTCATCGAAAGGCCGGGATGGACGCTGCGGCGGAGGGGTCGCCGGGGCAGCAACTAGACCTCCGCTCCTGGTTCTGGACGGCCCGCCTTCGGGGTACTGAGGAGGAGGAGGATGCTGGAAGGGAGACGTCGCCGAGGAGGAGTGCGTCGTCGCGGCGGCAGATGGCTTGGCGGAGTGGGACGCGCGAGAGAGCCCGCAGCCGGCGGCACAGGGGAACTTTTCACGACAGAAAACGATAAAAGAAAGGGAATAGAGTCGCTCCGCGAGCGCTACCGCGCCGAAGCAAAACGATTGCTTGAGGCCTTGTTTACTTCTAAGGTATTTATGGGGATGAGAGAGGATTATTTCGTATCTCGGAATATCCCCATCGTTCTCGGTTTTGAACATAATCCCGAGATATCCCCTCACATCCCCTTCTATCCCCCCATTTTTTGCCCAAATCAAAAACTCTCCATCATACTAGTGTATTATTGGGGAAGGGTATTTGAGGGGATTGGGTGAACACCAAATCCCCTCCCATCCCCATACCTATTGGGAAGAAAAATACGAGAGAAGTAAACAAGGCCTGAGCGGTCGAACGCGGGCGAGGGAATTCGCTCCGTTTTGGTGTTTCTGTCTTTCTGCGGCGCTCTCCTCCCGAGAACTCTTTGGGGCCATATATATATAGTGATTTTTTTGGCAAAATACGTCGGCTCGCGAAAGAATTAGGGCAAACGGACGCTCGAGGGCTGAACTGGGGTGTGCAGCGCGGCCTAGAAGTCTGGCCACGCCACCTGGCCTCGTTTGGCCCTCGGGCCTCTCCAGGCGTGCTTCAAAAGTCCATTGTGTTCCTCCCGATAAAAAAATAATGCTCTAAATATCTTAGATCAATTTGACTCCGTATAGGTTCCTGAAAGTGAAAAATACGCGAAACAGGTTTTCCTGTTCTTCACGGTTATAAACCAAATAAATGGGATCATTGATAAATTCCCGTAAATCAATGTAAAACATGGTATTATATCATATATATTGCAAATATGTGGGAATTCAATATGATATAGGACAAAGTTCATGTATGCATTTTACATGCCTCAACATCTTCAAGCTTAACTTATGCTCGTCCCGGGCATCAAGGTGATAAAACTAACATAAACTTTGAAGTTTATAATATATAGCTTCTAAATAACCATGCAAAGTATCATAAGGTTCAATCGATCAATAATTAATAACAACAGGTAATATGAACTCGTAAAGTGATAACTCTTACATTCTACATAGCATGCATAAAAGTAAATAGCCTTGTAAGTAGCATGAATGACAAGTACTTATAAATCATAAAGCATGCTTGAGAAAATCCTATGAAATTGTTGGAAGACTTTGTGTCTTCTCTTTTCAAGAATATTTCTTTTAACTCTTGAACTCAAGAAAGTAAGCAGGGAATGCATGTGCTAAACCTCCAACATAATAATAAGGATGGGGTACCAAGTATCTCATGTATAAAGATATCTATGTGTCATGAGTTTGATCTCCTGTGAGTAAGTGTTGCCTTATTTTCTTGAATGCTAAGGACTACACCTCTTGTTACTCAACTCCGGGTTACCAAGACCTTTCAACATACATGTTTTAACCAAGTGTCGGTGATCAGTGAAATCCAATTTATATTCATCAGTGCTATACCATCTTGATAGCATCAGTGCTCTCCCTCCAAAGGAGTGAAATCCAGTTTATATTCCAACAAAACGCTGATTAGTGTACTACACCCACTGTGTAAGAAACCCAGTTGTTAAGCTCCAGCTTCTCGCCCTCCAAGACTAAACTTTCACTTGCACTAGAGAAGCTTGGACAGTACCAATGATGTGCCAAGATTTGCCACATCACTTTAACCGGCACTACGGTTGGTTGGATGCCATGGTGGATGGCGTAGAGCCGTGGTGGGACAAGGTACTGTACAAACTGAAAGAGCCTGGTATCTGAACAATACACTAGACCAACACAAGAATGTGCAGTAATATAATTTGGTTGCTCATTTTTGCCCACCAATTCAATGCGCATGGCATGGAGGTTCAGATATGCTGCAGCATTGCCATCCTCAAAGAAACCGCCACTTGCAATATGATGCTAGCCTCTGGTGAAGGTGCAGGAAACAACACAGCAGTGATGCAATGCGCTTGGTTGGATGCCGTGGTGGATGGCGTAGGTCGTGGGTACCCGGCCATTATGTTGGAGGACGGACAGCACTGAGAAGGCAATGGCATTGGCAGATCTAGTTGTTGGCGGCCGGGAGCGCAAAACCCTCCGCCATCATCATCAAGAGTGATTTCAGTGGAGACTACACAGTTAGCTTCCTTGAACGATGGCCATGGCAGGGGCCGTGTCTCGTCTCCATCTACATGAGCACCCATGAAAGAAGGCGACGATGTACCGGGCAATTGCTTGTGCTACAGTGCTGGATCTCGGCCTGCAGAGCTCACTAGCGTTGTCAGTTGCAGCAACTGAACAATAGGCACGAAATCTGCTGGCATGGGAACTAACGAGAACACACCTGTTACGGCCATGGTGTCGAGGCCGCACTCAGCCGGAGTCGATGGCGAGGACACAACCAGCACTGGAAGGGCCACTGGGTGCCATCGAACAGGTGGCAGGCATCGATGCAACTCCACTTATGGCATGACCATCGAGGGTTCCATCACTTGATGCAGCTGCAACAAGCACAGTGACGAACTGACGATGTCGTCGACGGTGTCCGTGTGCACCGTTGGTGCCGTCGTTGTGGCGGGTGCAGACCTTGACTCGGTGCTGCCGCGGCTTGGGTCTTCCATCGAACATCTGGCGGGCGTCGGAACACCTTGCTACGCCTTGGACGGTGAGGCTCGACGCTCCCAGAAACTCTCCATTCTTGCTCCGACAGATCACACCCACCGCTCCGCCTAGATGAGACTTTGGGTGTGTTCAGTTCCAGAATTCGGAGGAATAAGACGGAACCGTTCCGTACCTGAAGCCCGTACTCATGTTCGGTTTGGCAAAGAAACGGAACGAACGAAGTGATTCCCCGAAAGAGAATATTCCTTTGTCCAGCCGAATCGGCCGGATCTCGAGAAACGGCTCGCTAATGCCGAAACTAATCCCTCTCGCGCGCTCCCTCACATAATCTCCCTCCCCTCTCTCTCCCGTGGTTCTTCTCTAAGGTCAACGCCGGCGCCGCCGCCGTCCATCTCCTCCTCCGTGCTCGCCGCCATACATCTCATGCAGCCACGCGCGGCGGCGGCGATGGCCATGCGTGGTGGCGGCGACCTTGGAGCAGCGCGGCGGCCAGGACGGTGGCCATGCGAGGTGGCTCCTCTCCCGCACTCCTCCAAGGTCGACACCGAGCTCGCTGCCATGGCCGCACTCCTCCAAGCGCGGCGGCCGGCGAGCAGAGGCGGCGGCCGGCCGGAGGCGAGCAGACGCAGCGGGCCGATTTGCCCTCTTCTTCTCCGATTTGATTACTAGATTAGTGCTAATTTGATTGCTAATTTTAAATTATTGCTAATTAAATTGCTAATCCTAAATTAGGGGACCGTTTCATTCCAGCTCATTTTAGCCCTACCGAACACCAGAATGGAATGGAATGGAACCGTCCGGTGACTTCGGAATGGAATGGAATGGAACCGTTCGGTGACTTCGGAATGAAACCATTCCGTTCTGTCCCCTCCGTTTCTCAAATCGAACGCATCCTTGGTGATCGCTGCATAGCCATTGAGTTACACACAACCCATCCCCGGAGGGATCCACTTCGGGTGTACTTGAGGTCGTAATGGACAGATCTCTGGGATAGCTCTCAGTGAATAGATGTGTTCATAAAGGTCTTTGGTACTCATGTTTGTGAATTTTCTTCCGCTGCGCCTACCAAATAGCCCCAGTGTGACTTCAACCTTTGCAAAATCGTCACGTGGTAAAGACGCCATCATGTCAAACAACCATTGTTTCGACGATGTTAGATGATTAGCGAGAAAAACTGGGTGCAGTTAGGGACGACCCGAGGGCGATTTTAGATCGTCTCCGACGAGGGCCTGCATCTCATCCATGGAGAGTCCGGAGATGATGTTGGCAGCAACATCGGGAGATAGGCATCGTATCTTCTGCATGTATGCCGTTCACCTCCCTCAAAGCCGAATCGACTTGCTGCAGACAGGCATCGTATCTTCTGCATGTATGCCGTTCACCTCCCTCAAAGCCGAATCGAGACTTGCTGCAGACGTGGTCGACGAGTTTTGAGAAGAGGCGCTGCGGCAGTGAGTTTACTTTCCCAGTTCAGTTTCTGTCCATCTTCTTCAGCCGACCCAGGTCATCACAAGGCGGCTTAACATTCTGGAGCCGTCCGGAGAGGAGCTTGATGAGGTGACTTGGACGTTGATTCAACGCTGGAATAGCAAGGCGACGCCAGTTCGAGGATATTCAGTTTTATAATACGCATATTGCTACAGAATAAGCTCACTCCTACAGTAACTGCCTCCACTCATGATGCTAGTTCTTTACTGCCCTTCAGAGCTTACAGGCAATTACAGAGCTGAAGTAGCTATCATACAACATACTATCCATGGTCAGACTGATGCCATGCATCATCTAACTATATTATTAACTAACAAGTTCCTGGTGAAGAGAGGAATGGGTGAAACGAGCACAGGGAATGCAGGACATCACAGCAATTCGGTGATCCTATGGGTCCTGAGTGCTGGTTTAGCTCTGGATTTGAGTCTTCGTTTCAGTAGTCCAGAGGTGGTACAGAGGCGATGCTGCCGGTGAGATTCTGCAAGTCGTGGCTCCCAGAATAACCGTCGCAGGAATCCCCCTGCATCATCCTTGCTCCAGGTACAGATAGAAGTCCTTCTCCGTTGCGGACCATCTGCTGCACCTCCTGTGGTGACAGTATCTTTATGCACCACACGCTATTCACAAACTCCCTGGGAAAGCATGGCATTAGAAGTTGTTATGCATGAATGGACATTCTAAAAGTATACTGTACGGGTAAATACAACTCAAAGACAGGTTTTCTAGGTCCCTTACTGCCATGGGTCGTCGCCGACGAGAAGAATGTCGTTTTCTCGGTCGACGAATACAAGCTGCCAGCCTGATCTTACAGGGTCCTCCAGTTGGCCTTCAAGGCCAAACAGATGCTCGAGCTCACTACGCAGCTCGTAGTAGCTGCTGAATTTAGTGATATCGAGCGACCTTCCAGGGGACCCTGATTTGTAAACCTGTCAAAACAATAATTGAAGGAATTAGCCAGTCTATGCAGAAGAATTACGCATAACAAAGATGGATGCGCTGGTAAGAGTTTGTAGGGAAACAAGGTCATGAAAATGCACTCCTTGGTAACCTAAAATTCCATATAGCACTTTAAGTAATTGACTGATTCGTTGGAATCAGCTACTAAAATGAATTTTTTTCCTCTAAATCATCAGACCGACACAGTGGAAGAATGTCAACTAAATATTATTATGGTTTCCAACGTTGAAAGTCGGTGGAACAATATGAATTGAAGAAATTAAAGGGATATAACACATTCGTGGGAAACACATACCTTCACAAAGGTTTCACCTTGTGATGGGTTTACACCACAAACATTATCAAGAGAACTGAAGGCTCCTGATTCTCCTAAACAACTGGAAGTTGCTAAGGTGTCTGCGGGTGGTAAATCTTCGCCACCATACCTCAACAAAGGTATGGCCATAGAAACCATTCCGCTGCCGCTGCCACCCCTGACGCTTGCCATGCCGTCCTGGAGTGCAAATGATGATGAAAACAGCTGGTTTTCAACATTCGAGCCATAAGCCTGGACACTGGACATGTCTCTTGCTGACTGTGATGCCAGGGTTCCAGCAAAGTGGGATATATTTGTCTGGTGATTTATGTTCTCAAGCTTGGGTTGCACTGACCGAGATTCAATATGACCAAGGGGTTCCGAAGCCAACCTCTTTGAAGGCCATCCATCTGGTGACATTAATTGGTCACTACGAGGCAAACTAACAAGGTTCGAAGCATCTTGGCCAGATAAGTTACGGAAACCATTGTGCAGATGCAATGAAGGATCATTGTTTCCTTCTAAGAGGTTCTGCTGGTAGAATGGAGATTGTGACTGTGAACCAGTTTCTGAACCAGACATGCTAGAATCTACATCAGAAATACGATGACAACTAGATGAAAGCTGCTGTTGCATCTCCTGATGAGATTGTTGTCGCATAACCTGATGGCTTTGCTGCTGCGGCAGCAATTCTTGCTGCTTTTGCAGTTGTTGAGGGTTGTGCAAATGCAGCTGCTGCAGCTGACTTTGAAGGAATCCAGAGTTACCACTGTACTGATTATGGCCGTGCTGAACAGTTTGTATGGATGACTGCTGAGTTTGATACTGCATCTGCTGTAGAACATGATTGGCATACACAGAATTCAACCCACCGTTCAGATTCTGAGTCTGTTGGAATTGCAAGAGAGCTGAAGACTGTTTCGAAGGATCCCCAGCTCTAATTTCTTCCAGTGCTGCTGCAGCCATTTGCTGGTATGTATCTGGCTTAAGACCCAGCAATGGAGTATCAGTCCGTGGCTGTAGCCATGGTGACGCTCCAAGACCCTGGAAGTTCAACGACTGAGTCCCTCTATCCCCATCTCCAAGCCACATGAGAGAAGAATAACGAGCAAAATCATCATTGTTGACACCTGCATATAGATATAGAACAGAAATCGATTAAGAAAGACTTTTTTTTGCAGGAACCATATATACTGGTATTCCTGACATGGATCAGCCTACCATTGAACATGCCATGCATAGACGGCAGCCCTGAAGCCCATGGACGCTTCAGTCTTAAAGGAAAGGCAGTTGGATACATCGGAAAAGTGGTCAATGGCTCAATTTCCCAGAGTGAAACTCTCGGTTGTTTCTCACCAGCAGTGGACTCATCCCAGCCAACCTATAATATTACAGACCAAAATTAAGGCAATTATCGTTGATGATTAGTTCTCAGAAAACAAACCATGGAGCATGTGGCATGTGGCAATAGATTTGACAAGCCCCAGTGAATAATGAAACAAAAGAACAGCAAGTATTCTGAAATCACGACACATTACCTTCACGGAACGCCAATGTGAATTTGGCCAACGCACCGAGTCAAGATCGCCTATCGTTGTAATTGTACCCATGTATCTGAAAGAACAAACAACTTTCAGATCATAGAATTCATGGTGTTACTCGGTTTCAAATTTCAACTTACCGTCTGACACTTGACTCCTCCGTCTCAAAAAGCATTCTAAACCTCATTCCAACAGACACACGTGTGTGGTAAACAGATTTAACATACTTGGCCAGTGGAATGATAAATTCAGAAGGGCTAGACCTGATAAAAAAAAGATGTCAAATGTTAGTTACGTGTAGAAGGCAATATATTTGTTGAGTTGGGATTGTAAAGAATATACCGCGGGTTATAAAAAATAGTGAAACGGCTGTTTGTGGCTGCAGCATGAGCTGCTGCTGCAAGAAGGCCTATATGCATGCTATCACTTGATAGCACAGAAGATGGCATAATCGTCTGAGGACGAGTCGCATGACGAATCCCCAAGAGAAGTTGGTTATTATCATTCCTGGCAAACATGGAAAAGTATTTAGTGTAACACACACAGCAGCCAGGGTAAAAGCATAAACTGGGTTATAAAGTAAAGTAGCCGGTACCAGATGAATATAACAGAATCCCCTGCTACTAGCCTTTTTGCACTTACAAAGACACTCCAACCTGTAGTCAGGAGATGCCTTTTTGGCTGACCTGCATACCAAGTGCAAAGGCTAAGAGAACCAACTAAGAGTCCAAGATATACCAGAACAGAATTCAATGAATCAATAACATTGCAAGATAGGAACTACAATAGGTGAAGGATATAGCCATTGAAACATTTTACAGAGCAATTTCCTAACCAAGCAAGAACACACTAACAGCCTTTGCTGGCAGAGAGAAATGAACAATTCTAGGGGGACCAAAAGAAGGCTAGAACCTTCTCATCTAAAAGTAGCAGAACATACTTTTTATTGTCCTTTTTAGGACTCTTACTGAATACTTGTTCAACAACAAAACATAATCGCCAGATGCATGTCCTGCAAATAGTTTGCATACATACCGCGGAATATGTGGCGAAATTTCCATTCGTTATCATGCAGATCCCTTGCGATCAGCTCCTGGCATGGAGGCTGCAGCGAAAAATCCTGTAGAGAATTGATCGTGTCAAATTTAAAATGAAAAAATATCACCAGCTCTTATAAATGCATTGAGCAAAAGAAACTAAATTTTGATGCAACATTTTGTGAAGACAAACCAATGGCGGGAAGACTTTCTCAGCAGAACGGCGGGGGACAGAGAAGCCACCGTGTGTGCTCGTATCACTTGCAGTCAATGTCTTGCAGAAGTAATTAGTTGGCTGCTTGCTACCAGCACCCAACTCAATTGGAAGAAAAGGCTCCTTTTGTTCTTCCTGCCATTGGAACCACATGATGAAAACATAATTAGTGATAATTTAACAGTTTAACCTACAACCTGGTATCTGAATTCAGGCTACAACAGCAGAGGAAAGTAGTTAAATACCGGGCTCAACGGCTGCAGAGTCATTTGGGCATAAACTTCATCAGTCTCCACGTCAGCCTACGTTAGCATTAAAAAATCATTTCAGGGATCCTCTTAAGAAACTACATGATGACCCCCTATTTTTTGGGGGAGAATGATGACACTCTTTTGATGTGTGAAGTGTGAACTTACATGCATGGTGACATTATGAAGCTGGCAGATCAACTGAGGCGGGAGGTTTGGATAGTTAGGGATTTGAGCATCAACCTCCTTATTAGTTGATGCGGCAACCTACAGAACACGAAAAAAAAAAAACACTTCTAAAACTGTACTAAGGTCACTTTAGAAAACTGTGATTGGATAAAAACCACGCAGCAAAACTGATTCTTCATATAATGACATCCTTTATATTTCACTAAAGCAATGTCTCAGTATAATCGCCAGTTCTATGATGTTTATGTGCTGCATTAGACAAATAAATAAGAACTACCTGAGCACTAAGGGCACAGGAAGAGACTATATTTTATCCTCCTTCTTTAGAAATAATATAAACAGATTTCCAGCTTATTCAAGGAAGATATCGGTGGTACAGACTAATAAACCTGCCGACCTGCTCACTGTGGCCTTGTGGAAAGTAGATGACACGGCTCCCAACCACGGGCAGAGACACAAGGGGCCCAGCGCATGCATGCCACAGCTCCGAGTTCAGGCACCTCTGTTCCCCTGATAAGTGCCAAGCACACATGAGCCGAACAGAAACCACCAGAAAGCAAAGTTCATGTGAAGCTACTATTTGTACTTGGCCACAGACAAGTCACAAGGGGGAAACTTAGTAAGTATCAACAATAATGACATAGCATGGGTTTAATGAATGGAACCAAGCAATGACATAACATGGCATTGTGCCGCACAAGAGAGAATGCATGTATGTATGTACTCCCTCTGTCCGGAAACAATTGACTCGGATTTGTCTAGATGTACTCCCTCTGTCCAGAAATAAGTGATTCAGATTTTTCTAGATTTTCTAGAGTCACTTATCTCCAGATAGAGGACGCGATTATCATGCACAAACAACATAAGCCAAAATTGAACTTGTCTAGCATTTCAATCCCAACAAATCAGAACATTTCACAATCTCTAGTGCAACAAACAAAGCAGATAGAAGCAGAGGTTGTGAGCCGAAACAGCTGAAGCGATGTAGAAACTGTGAGACGAGATATGTATACCATCATTTTCCGGCAGGGACTGCGGCATCTCGGACATGGAGAGAAATATCTCAGGCGAACAACCAACGGGGGCGCCAAGAACACCGAACTCGCCACGAGACACCGAGCAACAGCTCCTCAGAGGGGCATCATGCTCCCAGCAGCAAAGCGGCCTTCCTCCTCAACAATAGCTCTTCCATCTTCTGCCGCCGATTGCTTTCCCCTTTGCTGTGAAGCAGTAACTGCTAACCGAAGCCGGAGCCGTTGAGGCAAATCCTGGCCATCGCCGACCTCAGGGCGCCAAATCCCAAGCACGCCCGCGAACCGTCAATCGGGACAGAGAATCGCCCGCTCACCGATCCAATCTTCCCCACAGGAACAGGAGAAAATCACCAAACCAGCACAGGCGACAGGCACAGCTGGATGCTCGGAGCCGGATTACTCTGAGCACGGAGAAACCGAGGAAGGCGGCCGGGCCGAGCTCATCAACCCAGGAAGCAGAAGTAGCGCGGCTCGCGAAGGCACAGCTCCCCGCTCACCGAGAACCGCGAGCAGTCGCCCCCTCGAATCGCCATTGCTCGCGCCCGCTCAAGACCAGACCAGGAAGCACCACGGCGACCAGACCTCCACCTCCACGCCCTTCATCCGGGCGCCGCCTCCAACACGCGCCCACCCACGCCGGCCTCCCGGAGGTCGAGAGGGACAGCGAACCGCGGCGCGTGGCCAAATCCGGCTACGGGCCCGCGGAATGGCGCAGCATCCGCCACCGGCGACCAATCCGGACGCCGCTGCCACGGGGCGGGAGCTGGAGCGCGGCGGAGGGCGGGAGGCGCCTCGGCGCCGGCGGAACCCTAGCGGGGGTCGCAGGCTAGGCGGCCATGGCTGGCTGGATCGAGGGAGCGGAAGCCGAGAAGTGGTGGGAATTATTTTTCTGCCTTTTTTTCCGTCTCGGGTTTTATGGGCTCGGTCGTCAAGTGCGCACAGGAGGAGGAGGTTCTTGGACTGTGTGAAAAAAATGTGAATCTCTACTATTAAGAGCAAGCTGGTGAATGGCTGGTGTCACATTTTCAGGATGGACAATAATACCCCCCACGTCACAAAAAAAAACCACAACTAATAGTGGCCAGAGTAGATAAAATGAGGACGTACTTATCCAGTCCCAACAAAATCGCTAACAACACTTTTTTTGGACCTGTAGCTAACAACACCTTGACGACCAGTCCTCTGTCTAAATTGGAGGAAACCTTTAAATCCGCTAACCGATCAGGGCCAACCTTTTATCGACGTTGTCTCGCGATCTCCCTTTGTCTTCTCTGCCAACTCCTGCCCGCGTCTAGCATGTTCACTCCACGTCTATAGGCCACCGAGCATGCACGCTCAGCAGGTCAGCAGCACATTACCACATACGAATGCATGAATCAAATTCTTCCATCCATCAAGTTGCTTAGCTAGCTAGCTTTGGCTCGCTTTTTTTTGTTGAACAGTGTAAAATATATTTGTATATTTTTTACGGGGTAGAAATATAAATTATGTTTTTTTGCTAATAAAATATAAATTATGTTAAAGCACATACTACAGGTACTATTAAGAGCAAACTGGTGAATGCCTGGTGTCACATTTTCAGGATGGACAATACTACCCCCCACGTCACAAAAAAAACGCAACTAATAGTGGCCAGAGTAGATAAAATGAGGACGTACTTATCCAGTCCCAACAAAATCGCTAACAACACTTTTTTTGGACCTGTAGCTAACAACACCTTGACGACCAGTCCTCTGTCTAAATTAGAGGAAACCTTTAAATCCGCTAACCGATCAGGGCCAACCTTTTATCGACGTTGTCTCGCGATCTCCCTTTGTCTTCTCTGCCAACTCCTGTGTCGTTGCCTAATCGACGGTACCCCGGAGGAGGGATCCTCACGAGGGAGAAGAAGTAGGGCCACAGGCGGAGTGCTCTCGGACGGTGTACGCGAGTTACCCGGCCCGAACACCTGCACGATGACAGGGGCCTGCGCTTGTCGGAATTATCGGGCGCTTTTCGCGTTGTTACAATGAGTTGTGGTCTCTGTCCAGCTCGAGATCTCTCAGGGCTCCAGGGATCCGGCTTATAGGCGCACGGATCTAGGGTTTACATGGAGAGTCTAGCCGGAATACAAGTTGCCTAACTACGGTACAAAGCCTTGCCGTGTACGTCAAGGATCCGCCTTCCTTCTAGGTCACGATCCGAATACTTCATGGGCCTTCACGGATCAGGCCTCCTTAAGTGTCGGTTAGGATCCGGCTCCTGTTCTTTGGCATCCTTCATGATCTACAGCAACTGGGCCGCCCGATGGGCCACATGCCTCACCACCAACTATGGGCCACCCGGCTTGCCGGATCTAGGCCATGCCGTTGATATACCCATAAAGTATACCCAACAAGACCCCCGAAGTTCTCCGAGATTCATCATTCCTCCGACTCCATACAGCTCGGAAACGAAGAGAATCTTGAAGAGCTTCAAAACTTCTTACTTGATTCCGGGTTCACTCCTCCGGAAATCCTTCATCTTCAGATCATGCACAACAACGGAAAGTCCACTTTTCCCGCGCACAACTTCCTCATTTCCCGCGCTAAATTTTCGCAGATCTGAATCTTTGCCGGAAATTTCGGGAGTGCATGGTTAAGTTACCTCTCGTCGTTTTACCGCACTTGACCTAAAACACGTGTCATCCATCCAACGGTGCAACCGTTCCGTTTCCACCGTCGGATCCGGATCCCGAATCCCGCGCGCGGCCTATAAATACCCCGCGGCCCGGTAAAAATTCATTCTTTCACCTCTCCTCACCACTTCGTCTTCCTCCTCGCGCGCGCCGCCAATGGATCTCGATTCCGGCGATCTTCGCCACGGTGAGCTTCACGCGCCGCCAAACCAAGACCCCGCTCGCAAGATTCCTGCGGTTGAACGGGAATTTCCCTCCGCCGCCGATTCGTGGTCTCGTGGTCGGTTTTCAAGTCCTGGCGACCCCATCTTCACCGGAGCTCCGTCGAGCCACCGCGCCATTAGCGGTAAGTGCGCCTCGTAGAAGATAGACTTAGACTTAGTGTAGAAGATAGACTTAGGTGATCCGGGTTCTCAAACACTTTGTGGGTGCAGCCAAGCATGCCACTCGATTCTTCGCGCTTGGTAGCTCTCCAGTAGCCCGGATCCCAATCAAATAGAACCCATATGCCCGATCCCATATCATTCCTGCCACCATATGTTTCCGACATTAGACTAGCTCAACCTTTTCCGCATCTTCCAGCACCAAGCCGGATCCCCTCCCTCAAAGAGCTCCAAGAAGAACTCGAGGACAAGCTCGGATGGCGCAAAGGTGCAAGAGGCGGAAATCAAGAGGGCCCAAAGCCCGGATCCGCGAAGGAGGCGGTGGTGGCCTTGCAAACTACCGACGTGGAGCTTAGAGAGCTCGAACGAGGGCATGATCTCCACACATTGGAGTTTCACTCGTGATTCCGTCAAGCCCGAAGCCGGAGAAATTGTTATGACCAAGGCTTGGGTGAACGCGATACTTCCCTGTTCGGAGTTTTTCTCTCCGTCCTCAACACATACGGGCTTCAGCCTCACAACATCTGCCCAAATTCATATCCCCCGTCCAACTTCGTGACCTCGCTAAGGGCATCTTGGGATCCGCCAGATGTCAAGTTATGGCAATTTTTTCCGGGTGAAGAAAGAAACCAAGGACAAAGCAATGGTGAACTATGGAAGCATGACGTTTATGCT
The DNA here is from genome assembly GCA_030979885.1 of Lolium multiflorum. Classification (NCBI taxonomy): domain Eukaryota; kingdom Viridiplantae; phylum Streptophyta; class Magnoliopsida; order Poales; family Poaceae; genus Lolium; species Lolium multiflorum. The sequence goes on from CM061750.1 coordinate 9,728,366, forward strand.
CCGCCCTAGCCGCATGTACCCTCCTCACGACTCATGCAATCCGTCCGGTGCTGGAACGCCGGATGGTTCTATGAGAATGCTTCAGTTCCGGATGTTCATGAAGGTCTGCCCCAGTTTGTCAACGAACCTCGGAAGAGCTTGCAAGCTGGAGCTTCGTCCCTTCGCTCGCCCAGCCCTATCCTGGAGAAGGCTGCGCGGAGAATCTCTGGCCTGATCGGCCACCGGAGCCCAGCTCACTCTTAGCTGGTTCTCCCGAGAATCCAGCCTCGCCACAACGCGCGCCGATGTGCGCTTACAAAGGCGGACGATCTTCTCCGGGTTACACGCCACGATCTTCCGGTGACTCTCTGAAGAGAAGGTTCAAGACGGTGAAGATTCCGAGGGCCAACGGGTCCGGAACTGATCAAGGATATATACACGACGACAATGTCCTCCGGTAGCTTTGTTCTTTTCGTTGCTTCAAACTTCGCAAGTTTTTTGATGTTATCTCTAACTCTTGTTCATTTCCTTCCAGCTCAACACTTTGGCGGAGGAAAACTTCCGCACCATTCTTCGGATGGGTGGTGGCGGCGGCGGAGGGCTCGGAAGACGCGGAGGAGAAGAGGAACAGGCGCCCCGCAAGCGGCCCCTCGACCTACAAAGCGTCCCGCGCCAAGGCTTCCGGCAACCGGGCCGGAACTTGCGGCGAGGCCTCCGCCAAGAAGCCCAAGACGACAAAACCACCTCCGCTAGACTCAAGGAAAGCGGAGCGTGCGCGCCTAAGGATGCTCTCAACAGCTGGCCAGCGCACGCGCCCCATCATCCCCGCGCCCCGTAAGTTTCCGAACATGATGCAACTTTATCTTGGCAAAAATATCTTTGGTCTAAACCCTTTCACTTGTTTGCAGGAATCTGAATACCACTGCCACACGGACCACCAGCCAGGAGCCCATCACGACGAAATATATGAAAAAATCTCCGGCTATTGGTCCTTCTACTCCAGTTCCGCCGAGTGCCTCCCACCCAACTCCTCAACCATCTCCCCCTCAGGCTGATCCATCTCCCCCTCCTGCCGCAAATACTCCACCGGAAATAATTCCGGTTAGCAGCGAGCATGCGGGCGGAGAAGATCCTAAGGCCAAGGGCCCTGCCCAAGAAGACGCGGAAGCACAAGGCCAAGGAGAGGCTGAAGTCACTTCTTCCGAGAAGGCCTTGGAGAGAGCGCTGGCGACATGGTCGTTTTCCGAAGAACTTTGGAGATCCGGTGACACCACTTCCACCCCCAGGCGTATGCCACCAAGTTTTTCAACAAGCTAGCTCCGAGGCGGAGAAGTGGGAACTTGAACAAGACCTGCTCAACGCCATGCTGAACAACGCCGGGGGAAACCGACTCCAGGACATCGGAAATCAAGACTTCAAGAAGAACGTCGGCCAGTTCTTCGACCAGCTCATTTGCAAGCAAAAGGTACTCCCCAGTAGCCCCCAAGCATGTAGGCGGAAACTCAAAAAGTAGTTAGCGCTTAGATGCTTAGAGAAAGATTACTTCCGGGAGATTACTAAATTGGATCGGTAGCCCCCAAGCATTATGGCGGAAACGTTCCGGCAATGATGCTGGAAAAACCACTACAGGCGGAATTTTAATCCTGCTCTGTCTATGTTTTACAGAGGGAAAGGCGCACTATGAGCTGCACAAGAACATTGCGCTTCAGCGCCGCGTTACTACAGATCAAGGCGGAAAATATCCGGACTACGAAGGATGAGAATGCGGAGCACCAAACAACGGCGGGCCTTGGGTTGGTTTCCGCCTTCTTCGTCACTAGTCATATTCCGACTTAGAACTTTGTTGTTAACTTACGTTTATTATAGGCGCATCCTCTTCCCTTGCTACAGCCTCATCCGAACTTGAGAACCCGCTCCTCGTACCAAGATTTGGAAACGAAATTGGAGGAACAAAAGAGCAGAGCAGATGGAAAGCTTGCGGAGGAAAATATCAGCAAAGGGGGAGCTGTCAAGAAAAATCTTGACAATGAAAAGGAAACAGCGAAGGAAATACAACTGAATTTTTCTGTTATTGACATGTGAACGGAACACTTTGCATCAAACCTTGCCCAAATGTTTTCTCCGACTTTAAATGCAAACTTTTCATGATTATCTTTACGCAGAGCCGCTTGGATATCCGGAGCGCCGGAATTTGTTCTGGGACGACCTTCTTCAACTCGCAGCGACGATTGCAAAGATCTCATCTCCGCCTCCCGCAAGATATGCTACAACTTATCCATCAAGAGGAGTCGCACATGCAATGTTCGCAAGCTTGTTGGAAAGATGGATGTTCTGGAGGTGGTGACGGATGCGCAAGCATCATCAGCCCGAGGCGCGGCTGCAATGGCCTTGACCATGTGCCTAGCACATAATCCGGTCCAGATCTTGATCAAGTGACCACGGCGTTCTCCGGATATGCGGATGTTGCCGCGCTCCTGGATGCAGTGAGCGGCTCCGACACCCGTATCGCGCGCAGGATCCGGCATGATGAATTCTACGACAAGGTGGTTCTTCCCGCCCGACGAGGCCCTTGGAAGAGGAACTGGAAAGAGCTCGCCGCGAAGGCGCGGACAAGAAAGGACCCACCACTGGACCAGCTCCAAGGACGCTCCCCAAGAGGAACCCAAGAGCCAAGAAGAAGAGTGATTGTCTTCTCGTAAGATGAGAAGAAAGACTCGGAGGCAAGACTTCTCCGAAGGGGTGAAAACTTTTTCCTGAGAATATGCATCATTTTGGCCCCATCAGGGTTTGTAATATAACTTTAAATTCTTAAATAGCTAGGGACGAAACAAGTATGCATGGGCGGAAAAACTTATCCTGCTATCCTTTTGAATTATTTGCATGTTTCTTTTATGTCGTAAAGCAAGTCTGAATTGTTTTAAAACTGACCAAACTTGACCTTCCACAACGAGCCGAGGAAAACCTTAACTTGAAATACTCGCCGTGACGCTTGAGGCCCAATGGCAGTCCGTCCATAACCGCGGAAACAACCAGCCAAGGTGCCGAAAATCACTACTAGGAATCCAGAGTTCGCATGAATGCTGCTTAATCGGAAAACTTAAGCTTCGTCTTGAAACGGTTTTGGAAATCACAACTTTCATACACGCCTAGAGGGAAATATCCAGCTCTGCCGGTTTTAGTCGGAAAAACATACACGATCTAAAATGAACAAGTAAAGGAGGTAAAAGACTCAAGAGTGAACCATAAGCTTTATTTCATTGATCATGTATAAGTATTACGAGTTTGTAACTTCGGAAAAAATATGCTAAGTGTAGAAAGGACGTAGGTGTGCGATGTTCCATGAGCGATCTGTTTCATCGTAGATGTCATCAGGATCCTCACGCTTGCGTTTCCGTTACCAGTTAGCAGGTCTATCCCTCAGCTCGCGAAATCAACAAGGTAGTACGACCCGTTATGGAGCACTTTGCCCTAACGACAGAAGGTCCTTCCCATGATTGGCATATGGTCTTTCACTGTCGAAGAGAGACCGAGGTCTCTGCACCATGGGCTTGATTCGGAACTTTCGGCAGCTGTGATAACGTGGAGCTTCTCTTCAGTAGATGGCGGACCCCGGTCAGCTAGGTTGAGCTTCCTCAATGAGTCCTGAGATAGCCGTCTGGCCTCATCCATTGTTTCTTCATTGTGAAACGAGCTCGCGGTGAATGCGTGGATGATGTGGAGGAGTAACAAACGGATCATTATGCCGGGAAAAGGGAGTAAACCCTGTTGATCTGTTAGGGGTGGTTTGACTCCACAAGACAGCTTCCAACTCGTCAACCCAAGCTCCAACTGCTCGTCGCGTGGTTCTTCAAGGCGCGGCTTAATTCACGATAATATTGAGACATTAGCCCTTTCAATCGTAGTTAGATTGTGGATGAGCCCACGAGATGCAAGGTCAGTCAGAATTCCCATTGTGTCACAATAATCTCTTAACTCTCCTTGAGCGAAGGCCATTATCTGTGATTATGTTGTGCGGGATGCCGAATCTCATCACGAGGGTGCAGACGAATTTTAGTGCCTTAGTAGCACCATCGGCTTTCTCCTTGGCTTTGCCTCGATCCACTTGCTGAATTTGTCAACGGCGACCAGGAGGTATCAAAACCGCCCGGAGATGATCTTTTTAACTTACAACCATATCGAGCCCCCGGACCGCAAATGGCCGGGTGATAGGTATGGTCTTCAGCTCTTGAGGCTGGAGCATTTGGTTGTGTAGCGTAGTACTGACAACCTCGGCGGAGTTTACCGGCTTATCAGCCTCTTCTTTAGCTGTGAGCGGTGGAATCTAGGAAAGCACAGCAACGAGGGATCTGGGACGGCGTGATGCAGCAATCCTGCGTGGATCTCTCTGAGGATTTCAATGCCATCTTGATTGGAAGCATTTGAGAAACACCCCCGCTGCACTTCATTTGTAGAGGTTGTCCATCAACAATTGTGTAGAGTTCTCGCTCGTATGACGATTTGTCGTGCGAGGACCGTCCTCCAGCAACTTCTGATCGATGAGGTAGTCCAGGAAGGGCTGTGTCAAAGCCGGAATGATAATGGCATCACCTCCCTAATGAATCTTGCTGCCTACGGATTTTCGGTTAGCGCCCTTAGCAGGAGTATCAGGAGATGCTCGGGAAAATGCGGCGGAATTTGCTTCTGCTTGGGATCCAGACAGATAGCATGTCTGCCGCTGTTTTATCGTCTCTCCTGACGTACTTACCTTCCGAGGAAGCGCGGCGATCTCGTCAGCACACGTCTGTAGGCCGCCATGACGGGGTTTCTGGGTTTCGGCTACTTGTTGTGCCACCCCGGGTCGGAATCTCCACAGCATATGATGTGTGATCCCAATTTCCTTAGCGATGCGTAGACCGTGTAGTAGAGCCTCGTGTTCCGCTGTTTGTAGCTTCGAAGTGGATGCGCGAACGTGCGCGCGGTTCTTCTCCGGTGGGGATTTAGGGGGGTGACTCACGGCTCCTGAGCCTTGATCTTTCCTTGGATCCATGAAAGTGCATGACCCATGTCTACGGATTAGGCTCCAGGACACATCCGGGCTTGTCCAATCTGCAATGAAATCTTGCCAAGACTTGGTCGCAGTCCTAGGCTTGTAAGCGATGTCGAAGGCAGATAATTCGATGCCCCATTTAGCCGTACGTCTATTGCGTCAGCATTGTTGAGGTGTTGACAGCGGAGCCTTGCTCCCACGGCTGATGCTGGATGCTCTTGGAAGTAATGCCTCAACTTCCATGTCCTCGGAATACTCCATAGGCTAGCTGCTGAAAGTGAGGGTATCTTTGTTTTGCCTCCGTCAGCACCTCGCTAATGTAGTTGACAGGTCTTTGGGCCGTCATATTCATGACCTTCTTCCTTTCGCTCCCACCACGATGACGAGGCTGATGACCTTGTTGGTATTTGCACGGATAAAGGAGCAGTGGCTCGGTGGCTTCTGTGGAGAGTTTGCCAAGATAGGTGGGGGTGGTATTTCCTTCAACCCTCGAAAAGGCGCTGCGTGTTGCGTAAGTCCCAGGCAATTTGTACATTTTCTTTGACCCCGAGCTTGTATCTGGAAGTGGCGCCTTCTCGCCAAGACGGCTAACAAACCTCCTGATTGCTGCGACGCGACGCAACCAGTTAATCGTTACACATCTTTGAGACAAGTTGGCCGTTTGATGCCCAGGATTGCCTTGTTTTTCCGGGTTAGCCTCAATGCCTCTGTGAGAGACTGTGAAGCCAAGGAGTTTTCCGGGTGGCCGAAGACGCACTTCAGCGGATTCAGCATCATCTTGTACCTGCGGAGGTTGTCGAGTTTCTGTGAGGTCGGTGATCAAGTCGGATCCTTTCGAGTCATGTGCATGATGTCGTCGCGTAAGCGTGCGTTAGGCCGATTTGGTCCCTTGAGCACAGCTGCATCAGTTCGTTGGTAGTGCTTTGCATTTTTACCTAAACCGAAAGGCATGGTAACATAGCGGTAAGTGCCAAACGGGGTAATGAATGAAGTCGCCTTTTGGTCGGATTCCTTCATCGGGATCTGTGATACCCGGAATACGCATTAAGAAAACAGTTCCGCCCCGGCAAGTCAGATCGTGACTTGGTCGATGGCGGCAGGGAGACGGATCCTTCGAGCAATGCTTGTTCAAGCCGAGTCGATGCACATTCTTAGTATTTCGGTGTCTTTGGGTACAAGGACGGGATTCGCGACCCAATCGGTGTGGATAACTTCTATTACAGAACCTGCTTCTAGTAACAATTCCATTCCTATGGCGCGGGGCTTCTTGTCTCCAAAGCGTCGCAAAGCTTGCTTCACCGGTTTTGCGGTTTATGTTGAGGGTAGTGCTCGAGTTCCCTAGGTACTCGGGACATGTCGAGAAGGTTGCCATGCGAAGATATCCATGTTAGCGCGGAGGAACTCGACGAGCGCGTCTTCTTATTTGGGGTCCATGTTGGCTCCGACTGAAACCTGCTTGGAAGAGTCGCCTTTGATGAGGTCGTGCTTCTTGGTTTCTATCGCGGCCTTGAAGGAGGTTTTCTGCTCGGAGATCTGCTTCTTGGTGGTCTGCATCTCAGTCGGATCCACCGCGGCTCTGTAGCCTTTCAGCTCTTCTCCAGATATCACAGACTCTGCGAAGGCGGCTTCGCCTAACTCTGCCCGCGTCTAGCGTGTTCACTCCACGTCTATAGGCCACCGAGCATGCACGCTCAGCAGGTCAGCAGCACATTACCACATACGAATGCATGAATCAAATTCTTCCATCCATCAAGTTGCTTAGCTAGCTAGCTTTGGCTCGCTTTTTTTTGTTGAACAGTGTAAAATATATTTGTATATTTTTTTACGGGGTAGAAATATAAATTATGTTTTTTTGCTAATAAAATATAAATTATGTTAAAGCACATACTACAGGTACTATTAAGAGCAAACTGGTGAATGCCTGGTGTCACATTTTCAGGATGGACAATAATACCCCCCACGTCACAAAAAAAACCGCAACTAATAGTGGCCAGAGTAGATAAAATGAGGACGTACTTATCCAGTCCCAACAAAATCGCTAACAACACTTTTTTTGGACCTGTAGCTAACAACACCTTGACGACCAGTCCTCTGTCTAAATTGGAGGAAACCTTTAAATCCGCTAACCGATCAGGGCCAACCTTTTATCGACGTTGTCTCGCGATCTCCCTTTGTCTTCTCTGCCAACTCCTGCCCGCGTCTAGCGTGTTCACTCCACGTCTATAGGCCACCGAGCATGCACGCTCAGCAGGTCAGCAGCACATTACCACATACGAATGCAAGAACCAAATTCTTCCATCCATCAAGTTGCTTAGCTAGCTAGCTTTGGCTCGCTTTTTTTTGTTGAACAGTGTAAAATATATTTGTATATTTTTTACGGGGTAGAAATATAAATTATGTTTTTTTGCTAATAAAATATAAATTATGTTAAAGCACATACTACAGGTTACACTAGGTTTCCTTGCCTTTATGTCTACTAGCTCAACCACTCCGTCGCGCTTCCCACTCCGCTTCTACTCCACCGCACCACCCCGCGGACAGTAGAGAGGGGGTCACCGATGTTGCCGATGACGCATGCGATGGTAGGTACGGCGCTGTTGATCGACCATGTCACCGACTATAGGGATGACACCACCACCGATACGAACAATGCGCCGACATGCCACCATTGTGGGATTGGCTCCACCAAATGGTCCCGACTACTAGAGAGATGGCACCGATGATGGAACAACATGAGCAAGAGAGAATTCCTTATTTGACACTACCTTAAATTTCGCTTCCCTATTTGACACTGGAAAATATTTTTTTCCTTGTTTGCCTCTAGGTATAAATTTGTTTCCTTATTTTTCACTACCGTCCATTACGTTAGTCCATACCGCTGGTTTGCTTATGTTGGACCAAATTGTCCTCAATCGATATGCAAACATGGAAAAGGAAAAAAGAGGTAACCAGCCCCGATAACGGCGGGGGCGTGTGCTGGTGTGCCGGACGAGGAACCCGAGCGTGGAGCTCATCTCCATCCTCTACCACGGCGCATGCCTCGTGCCTCAACGCTAGGGCATGCTTGTGTATTCTTTTAGAGAAGGAATTAGTCTCATGCAAAATTACATATATTGAATTTCTTAGTCGTACTAACTTATAATATAGTTGTATCAATGCTACTATGTGTTTGTTACCTCCATACTAAAGATCAAGGTGTGTATATTATATGCACTATCTACTTACCCAAATACTTTTGGAAGTAAAATTACATGAAAACCACGGTGGTGTTGCGTTTGTCTTATGTGAAGTATACTTTATGACTCTTTAACCAATATTTGTTGATTTTATATGTGCAAATTGTTTCGTAACAACCATGGGTGTGTAGATAACAAATAATTAAAGTTTAGTTAAAGAAAATGTTTCTTGGCTGTAGGAAGTCAACTTTTGAGCCATATACGTTTGCAAGTAATGTAAATGTGAAGTTTTACTTGGTAAACTTAATTTAAATACAAATGACCTCGTTTGACATATTTTCAAGATGAGATTCTACAAGATTTAACTCGGAGACTGCATATGTCATTGTCGTTGTGGTAGAACGTACATCTTTTAAACAAAATACTACTATTAGACATGAATTTTTGTTTGATGTGCTTTTCACTCATTAGTGATTGTGTATGTGTTAATCAAGCCATAAGTATGAAGAAATCCGTTCAACCATTTATGATTTAATTTATTCGTATTTTTTGCAGATAATGAATTTTTGATGGTGCCAGCTTGCAAGGAGCTAATGTAACACGAACCAAAAAAAATCTCTTGTTAGGTAGATGTGGAACCCTTGCTGGAGGCGGTGAACCTACAAATAAAGCAGTACATGATTCCGTACGGAAGTGTATGCAAGCTTCTTCAGCAATAAGCCTTTGGTTTTAGATTGCACATGTGTGATCCTCGATAGCAATTAGTAGATTCTTATATCAAATTGGAACGGTGTGACTAAAATATACTACTCCCTCTGTCTATAAATGGATGTCTCAACTTTGTTAAAATTTAAATGTATCTAGACCTATTTTAGTATTTAGATACATCCAAATATATCCAAAGTTGAGACATCTTTCTATAGACAGATGGAGTATTTGAGAGCTCATCCAACATTAGAATTGAACAATGTACATGCTACTTCGGTTTTCTACCAACGGTGGGCACTGTGCATGATACACACAACAGCCCATGGGAGGGAGAGAGGAGAGGGTGAGTGGACAGACTGGACGAGTTATAAGGAAAGCTCATGTCATTTGCTGCAAGCAAAGCATATAGATAGGCTGGAAGACACTAAAGTTTGAGAGCTGAGAGTATATTTCCACAAGTAACAAAGAAGTAATTGCTCATTTGCTTTCTATGCATATGAGTACACGACATTCCGGGGCGATGTGACGCCCAGGTGCTGACTCAATTGAACGTCATGCATCCACTTCAAGGTCTGGTTTGGGCGGGTGCCATCTCATCTTCTCCCTCCCGGCCAGCGGGCGAAAATGGAGGGTCTTCTACATCCTTGCCATGGCGATCATTGAGCTCGTATAATCAACGGTAGAGAAGAACTCGATGGAATTCAACACTTGTTATGCAGGGTATTATGTAAAAGTATGGGATTATGTTGTAATTTCTCTTATTGTGTGTGGGGGGGAGGGGGGTTCTGTATTATTTTTGGGATTTTGGCAAGCATAATTAAACAAAAGTGGGATCTTAAGTTTTGCATTATTGTAGAACTATATTTACATAGACATGAATTTTGAAATTCGCATGTGCAATCAGGATTAAAATTAGAGGAGCCGTTGCGATCTTAAGTTTGCAGCGTGAGTACTCTATATTCACAATCTTATATTTTTTTTGTGGGAAGAAAACTTCATGTTAACATGATATACCAATTGTGCAGGATGGTTACGAGCTAAGGAAAAAGTTTTTGATACACATACTCAAGTATCTAGCTAATGAAGTTGAAGACAACATTCCTGAGATCGTGCGAGAATACCTTAGACGCATCAACGGACCATGGCTTTAATAATAGTGTATTCAGTCATTTCTCTTCTACAAAATGAATTGTGCGAAGTGAATCTTTAAATATTTTAAGTATTATATATTTATTTTATATACTTTAATATTTGCATGCATTATTTACACGATTATGCATTTGACACTATGTTAAAGGGCCGTGGCGAAGCACGGGCATTCTACTAGTGGTGGTAGTAGGTGATTTTGTTTTATGATTGGCCCCTTTGAAAGAGTGTTAATTCTGTTTCTGCTAGTATTCTAGAAGCTTTGACTGGCTTATTTTCATCATTTTTATCAAACTCACATTTCAGATATCCAGAAAACATAACAAACTAATGAATATTCAATCACTTATGTGGAAATGATCTTGTATTTTAGCCTGATTAAACATTAAGATAGGATTAATTAGTTCGGAAATCCATTTAGGTTCCTACATGTATATGATTCCGTTGGCTAAAAAATATATTTCGAGATATCAAAAAATTCTGAAAAGATGGACGTATGTACACGAAGTTCAGGGGAAAAGAACATTTTTGTGGTTTGTGTAAAAATACAACTTTGGTACTCCAATATGACTATCCACGAGATTTTTTTTACATTTTATATAGGCCATAGAAAACGTTCCTTTTCCCCGAAAGAAATTTGTGAACAAAATATGTCAAATATAAACATGGGTATGTCTAATGTATTGTGAACAAAATATGGCAATGTCCATGGTCATGAAGTTGGGTTTCAGGGAGAGAGGTGTCCTGGTGGTTTCGTCGGCTGATTAGACAAATAAGGTGTTCCGATTATTATTGATGGAAGAACGCGAAAGTCGCCGAGTTTACTAGAA